>CM060900.1:106610119-107095119 GCA_030762935.1 Hymenopus coronatus | reverse complement strand
GGCAATCAGTAAGGCTTAACGAAGTAAGAAGACAACCTGTAGCACGAGGCGGGGTAACACGACTAGGGGACGCAATTAGCTCATAAGGGCACCCTTGTCATAGAGCATATTTTGAATATTTTTATAGCATGGATGCATGATTTTTGTGCACACGAACGTGGGCACTGTAAAGCTTACAAAGAGACAGTGGGTAATGTTGGGAATCCTTGACTATGTCAGTCGTTAGCAATGAAAGGGTTAATCAGATCGCGTTGCTGTATAGAGATACTCATCTTTTCATCCAAAACGTAAGTGAGACAAATAATATTTTTTATTTGATGTCTGTAGCACCAGCACAAAGCATGGACAAATCTTCACCAACATCTTCTTTATGTTTAAGTTCTACATCTTCCAAGGATATGCGAAGGTTTTCACGAAACTCCATACACCCCAGACTAGACAAGAATGTGTGATGATTTATTTTCTTAAAAACGGTTCTAACGGTGCTATTGAAATACCAAACTTTTGTCACGTTATAATAGCAAATCAACTACATATCTTACATTTTCTTGAAATAGGCCGTAAATCCCTCCTTAACACCAGTGTTTTCCTCCGCGTTCTAGAAGTACCAGTCTCTTCCGAGAACTATTTTCTGATCTCTGAATTTAGTCGATTTATTTAAGCCTAGGTCGTCTCCTTAGCGCGGTGGTAGCGGGAGACCTGGGTTCGATCCCCAGTACCGCGTGGGGATTTTTCCCCCGCTCGGAGACCTGGCCCGGGGTGCACTTAGCCTCGTAAGGTCCCTGGGGGGCCAATTGAGGAGCTACTTGATGGAGAAGTAGCGGCTCCAGGTCATGAGGACCGCATTAACCGGCCGGGGGGACTCGAGGCGCTGACCACGTCTCACCCTCCAATACTGCACCCCATCCATGACGTCTGTAGTGGACCGAGATGGGGGACGCAGCGGCCGGGTGGTAGGCCAAGTTTCCCCGTGAGCTGTCGTGCCATGGAGTTATTTAAGCCTATACGTTCCAATGATAAAGATAAGGGTTCGAGATGAATGAATCCAGGTGTCCTGTTCACATCAGGCAGGCAGGAAGGACTTCAGATCCATATATTTCAAGCCGTTTGTGAGTTCAAAGATATCCACAATCACCTCACATTTAGAAGCACATGTTTCATTGAGATAAGGATGGTATAACTGAAAGCAAGCTCTCGCACACAAGTTACGGATCGAGCACACCCACGTGGTTTCGTATAAATACAAATCTGTTGTGATCCATTCACGAACGTCCTCTAGCTGTTCCATACACAAACTGTTCTTACAACAGATTATTATTTTATACGCACAATGCTATTTGAGTTAAACAGTATCGGAATTATTGATTTTATTACTTGCTTCCTTGTACATAGAAGAGAAATAAGGGAATACATTTTACATTTAAACCGCCAACAAAGCTGTTTAACAGAGTTTCCAGACCCAAGTCTGAGTGAAAGTGTGAGAGATAATTTGCGCATCAAAAGTGGCGAAAATAATTATAGAACTTCAAAATTAACTTTCAAAGTCTTTAATAAATGTAGTTCTACTTCAAACTTTCATTTAACATCGTTAGTACAATAATTTTGGCAATTATAAAAGTTTTATGTGTATTATAAAATATCCTTCTGTACAGTAGTGCAGTGTATATCAGAATTATTTTAAAATGTTGGTTAATTAGGTGAATTGAGTCATAACACACATTTTTTGCCAAGTTAATGGAACATTTCCGTTTTTTGTTTCTTCTATATGTCAGGTAAGAAAGTGTATTCCAACAATAAAATGTCATTACTTGGCAACAAAAGTGATGCTTCAATTCCTACCGCTACAAATGTTTGGCTGGAAACCATTTCTGCTGAAAGTACTTCATTTTGCTATATTTATTCCACAATGTCTATGTCATCTTACGTGGTCTAAGGGCGACATGATAGCCTCTAGTTCCCAAGGTCGCGGGTTCAAACCCAGTGGAAGGCGATGGATTTTTTTGGGCATAAACATCCTTGTCCTAGATTTACGGAACGTAAAGGAACCTCAAAAAGCCTCTGAGCAAAATTAAGTGGTGTTTCACACCCAATATGGAACAGCTGTGAGCTGTAGCAGTTAAAGAGCGTCCATAAATAAATCTCAATTTAATTGACCCTCCGTGTTTATATTTATGTAAAGCAGTCAGCTGTATCAAATCATTTTTACATTAGATGCAGTCTACCTATGATAGGAAGAAGTTGATATTGTATTCTAGCCAAAACTTCTAAAGCGAATTTTCATTGGGAATGCACGTTTTGAGGTCCCAACTGTTTTAGGAAAAGGTCTGTGTCTGAACAGAATTACTAAAACACAACAAACTTTATGTTTAAGTTCTACATCTTCCAAGGATATGCGAAGGTTTTCACGAAACTCTATACACCCCAGACTAGATAAGAATGTGTGATGATTTATTTTCTTAAAAACGGTTCTAACGGTGCTATTGAAATACCAAACTTTTGTCACGTTATAATAACAAATCAACTACATATCTTACATTTTCTTGAAATAGGCCGTAAATCCCTCCTTAACACCAGTGTCTTCCTCCGCGTTCTAGAAGTACCATGCTAGAATCTGTTTCTTAACGTCACGTAGGCGATGGAATTTTTGGGCGTAAAAAAGCCCTTAAATGACTTCCTTTGGAAAGACAGTACAGCCGGTGGTCTCCTGTCGTATATTTCCGACACGTAAAATATCCGCAAAGCTGAATCAGGTCTCTGAGCAAAATTAAGCAGTCTTTCACACCCAATATGGAATGGAACGCAGAAAGCAGTGAAAGATCATCCATAAATAAAATAGAAAAAATACCGCTAGTGAGTACTACAAAACTCTAGTTGACTGGAAAACCACACGAGATAGTTTCCTGTAGCTCCTATGTGGAATAGGGCATCGTTACGATGTTTCTTTGATCGGATTTGCATTTGTAGTTCATGAGTTCGCCGCTATGCGAGGGATCGGTTCGCCACCCACAGATGGCACTGTGAGACAAATCATGGCTTGCGGACGCAAAATGGTGGAATTTTGCTCAGTAACCTTCTTCTTTCAAGGTATGGGGTTATTTTATGTGCAAATAAACATTGCACGGGACCACCGGCTTTACTTCCATTCTAAAGAAGTCATGCTAAAGATCTTTTTTTGCGTCCGAAGAAGCTCATTACCCTCTGACAGGGTTGAACCTGGATTTTTTTTTTTTTTTTTTAAATACAGTTTCGGAGCCTGATCGGGACTCCGGCGCTGTATACCCTACTTTTTATTTACCTAATTTGTTTACTGTGATTACTGTATGATTACTGAATTTTTGTTTTTTACTTTTTTACACACACATACACAAACATATAACACCCATGCCCAAGGCGAGACGCTTTGGCGAGCGCGGCCAAGGGGACCGGCATCTTGGGCCTTAGAGGCTAGCATGGTAATCACTACACCATGCAGGGAGGCCATTCGAGGTAGTCAAGCACGTATTTCTGGAAAAAACTTGAAAGGTCATTAAAACATATCCTTTCCCCAAAACAACTGTTTTCCTGACGTCCTGCTTCGAAATGTTTCATACCATAATACATTTATATTTTGTTAATTTAAATAAATTAAATTAGATTGAAAAATAGCAACTTCACGCATAACAGAATGACATTCACAATTCATTTTTTTTTTCGAGTAAACCAAAGTTCACTTGAATTAGATGGTTGAAATATGACAGAAACACAGAGTATTACAAAAAGTATGGTTTAAGATCAAATGTATATGAAACATTTGTTCATAACCATTTCGTAACAGACTGACATTTTTGTAAATTCTCTACACAGGACTAGTAACGCAATACTGAATTGCTCTGAAAGCTTAATCCAAAAATGGTTTTCAAAAATCCGTTTCTTTATTAGGAGTTTTAAAAATCTAAATATTCCAGATATTCATGTTAAAATCTATGATGTTCTCCGTAACAAATTCAGATTTGTAAAATTATGCATATTGTAGTAAACCAGAATAAAGAGAACACGTATTTAAAAAAAATACGAGCCTAAAGTAAATAAAATAATATGTATATATTAAAATAATATATTTATTTTATCCAGGGTTATACAAGTTTCTACAGATATGTTTATAAGTAGTATTAATTTTACTGCTGTCCAATCAAATCGACGAGAGCAACCTTAACCTTGTTTTTATAAGCTCACCCGGCATGTAAACACGCCTAAATATATCCACCCGCGTTCCCTTCTCGTTGATTGGCTGAGGTTGTATTCGCCGTAAATATGGCTTATATAGCACGTGGAATGAATAGATGATGTAACTTAAACAGAAACCAAAAAAAAAAAAAAAAAAACATGCGTGGCTCATGCAAATTAAGTGTTGGAAACATGCAACAAAAGTATAACGAATTTTAACTCACAATTACGGAGTATCTATTAATGGAATAAACTCTTCCTTATCGGAATCTGATTTCGCGACAGTTTGTTTGAACCTTCGGTAAGGTTAATGGCAACGCTCTCAATAATATTGCCCATATTGCCATCGAAATGTCACTTTTTTTTCTCTTTGTCTACATGGGTAATTGCTGCTTGCAAATTGATGTCGTTAGCCTGCGACAGTGCTGTACCAAGCAGCGCCCTAACCTCTAGCAGTTTGAATGTTTTTTGCCGTGATGCAGTTTTCACAAGCTCATTATGTCATTCAATC
Organism: Hymenopus coronatus; assembly: GCA_030762935.1. Classification (NCBI taxonomy): domain Eukaryota; kingdom Metazoa; phylum Arthropoda; class Insecta; order Mantodea; family Hymenopodidae; genus Hymenopus; species Hymenopus coronatus. The sequence goes on along the minus strand of CM060900.1, from coordinate 107,090,405 downwards.
AACTTATCACACTTTTATAATACAGGTTCTTTCCTCTTGTCCTCTTCTTGCCTTTATGCTCAATTTTCTCACATAATAAGAAATGAGTACTTTTCACCCTCTATGAATAACTATGACCGTTAGCAAACTGAAGCTTCAACTCAACCTGGTCAGTAAATATGCGGTAATGACGCACGTGCTGCTGTTTTGAACACTCCAGTATAAAATGAGTTATAACGCTGTCTCATATCTAAGAATAATAATCTCACATAGGTCATTGCTTGAAATAAAAGAAATATGACTGAAATACTCTGAAAGCAGAGAATAAATTATTTTAACTAGGGAACTAGTTTCTACGGCCATATGCACTTATAAGTCCAGCAACCAATAAGAAAGGAATTTAGCACGTCATAATGTTGAAATGCGGGTTAAGGTAAGGAAAACCAGACTTTAGTTTTGCAGTACAAGGATTGGGGGGAAGAGGCGGAGTGATAAAGCGATAATCATGCATTACGTAAACGCAGGAACATAGCAAATGAGAGAAGGGAAGTATTAGTCATTAGTAGACATCGCTAATATCTAGAATATGAGAGCATTTATGCCGTCTAAATCTGTAAAATATGTTCTATGATTTCCAAAATATGCCCTAATCATGCGCTAAAATTAACTGTAGCAGATAGGATCTTCCGGAATGTGTTAATACATTGTAGAAACTTTTAAATGCTTTCAATTTTGCTTGGATGTTTTCAAATGTTGGCCTTTCTTTATCTTGTATACCAGTTAGCCCAACTGATCCGTGTTTCACCTGTACAGAGTCTCTTCGTACATATGAGGAGTTGCAGAACTCAACGGGACCACTTCATGTTGGAATCGGCAAGCGGGAAACTGCTGAGCGACATTCCTTTTACCCCTCCTGCTTATCAGTGGTTAACATGTCGCGCTCACTGAGAGGGGTAAAACGAAGGTCCCGCTCGCAAGCTCTCCACTGGATTGCTTTAACTTGAAATAGTCCTGTTGAGTACTGCAATTCGTTTAACATACGAAAGGATATCCACGAACTTCAAACCTGGTATGAAAGTCATTCACTGTACGGCGAATAAAAGACTCGTTAAAGTCGTTTAAATTAGACTTTCTCGATCTTTTATGGCTTTCTTTACCAGATGTTGAGAAAGAGAGACATTCTCCCAATTGAGTACGTTCTAGTTCAGTTTATATTCTACAGAGCGAACTAGAGGGTACACCTTTATTTACACGGTGTTGAGAAAGACACACATTCATCCAACTAAACAGTTCTAATTTGACTTTGATTCTATGGTCCGAACTAAAAGATAGAGTGGTGCCTTCCGCTACTCGTTTTTGTACGACTTGAGGATTCTCTCCGCGGGCACCTTCACTCGTAGCATCAAGCAAGACTTTCTCCTGTAATTTGCTAAGAAATGGTGACATTGTTTAGTCTAGTATTATCTCCGCTATGCGTCATTTGGAACGATACTCTCGCTTCTACGGTGCCGGACAGACCGATGCTTGCTACCTGCTGGCCGAAAGCAGCAATCAGATCGTGTTACGGCGCATCACGTTTACACTGACCTCGTCTATGTGCATGGACAGTACATTGGGACTTCAGACAACAATAGTTTGCGGAACGGATTTATTTGTAGTAATAATATATATGAAAGCTTCTTTATATGATGAAATCACGTCAAAACCAGCAGAGAGAGAGCGAGAGAGAGAGATGATGATGATGATGATGATGATGAAACGCTAGTTTTTCTTTTTAAGGTAATGCATCTGTTAAATTTGACCAAACTTGTGAAAAATTAAAAAAAACTAATTTGTTTGATAATGAGATAATAACAATTCCAAATTTCAATAAAATATATCGTTTTTCCCATTAGGCACATTTCAAATAAAATTAACGAAGCTATAATTGAGTAGATGCATGCTTATTAAAACTTTATTTTGTCACAAACTTGTTTCCAACATTTTTCTAAACTCAAAATGACCCTCACGATGCAATTTTTCTCTATGTTTCAAACGTTTTATATTACCTCTTAAGAACACATTAAAGAAAACGATCAACTACTTTTTGGAAATAATTTTTATATATAATTAAACTTTAAAGAATCACAATTTTTGGAAAGCACAAAAAGTAATAATTTTATCCAATAATTAGGGCTAATATAAAAATACAATATTACAGATCTATTTGTAGACTTTTTTCTGTAAAACTGGACGCTTGTGTGTAAATATGTTTAAAAATGCAGCACATGGTATTTGGTATTAGAATAATGAATTTAGACAGTAAAACATGATTGTTTAAATGATCATGTATGCTATAATTTTCGTACATAGCAAAAATTCACTATTACTCTGTATAATAACTGGTATAAATTGCAGTAAGATATATTACATATTCAGGATTATCCAAATTTGCATCACCTTAACGAACCTACGCTTTGATAACGTTACACATTATGCAGTAACATGATTCTGAAAATCAAATGCTTCAATAACTGCAGATGAACATATAGTATAGCTGAATCACGTGGTTTATTGTGTCAGAGGTTACAAATCCAGGTTAAATTATAGGATCACTAAATACAGCAGACAAGTACATAAAAGTTCTGCTGTTGCTTTGATACTGAACCGCGTTTGCAGATCAGTCTGACTGAAGGGTGAGCATACTCGGTGACATATCCATATATCACTTCCACACAATGAACCCATGAATTGCCGAAGAGGCGAACAATTTACAAGCCTTTCTCTAGTTATTTTTTGTCTTTTCTAGCACTATATACATACATAGTAGCTAGAGAAGGTATTGTATTCCATCCAAAAATTCGATGTCGAAATTTCACCATAAATATAAGTTTTGGTGTCCCCTAAGTAAAAACAGCATTTTTAGAAAAAGGTCCGTGTGTGTGTGGAAAGCATAGCTCAAAAACGAAAAGACCGTTAAATGTCGAACTTGCTATTTATGTTTAGTATCTTCCAAGAATGCGACACAAAGATTTTCAAGAAAATCCCACCACCACCACCACATGGAAGATTTTTTGAAAGTTATGTTTTCCTCAAAACTGGCTCTAACGATTTTGAGTAATATGCCGCATATTAAAGATATTTACATCACAAATAAAATGTATATTTTGAATTTTCTTGGAGTAGTCTTCAGAGGCTAGATGAATTTTATCTAGTAGTTAAACCTTAAGAGATAGATAAAAACTTACTACACAAAAATGTAGATCTCGATAAAACACATAGTTATGTCATGTACGTTTCTCTTTTAAGAGTTAGCCGTTTTAGAGATATTTCTTGTTATTGGTTTCAATCTTAAAGTACCTAACTTTTCTCAAACGGGAAGTCAGCTTTCGTTTCATTTCTCTTGTTTTACTGCTGGCCATACAAAGCGAATGCAGCCTCAATTGTTGTATATAGCGATCAGCTTTTAAAAGATTTGACTATCGTTTTAGCCTAGAGTATTCCACCATTCCCCTTCAACTTTCAAGGAAGCAAGTAATAAGACCAATGCTGCCAATGAATACATCGATTAGCATGATGGATAAAGGATAATCGTTTGTGACAGTAGTTTATGTATGGAACAGCTAGAGAAGGTTATGTGAAGGGAAAGTTGCTTTGAACCAGTTTTCTTTGGGATGCCAACAGTTAATAATTTTGTAGCCAGTTAGGCATTTGGTTATAAGTAGAGCTCGGTCCGGGGTCACAAAATTGCCGGATTGGGTTCGGTGCACTATGACGTGACGGAGTAGACTGGTCTCTACAGCCTGTTTCGAAACATGTTGCACTATGCCTGACCTCGTTCAGTAAGCTAGTTTTTTTAAACCTTCTTTTCTGATTTTTATATCTATCCCTACGTTTCTGTTGTTTTTCTATTTGTTTTCTTTTTTAACTAAAGATACAGAGATGTATACACATTTTCACAGACTCATGCCCGAGGCGGAGCTCGAAACCGCAATCCCCTGCACCACGAAGCACCGGTACTTTAGGGAGTGCGACTATGGGGACCGGCAAATAGTAGATAAACCATTGAACACTGAAGAGAACACAGATTGCAAAATGTCGAAATTGACACTCAACAAACTTGTGGATGGTTCAAACATATTTTGAGTGACAGGAGGAGAGCCTTTTCATTACATTAAAGATGTAGTAAGTTAGTTTGGTTTATTTATCTTTTTGTATTTTCAAAGCTCTGCACATTATTATCCTAAATTTTTGGTTTCAAGCTTTATATTTGGTTCTTAAAAGTACAAGGTGTTAATCATATTATGAAATAATTGTTTTATTGAGTTACTATATGAATTATAACTATGCATATGATGTCAATACATGTAAAAGCTACTTTTGGAACAGATTATATTTAAATGTGTGCATGTTGACTCTACAAACCCCTTCTCACTACCGTCTCTTTATACCTCTAACTGCTGTGTGTGTTCGTAAACGTGTGCGCTTCGGAACACAAAACCGAGCTCTATAACTTCAGTGGAGACCTTGGAAGTGTATCTGCAATGCGTTTTCTGCAAAATTCTACCTTGTTCTAATGTGCAAATTCCAAAGAAAAAACGGAAAGCTAATAAATGAAAGCTAACACCACTGCCGAGAGGTAATATGTTCCAAAGCTAAAATGTCGCCGATATGAACAATGGAGTTACAGGCGGCGTACTCGTAAAAGGAACGAAATTTTTGTTTTACTTATTGGCGCTCTTTTTAATTGCTAAGGTTCATAGCGTCCTTTTCTATATTGGGTGTGAAATAAGTTTTCTTAGAGGCTTCTATAAGCCTTTAGCTTCTTTTAACTGTCATTAATGTACGACATGGGCCCATCAGCGTTACTTCGGATCCCAGGGTTATTATGCTAAGGATTATACACCTGAAATTCGGGAACTAGAAGCTGGAATAGTACTTTTATACTACGGAGGACGATGCATACTGTATGGCACAACGAAATGTGTAAATGTGAACTGAATATGTAACTAGATTAGCAAAAAGTAGCAGCTAGGAGAGGCGAGTGGTCTAAACACTTAGCCATGGTGCCGCCATTACCACTGCTCAACTCATTTTGAACAAACACCCCCCACTACATCACCCTCATTTTATCTATTTCTACGACGTAATAGCGCTTGGCTTGGGTATCGCAATAGCTCAATAGAATATTTAAATCTGGAGACGGATCCAAAATGATATGAAAAAAATACATAAAAGGATTCTGTGTTACTACTGAACTTAGTTATATATCAGTTTGAGAACCGAAAGGAACTCAACACCTATAAAACAATTGCGTATTTATAACCTTGTATTTTACTTAGGTTGAATTTATCACAGCAGTCTTTCAGTTTATATTTTTTATTTATTTATATAGCCCCCTTTAACATCTAATATCATATCAGGGGCTTTGCACTTGAAACAACTCGTCTGTAGGTTTAAATAATTTTATTTTCCTCACACACACACACATTCACTCTCACATACATACTTACAGACTCTGTGGGGGATGGGTAAAGAAAAATTCCCCGCCCCAGCCGGCAATCGAACCCGGAACCTCCGGGTGAGAAGTCATCTCGCTGACCACTCGACCACGGAGGCAGTCTTTCACTTTATTTGATTTACTAGTATAAGCGCAATTTTATGTATGCGTTTGTCTGCTATTAGTCCTAGCAATTCAGAAAATGCACAACCCATAGTAATCAACTTTTAGGTACAAACTTATACTCCTTTCACTGTCCTAAGACAACTCCATTTGTTTTTTATGTTCCATAAATATCTTCCAACAATTCTCAGATCCGACTAATTTAAAAATTGTTTATTACTGTTTTGTCACTGTAGGGGCCACGCTGTGGCCGAGTGGTTAGACCATTCGCCTCTCACCTAGACGGCCCAGGTTCGATCCCAAGCGACCGCATATGACTTTTGTGGTGGACAAAGCGGCGCAGGTGCGGGTTTGCTCCGGTTTCTCCTGCCATCGCATTCCACCGGTGCTCCATCTTCATTCCATACAACATCAGTGTCATCGCCTGCGGTGCCACAAGTAAGTTAAACACTATCTAAAAAAGTTATATTTAGCCATTTCCTATAAAACAGTTGTTTCCTCCAATTCCCTGTACCTGAACATTCTAATGATAACTTGATCTCAACTTCCCTGCCATTAGACACGGACATCTTTCCTTCAACACATTGTTCCTTTCATATTGTATAACGAAACGAGCTGTCTATGTTGGTACTGACAAAGCTAGCCACATCCTCTACCAGGATGACCACTTCTGTCCTTGGACATAATTCTAGGCGCTGCATTAGCAGGAAGCTTATCTCCCCCAAGATATTGTAGGGTACCCATAGTGGAGTAAGGGTTAACCCTACCACAGTGCATCACTAGGAGGTAGCAAGTTCAGGATTATAGTTGATATTCGTGCACGCAAGGGGATGCAGTTGGCCTCAGGATTTAATGGTACAGGAGAATGTACATTTGGGGAGGGATCTGGAGCTACAAGAAAATAAACCAAGGGTGCGAGGAGACGCAGTGCTTTTACTATTAATAGAGGAATTTTAAGAATGCATGGTTAGTCCTTTCTGCTGACGTCGGTCTGGAGTACGTCCGAAAGTATCAGCAGCTCAGATGTAAGGGCTCTCTGTGACCAGGTTAATGGAGACTTGAGAGTTAAGACCATGCTTATGCCGGCATTGCTTTACGAGGACACGATTATGTCAGCATTTACAAAAGCTTGCTGCCGATATCGATTGTTGAAACAGATGCAACCTTATCTCTTGCCAAATGAGGTATAATCTATTCAAAATGACAATATGGTACCTAAGTGCCAGTTTTCTTATTGCTGTTTGATGGCTGCTATAACTTTAACCTTCATTGCCATGCCCTTGATTAAAGTTCTCTTACAAATGTTGCAGATGTCGCCAAGTTTACAAACAACTGCAAATAATTCTTCACCTTTTCCTCTAGAAGCCCGAATTTTTCATGTAGATTTAAGCTTTCCTTGAAATCTAGTTGGGAAAACTCTTTCATAGACCGAACCACCTCTCATATCACATCGTTCAGTTTATTTTCATCGTTCGCTTTGAGTTCGCGAATTGTTTTTCGGGCCAGTCATACAGACGATGATACTGGGTGAGTTGGTTACCCGAATGCGGATAACTCGCTGAGGAAGAAAAGCACTATTGCGATCTGGAGGAATGTGCCACTTTTTATGCACGACAGTGTACACCTGCGGAACATTATAGAGAAGTTGGGAAAATGTTTGCTAAGTATAGTGGAAGCGGAAAGTACCTAATATATTTTTATCGGTGGTCTGAAAAACACTTTTCTATCACAAGAAAATCTTTAAATAAACCGTGGATATAAAGTTAACTTTCACTAATTAAGATGCAAGATTAAGATAACAATACTAATTAAAAAAGACAAGAACGTAAATAAATAAATTTCGTATGCTTCCTGAACCAGAACTTGTTTTATTGAGAAAGAATCAAGTTATTGCTTCTCTCATCACGGAATATTGCCCTGGGCGATTTTCATCTATATGTAACTTTGAAAACCCCAGGGTTGAAAAATCAAGAGTAAGGAGTCTGAAAGTTTTATCCTATCCCTTCAGAAAAAAAAATAACGTGTTACATTCGTATTACATTCCCTGTCCTGTGTCGTTTATTAGTAGATGTACAAATTATTCCTGCAAGAATTTATTTTTGTATACTCCATTTTAATCGAGATAAACATTTGCGGAAATAGCTACACCACAAATTTCGTTACAGATTTAAAGCGAATAACGATACTCAAATGTGCAAGAACTGGGCTCTATAGAGGTACTGGCCTTAAAATTGAGCACCTCTTTCGATATAATCGCAAGAAACAACTGCATATTGAGAGGCTGTTCTCTCGCTTGTAGAAGAAGAATCAATTATTTAAGATAGGAAATTAGTGCTGCATTTATATTAGCACTTTACTTATTTGCATGTATCAGTATAAATATTTATATGAAAACTATTTTGTGTGTTCCATTCCTATGACTTTTTCTATCTGTTCAGCAAGTAACTATTGTTACAAAAGATTATTCTTCTATACACACCAGATAGTCAAGATAAGCATTACCAGAAATCGTCTTATTACTTAGTTCCTTATAATTAGATGGGAAATAAGGGAATACAGTAAATGGACTGTCTAGCATTATATTTTTAATTCGTAATTTAAGAGATTCTATCCCAATTGAATATGTAACAAGTATGTATTTTGCTTTCTTTGAATCTTTAATAAGATATGGCCTAATTCTTTAGGGTGGTGCTAACAAAGTAAATGAAATATTTTGTCTTCAAAAGAAAATTATTAGGATAATTAAAAAGGTTCCTATATAACCCCATGTAGACCCCTATTTATTGAGCTAGGCATTTTAACTATTTATAATCTTTATATTTTAGATAATTTAGTATTTATACATGCCTCTCGTTATAGACATATTTTGAGGATGGATATTTATAGTTATAGTACTAGTTACATGTCCAATGTAAACATTCCATATTATCGATTAACAAAATCTCAAAACAGTTATCAGTACTTGGGTATTAAGTTGTATAATAACTTGCCTGATAGTGTTAAATGTTTAAATATACAGAATTTTAAGTCCAGGATATATTCTTGGTTAGTCAAACATCCTTTTTATTCTATACATGAATCTTTTAATTATAAATTATGTGATCTTGGTTTGTAATGCATTATGACAAGGTTAATGCACTGCTTTCAATCGACTTTGTCAATGCCTGTATGGTGCTTTTAGACAAGATAAAAATGAATTGAAATGAAATGTAAAGCGACAGTAAAGTCTTTTAAAAGCTGTCGCTATGCGATTGTCATTGAAATTTGGTTCCCATTGCAGGACCAGCAGTAAAACTAAATAGATGTGAAATGATGAGGACTTGCCGTTTGACAAAAGTTTAAGTACAGACCCTTTAGGAAGTTACGAATATTATAACATTTCTGGTAGGAAAAAATCAACAGAAGTCGCATATTGGGTTTTATAAAACATTGGAAAGATGTCACCGTTGTCTTCTTAACATACACCATTCCTTCTGTGACTCTCTGCAGATGATGTCTTGGAATATCAGCAAGACCGTAACTTTCAGTTGCTGTCGGATTATTGAAAACTCATTCTTTAGGTTAACCTCACAACCAAAAGTTGGTGGATCGACATCTGGAGATTGCGCTGGCTACTTTGTTGGAGCTTTACAAATGTAACATGTACCTTCGCTTAAATTGTTAAGAGTTCTATATTTTTCAGAACTTGAGATACATTTCTCTTGTTTTATTAATAGAATGGATCAGCTGTATTCTGTCTTTAGTGATAGAGCAATGATTTGTAACTTACAAATTCTTATAGTAGTAAGAGCAAAATTAATATTTTAATGAACAAAACTGTGCCCATGGTAAAGGTGGGCTGTAAAGAACAAAAGAAAACCGAACCCCTGGTTGCCCAGTGTGTAACTTCTTTTCTTTTTATCCTGTTTCAAATACTATTGTATTTATAGGGGTTTTGATTTTTGAAAGACCCGATATTTTAAAACTGAAACCAATACAGGGAATATCTCTGAGATGGCCAGCTCTAAAAGAATAATAATACAAATAACAATAATAATAACAACAATAACAGCAACAACTGCATATAACAAATTGTGTGTCTTACGAAATCTACATTTTTGTGTGGTGAGGATTTGTATGATTCTCTTATGGTTTACCTGTAATACAAAAGTCATTCAGAATGGAAAAGACTTAAGGGGACATCCACAAAAATTCATGATATGAATTTTATTTACCACATGGATATCTTTAATATACATCATTTTAAATAAAATCGTTAGTCATGTTTTATTAAATCGAAAATTTCGAAAAGTGTTCCATGCAAAATGTAATTTGGGATGGGGGATTTTTTTGGAAGTTTTCGTACTTAAATAAGTATTAAACTTAAATAACAAACTTGATATGTAATGGACTTTTCGAATTTTAAGTTATGCTAGCCACAAACCCACACACACACACACACACATACACACAAACCTTTTTCCATTTTTTTTATTCAGGGGTGTTCAAAACATATTAACGTTGAAACCTCGGTATCGAACTTTTGGGTAGGAATGAAATACCTTCTCTCTCTAATATTTACATTGTGCATATGTGTTAGAGAAAGTAAAACATTTTGTCAGCTGTTCACAACTGTTTATTGAATTTCACAGATGCATTCATTATGTTAACTTCAAAGTTTGCCGTCGCCTATTAAGTAGGTACCATCCCTCTATAACCCCTGTTAAACATCTGCTGAATCCTGCAACTATGTTTACAGGTTACACGGTGTAATGGGCTTATTTGAGTATTTCAAATGCATCAGGAAATGTTTACATTACTGCGACACATGTCCCTTTTATAAAACCACTCGTGGTTGAGATAGTATTTAACTGAAACATTAAACATTACGTAGTTATACCACGCCATTATTATACTTGAATAGTGTTAGTTGTTCTTATTTGGGTGTCAAGTTTTGAATTATTCTTGTTAATTAATTGACTAACAGTTGGTTAAACTATGAAGCCCAGGGCATAAAATACTTAAAACATTATAATTCGCCAATGAGGTATGTCATCTCAAAATAATTTGTGATCAAATTTCGGTTCCGGATATGGTAATGAATTTATTTTATAAAATATTACGACTTTAATTTTCTTACATACATTACCAGTAACAAAAGAATCATTCGCATAAAGCTTCTTTCAAATAGATATTTTTTCTCCAGATGTATTAATTGATTCATTTTATTTAATTAGCTAAAATCAAAATATACCTTCTTCTACAGATATTGATCTAAATGCATCATTTGTTAAAATTATACTACTTAATATCTTTGTAACAAACAGTCCGTATGAAATTTTCTTAAAATATTTTTAAAATTATTTTTCATCACAAAGTGTAAAAAAACCGTAAAAATAACTCTATATAATTATACTACTTCTTTCTTAAAACTAATCTATAACCAATATAAAAATTCCAAATATATTTTATTGTACGCATTCTGCAGTGGTTTGGAAAAACTTTTCATAGCTCTAGCTGGATTTTAATGGGAGAAGATATGAATATGAGAAAATAACCACAAATTTTAACCCGAAAATAGCTTATATTTGACGTAGAGTGTCATTTAACCAGCACAGTGCTTTAATAGTTCTTCCAAAGCATGTCTTACATCCACCCCAGAAGAATAAAGCATTGGAAAAGAAATGGCGTTATATTTAAGGACGCTCTTTAATTACTGTTGTTCTCAGCATCCCATTCTATATTGGGCGTGAAAGAGCGCTTAATTTTGCTCAGAGGCCTCTCTATTAGGCTTGCGGTTTTAATCTACACGGAACCAACGGCTTTACTTCCATTCCGAACGAAGCCAAGCTAAGGATTGTTTACGCCCGAAAAAATCCATCAAAACATTGGAAATAGTATATGTGTGCTGCAGAGGGATATTTCGCACTTCAGCCTTTGGTTTATTGTACGCCAGACACCGGGAGGAGAGGATGAAATTAGTGTAATTTCAAAGGGCGGCCGACATCCAACAGAGAGAGAGCCGCCTTGGAGGATCCCTAACAGTTCACAAGCAGTTCATCTCGCCGCGGGAGGCTCCAGGAGCCCGTGGCTCAGTCCCAGATAGACCAAGTCCGCAAATAGCCACCAGTGCCCTCCCGCCGCCGAAAGCTGTATTTCCAGAGTGCAGTCATCTCCATGAAATGGCGCCTCTGCCGCAGTCCTCGTCAACACTTACAAGCCTGAAAGCGATCGATTGGGATGAAATGAAGTTGAAATAAAGTGTTAGGAATTTTGGGGAAATGAAGAATCTTTCCCATAATTCGCCTAGTGACCCGGAAAAACCCCCTAAAACCCATGGGTTGGAGAGATCGGCTGCTGTTAACTGATCCCATGACCTCCCGAATGACAGTCCCAGATGAAACGCCTGAGCCACCTGGCTCGGTGAAAATAGTATGTACTTTGAAGTATGGTGGATTTTTTGCACCAAAAATATAAATAATAAAATCGACATTTTTTACTAAAATCGCTAAACAAGCACCTCTGTGTCCCCTCAAGGCACAATATTAAGTTATATCTAAGAGCCAATGTGGTATTATGTGCCTCACTATGGAATCAATTAACTACCTCTACCTCTGGCATGAAACATTGCACCTCAAGGCATAAAGCAAACAAAGATACCGCAAGTGCAGAAAGTTGCAACGGCAAAGTGGTATACACCATTAACCGGTAAGAGCTTGTGCCCTATAGCGGCTGCAGACTCTTCGAGATAATGGGCCAGCCATTGACGAAAGAAATGGATTACTTTTCACTTCAGGGCTCCACAGTGTTTGAAGTTACTCTTAGATATACAGCACGTGCTTCAACTTCAATGTGAGCAACAGCCACGTTACAGCATGGCTCATAACTAGTGGTTATTTTCTCCTTTGGGGATGTATGAGCATTGCGCCCAAACCTGACCGATTTCTAACAGTTTGATTTTTTTCTCTAGCACGTAGGTACAATGGTCATATACTACCTAGAGAAATTATTGTATTCCACTCAAAACTTCGATACCAAGATTTCATCGGTACATGTTTTGAGGACACTTGAATCCAAAATTATACTTTTTCATAAAATGATAATAAATATAAGATCTGCAATAAGTGAAATTCATGTCTGTATAGTGGTTGTCTGCGGACAACATAACTCAAAGACGAAAAGTTGGTTAATGACTAAACTTGCTACTTAAGTTCAGTATCTTCCAATGATGCAACACGAAGAATGCCCCACCTCAACTACCCTGTACATGGATCATTTTTCGAAGTTTTTTATTTTCTAAAAAATGTCTCCAACGGTTTCGATTAAAATACCGTATGTTTAAGGCATTTTCACAACAAACAAAATGTATATTTTGAATTTTTGGGAATAGCCTCTGAAGACTTCATTCTAGATTACCTTTATACAACTGGTAAGCCGTAAGAGATACCAAAAACTTGCTACACAAAAATTATAAATCTCGTTGAATCACATTATTCATGTCATATACTTTGTATACAGTTAACTGTTTCCGAGATATTCCTCTTTATTGGTTTCAGTTTTAAACTTCTTAAATGTTTCTTAAACAGGAAGTCATATTTCGTTTCATATTATGTTTTCTTTTACTTCAGGCATGCAAAGAGAAGCGAATTTAAATTGTTTTACATACTGACGGGATTTTTGAAAGATTTGACTGTCGTGTTAGGCTAGTCCCTTCTACTTAAAAAGGAACCAATTCAGTCATTGCTACTAATGGCATGATGTATATAAAGCAATAATCTTTTGTAGAGAAAGTCATGTGAACGGAACACATCAGACATTTTCCTTAATTATACATTTAGGAGCATGCTAGCAGGGTATAGTGCTTCTTTTACACCTCTTAAGTTCATTATAAAGTTTAAATATATTGGCGGACACACAAGCTGCAATTGTGTTTATATTTCTATGTTGTTATTTAATCCACTAAGTTCTAAATTCTTTGGTTCCACAACATCATGTTTTCCATCTCCAAAACGGAGAGTTAAGTTGAACCTTTCCATTTAGTTATTTTCCTTATTCCAACATCATCAAATGAATGCGTTATGATAACTCTGCTACGAGAACGCTTTTTCATAAGCATCTTTCTTCGGTACTTCATTAATTTCGTTTCTATATTAATTTTAGAATGTCTATATAACTTAGTTTTCCCATTCTTTCCTCATACTTTTGTACCATCTATTGCAAAAGCTCAATATGTGTTTGAAATGCCCTCCATGGCACGTTTATTTTTCCTTTCAACTGTTCAACGTACAACTTAACTGTTGGCCCCGCAATGAAGCCCTGAATCATGTGATTGCGTTCATGTTCAGCATAATGTGCCGTACAATATTTAACCAATTTATAAAGCAAGCCGACATAGTATGAAACGATAGATTGTATTAACTGAAGGAAAGTGTTCGACTATTTCGGTATTCCAACATCACCTTCGCTTCGACACTGAACAACTTACTCAACCTGAAGAAACTGAATTCCCTAATACAATTACGTGAGGTTTATTTAAAGTAAAGAATATATGAACATTCCAAGTATATGAATACTAAACCTGGGTTGAAATAGATAAATTAAATGGAAAATGAATTTGATCCCACTTAAACTTTATGGATTAAGCCTTTTTCTAAAATAGACAAAGAACTAATTTCTAATATAGGGACAAATGCCAGGAAATGTTTTGATTATACTAAACTCATTAATTTTAGAAGTAAAAAGATTTTAAGTATGCATGAATACAGCGATCTTAAAACCCACATAGGAAATTGTATCAGTAGACATTAAAACCAACTTTGGAGCTTACAGTCCATATATACAATTAGTATCCAGGTCTTTACCTTTCTACTTGTACATGATCGGTATCTTAAAAAATCTTTCCGTAACTTTCCGCCCTTAAAGATTTACAACATCTGCCTATCCTCCTAACGGAAATCCTCTTATGAAGTAAACTTGGACTCGTACTCATATTCACAAAGTCTCACTCCACCCTCTACAAGTGAGACCACCACCTTTTATCAAGCATAATTCTATACCCTGGATTGGGAGCATATTAAAATATGTTTAAACTTCCAAATGATAAATGTTTTAGCTTAAACCTTGTATTTTCATGCTACACTACCATTTTTATATATATATATATATTGTTTCCGTTCGATAACGGCAATAACTAAAACGATAGCTTCTATCTCCATCTTCCGTCTTGCTACAATTCGTTACGGGTATAACTGCAGATATTTGTACTGGTAACTAAGAACAGTGTAATGAACAACACTACACAAGTAACTGCTTAATGTGCAGACTTAAACTATTATTCATTAAGAGTAGTATTTTTTTCAGGTTGGTTAGTAGATCCAAGTAGGCGTGGCACACACTATAAATCATGCTTATTTTTTCTGATTTCGCGGGTCGGAAGGTGTGACCTTGAGTGGGCAGGCCTCGCTATAACGAATGTTGTATCGGAACTGAGAATGTTTTCTGCCAGACCTATGGCCCCACACTACCTAGGCCGACAAGTCACGTATAGAGGATAAAGTGGAAGCAAAGCGGATAGATACTTACAGGCGTGGTTCATTTTCCGGTGAGGTTAAGACTATGCAGAACGCATCAGGTAGTAAAGTATATGATTAGTTTATGGGAGAACGGTTAGCTACAGAGAAAAGCAACTAACACACAGAAGTGGATACACATTGATGTTTCAGTTAACAACATATCTGTATCTATACCGCTAACAACCCCTAGGTAAGTGTCGTAAGTGTCCAGTTTAACAACGTATCTAAATAATCCTTAGCCCCTTCCTGTAAAAATATGAATTATGCTGTCATTAGTTTAGCATTTCTTTTTTTATTTTTTAAATACCAGTCACTTTTCTTAGCTGTATCTCTTTCTTTTTCTTTTTCCTACATTTTTCTCTTGTTTTCCTACTTGTGTTTCCGTTGTTTTCTTACTGACACACACATATTTACAGGTGCAAAAAACACCCATGCTCGAGGCGGGGATCGAACCTGCGATTCCCTGCGCCACAAAACACTAAAGATAGGCACTTTAGCGAGGGTGGCCATGGATACTGGTTTTTCTTTTGGTACCAATCGTAGAAAACTCCTTATAGAGAACTAACCCTTCATTTCTAAACAGTATTATTCATCTTGGAAATCTTATGGAGATAAAAACTGTTGGGATTTAGGGAAATGGGACACCTTTTATGCAAACCAGTGTACCTGTAAGTGGCAAAGAGTGAATGTTACAAGTAAGATATTTCAGTTTAGGCTTTTTCTTTACTAGGAAAGCATTGGTGATAAATCGGAATGAAATGATACCAGATCTCGTGCTGTCATTTCGCTGCAATTCTTGATTGTTCTAAGTGCCTGATTATGTAAACACTGATACGGCGTCACGCTGTTTTCCAAAGGATTACAATAATATTTTAGCAATGCAGTAAACCATGTTCAACAGCCGTCATGTTTGTGAATGTTTACATAGTATAACTATGCGCATCATCTTTCCGGATCGGTAGTTCGCAAGCCCGGTGTCTTGATATACCCACATGATCCATTTCTGGATTGATCACTCAACTCTCTCAAAATGTCCTGTTTTTCGCACTCTTAACATTTAAATGACTCTTAATAGCTTTAAAAACTACCATAATAAATACCAAAGATCAGACATGATACAATCGCATGATTATCTCTACCCTGTATGCTTAATTAGTGGGATAAGACTATTCTTATAATAATTACTTTCTGTACAGGTACTGTGCACAGTTAGAGAAATAATTGTATGCCACCAAAACATTCGATGTAGAGATTACACCGAAAATATATGTTTTGAGGTCCCCAGAATCAATAAAAACATTTTAGAAAACGGTCCGAGTGTATGTGTGCGTGCTCGTGCGTCTTCTATAGACAGCATGGCTCAAAAACGAAAAGAACTTTGAATAACAAACTTGGTATTTAAATGTTATGTCTTCTAAGGACCCGAAACGAAGATTTTCAAGAAAATATCCCCACCCAACCTACCCTTTACATGGAAGTAATATTCATGCTTTTTTTCTTCTTAAAAATGGCTCTACTTTGATTAATATACCGCATATTTAAAATTGTTACAAATAAAATGTATATCTTAAATTTTATGGTCTCAGCCTCTTAATTTCTCTTCATTATGGATGAATTTTGCATAACTGGTAAACCATAAAAGAAAAATTTACTCCCGTTAAAGCACATAATGTTTGTAATTACATATTTTTTAGAGGTAACCGTCTCGGAATTGTTCCTTGTTCTTGGTTCCAATTTTAAACTACTCAACATTTTCTAAAATAGGAAGTTGCCATTCGTTTCATTTGTCTTAACTTTACTCCTGGCCATGCAAAAAGAACCGAATTTCAATTGTTTCAATGCTTTAGCTTAGTGTAATCCTTTATTCCCCTTCTACTTATTAGGAACTAAGTAGTACGACCATTTCTACTAAGTAGCATGAAGTAGATAGACAAATTAGCTTTTGTAAAAATAGTTTGTTACAGAATGAAGATGGTCCAGCGAATGTAACATAGTTTGAATTGAGATTAGCTTGTGTAGAAATAGCTGCATTACACACTTTGTTGTAGCTACAAAGGAAACAGCGATACAGCAATGTTTGGCTGGATGCTGGCCTTAAAGTTCCATGTTCTCTAAGCCATCGCGAGAAACAACTGAATATCGACAGTACCTTAAATGAATGTATTGAAGAATTAGAACTATTAATAATGGGTGATTTGAATACGGCGCATGCTACGAAATATACCTGTAATGAGTTAGGTACGTGTTTTAAAGAAAACTGTATTTTTTATGCAATAGTCTTTCCTATCGCTTAACGTTTACCAAATGTTCATGATTATACAAACTTCTTTCCGAATGAAGAGGACTGTGGGCCGCGCCGTGGCTGAGTGGTTAGACCACCATCCTCTCAACTTGGCGGCCCGAGTTCCATCCCAAGCGACCGCACGTGGGGTTTGTGATGCAGAGGCGGGTTTTCTCCAGGTTCTCTGGTTTCCCCCGCCATCACATTCCACCGGTGCTCCATCTTCATTCCATGTATCATCAGTGTCATCGCCTGCATTACTACTTGAGTAAGAGTGAGCATAAAACACTATAAAGAAAGAAGACTTCAGGGAGCATTCCCAGAAATTTCAAGATATATACTTTATTTGTCCTGTAAATATAATTAATACATATTATTTTAATCCAAATTATTACAGCCATTTGAGAGAAGATTAAAAAAAAAAAAAGCAAGCAGTTTCATGTAATCCGAGCTGTTCCGCTTTGAGCTTGAACGCGGGACAAAGTAGAGGAATATTCAAGACTCTTGGGAGTGTGCCTGCAGCTGGCATTGGGAGCAAGTTGTAGTCAGGGCTGAATGAACTGTTGAAATGAAGTGACAGGAAGCACAAACATGCGTGTTTATTATTTCAGAAAACGTAATTCATTCATGAAAAACTCCTAGTAATGGAGTAAAAGCTGATGCTACTCCAGAATGATGTGACGCATTCGTTATCATACCCCCTCCAGCGGGGTTCCTAGCACTCTTGCTGCGTATGCGTAAGTTGGAATATCAAACAAGCATAGTTGGAAATCGTGACAGAAAGGTTAGTTCATGGTTATGGAACTTTCTTGAAAATCTTCCTTTGAAAAATGTTAAACACCAAGTTTTCGTATTTATCCATCTTTCAGTTTTTAAGTTATGCTGTTTGCTCTCTCTCTCTCTCTCTCTCACTCTCTGACTCGATCTCTCACTCACATACGTGCGCGCGTGGACCTTTTTCTAAACATGACTTTTGTAGTCAGGGTTAATGCTAATGATGCGAATCAATATTGTCACACAGGCGTCGATCGGCTGGGCCGCTAAGGTATAAACAAAGATAAGTAGCGCTATTGCCTAGCGCAAACACCGCGCTATCGAGAGATAACTTGAATCTTCAAGAAGCTTCTTCTCCTCTCGCCTCCAGAATGTTCGGCAATATTTTGTCAGTCAGTAAATAAGTGAGCAGTGAGCAATTTGCACAAGAGTTTCTGGTTTGATATAAAGTGCGTTCTCCGAGCGAGTTCATAAAGACTGCTGTGGCATGCAGTGACTGCTACTTGCGCGAGATTCCGACAGAATGAGTTCTACTCCGCAGCGGTTGAAGGTCCGTCGTGCGCATTTCATCACGTAGCGACGTTGCGGAAGAAGGTGAAGTGACGAGGATAACTAGTGGTGGCTTTTTTGTAGTGTTTAACGGCCGCTTTTACTGCTCTGGCACCGCAGGCGATGACAATGATGATACATGAAGATGGAGCCCTGGTGGAATGTGATGCCGGAGAAACCGGAGAAAACCCTCCCCTGCGCCGCTTTGTCCGCCACAAATCTCACATGCAGTCACTTGGGATCGAACGCGGGCCGTCTAGCTGACTAGTGATGTGATACTGTAAACCAAGTGAAGTCTCGATGCAAAGTTAAACTAGATCACACTAAATAATACTGAGAATTTAGTGAAGTGACGCTTAAAAATTGGGGGAGGTCACAAAATGTAATATTTATGGTTACGTTAGGTGAGCTTCACTTATAAAACGTTTACAAAAGTATATTCCTCTGTGTCTGTGCAAGTCTGGTACCTGCTGAACGCATGATTGAGCAAACGATGATTTCTGCAGACACTTCAAATCGCATACCGCATATTGCCTTTTATTTTGTAGATTATAGACTGCTTAATGTTTCTTGTTTAAGCATTCCTCACAGATAATCACATGTGTTTATTCTGGGAGAGCGATCAAGTAGCCAATTATTTTATCATTAAAAACACGTTAATATCAGCAGGGATTTTCTAAGTTTTTTTTTCCATGGCAGTTCTATCAGGTGTAATTTTTCAAGTGTAAGAATAGTGGTTGCATATATTTGTTCAACACAAATCGTGTCTTTGGATTTCTGCCGTATTATAATAATAATAATAATAATAATAATAATTACTATTATTTTTTTTTTATTTTTAGTATGGATTTACTAGACACGATGAAACCAGGGGATTTCTGTATAAATTCTAGTTTGTAGTCAATGTGTGACTCCTTTTGAGCAAAGCACAACAAACACATCCTGTATTGTGGTATAAATGGTGATAGCCGTATAGTAAGTACTCTCAAAGGTCAGCTGCACAATGGATTACCCCCATTATGTGCGTTACACTGAACTTGAAATGCCATTACCCTCCGTAGGTGCATGAGATAGGTACATTTTAACCAATACCCGCTATAAGACAGACATTCAGACAATCGCTACATTCAAGACATGTCCAGTACATTAACGTGCATAAAAGATTGCCCTTGCACTTAAATTTAGTGTTCTCCCTTGATAAGGTTTTCTCCTTCGAGTAACCAACCTTTCACTTCACCAGCCGACGTCAGTTCTCTATATGAATAGTCTGAAAAACAATCTAGAGGCATAAAAACTAACAAATGGATGATCTTGCAATCAATTTTAAATGAAAAGGTGGTACGGATACCGTCTGTATGAAGAGCTTCACTACGGTTGGTATAAGAAGATATAATCATAAATCATAATTCCACCTTCTGTAGGATGGGGTCAAAACATGTGTTTTTTTTATTTATATGTTTTGCTATATTTTATATTTGTAGCTAAATGCAAGGAAGCATTGTCTTAACGGTGCTCCGCTAGTGAGAACTCTTCCACAGTTCGGCCATTTTGGGGGAGAATGAAGTTCGCTGTCAATCCAGCGGCTAGAAAGTATGCTCGAGGAACAGAGCAACTCACGAAGAAAGCAGACGTTGAGACTACGTTTGTCGTTACTGGAGCTTGGACTTGGCTGCCTTTTCTTTGCCTTGAGACTCGACATATGTTGCCTGTGCACGGAATACACCCCGCGTATGACGTCATTTATATTCCTCCAGTCTAGCAATACGGCAACGGCATGGACACTCGCAGTCAACACGTCCAGAAATTTGTCGCTCAATTTTAGAAAGCACAGAGTTGTAAGAGGGACAACAATGCTAGAAGCAAACACATACAAGTTGCTTGAATATTGCATGGGTTTGGTCATGGGTATTTCGCTATAAGAAAAAGAAATTATTTTGCAGCGTATTTCATATATACAGAAAGATTTTCATACAGACTCGTGCAGTTCTAACGAACTTATTTAAAGTATAAATACATACATTTATTCACTTCGACAATTAAAAAAATACAGTTTTTATTGTATTTAAAATGTCTTACTAGTGCTCAACGTCCGCTTTCACTACATATGGCACCGAGGCGATGACACAGATGACACGTGGTGTGTAGATGGAGCCCGGTGGAACGCGATGGCGGGGGAATCCGGAGAAAACCCGCCTCAACGCCGCTTTATCCTCCACAATTCCCATATGCTGTCACCTGGGATTATATCCAGGTGAGAGTCGAGTGGTCTAACTACTCGGCCATTGTAATTAACAGAACTTTGGAAACATAAATATGTTGGATACAAAATGAAACCGGTTCATCGTTTGTACTCTATTAAAATATCAATGAATGTATTGTATCAGAATGTGGTACACTGCAATTGTATTGCAAACTTGCTGACTATTATGAAAATCATGTAACAACGTAGTTCTTTACGGGGATCAGTGCAGTCCTATCTCGACAATGTTAAATTTATCAATTGATGATCCATTTTCTCTGCATCTATAACCAGCATACTAGTGAAACTTTCAGAGTCAGTTTCATTGTCCTTCATCCTAACTTCAAAACGTTTGTTTAATTTTCTCCTGAAAACTTTCAGTTTTATTAATTTTGTAATATATACTTGACTTTATAGTACAAACATTGATACAATAAATACCGAAAAAACTGTTATTTTTCAGTATTTTGGAAAATCCCTATGTTAAAGTTTGTAGCACTCATCTATAAACAAGTTTTAGACGTTTCATAAGGTTATCTCTAACAATTACTGAGAAAATGGGTACATTATTGTGAAACACAAAGTTAGACATATGCCAATTTTAAGTTATGCCGGCAATTTGCATGTTATTAGTGATTTCCGGGCCATATGAAGGATCGTCTAGATTTTTTCCTCCTCACATTTGTCTTCCAATCTGCTTTTAATGCTGTTTCTTCTCAACCTGACAAGTTTTTGTAGACTGGTTGTAAATTTCTCAGCATTACGCAGCTTCTCTTCATCCAAATTCTTCATCGGCTTCTTGTAGAACTTCCCTAGTGCCTTCAGCAGCCATGTTTCCGCCATTGAATGAAGAAATGGTCTCATAAACATCGAATTCTAAGGTCTTCAAAGAAACAAATGTAGATTTTGTTAGTTTGGACCATATTACATTATTTACGGATATGTTAGAATTTTTAGCCCTTCCATGGAGACACCTACGTAGCAGATCTGGATGCGCTAAGTCTCTGAATATGGGCTTGAGTTCTTCAAATCATAGGAAAATGAATAAGTTTCTTATGAGCACACATTTCACTCTTAGCCTTAGCTTTTCATTACTTATACCATGTGGTCTCTGCATGCTTAGGACAGAGCCCATGCTTTGGTTCTTCATTTGTTGACAGAAAATGAAAATATGTGGTCCATTGTGCTTTCTTCATTTCATCTAAATTGTCAACATTTCTACGATTAGCAAGTCCATCTTCTGGAGAATATTATGAAACAAAAAAGTTGTGCAGTGACTCCCTTAACAAAATGTATGTACCTTTACAACAGAGCCTGTCTCTTCAAACCAACATTTTGATAGACATCTAACGTAACTTGAGAAGGCGCGGAATGAGATCCAAGGTGTAGTCATTAACAACAAATGTAATCAATGCCATTATGGGCCACTTTTTATGCGCGTCAGTGTACAAGTGATGCCTTCCGCTTCTATGCCAGTGAATACCTTACTACTCAGGTTTCAGACCTGCATTCCGAGATGCACTTTTTTCTATAAGCCAAATCATCATACAGGAATTTATTCACCCTTTTTGTAACGGTAGTTATGAAGGGTGTAGCTGTTTATAGGCATCAAAATAAATTTAATCAAGGCAATAAATTGCATGTGCACGTAAAAACTCTTCACTCTGTAGTCCTCGTGAAAGAATCGGTTATGTTGCATACGAAATGAATGATTTAATCAAAGCCACAATCAATCTGGCGTCTTCCGTTAATCACACAGCGCTTGCATGTCTAATGTTCCCTTGGAGGTCTAACTGCACGAGACATCCAACTACCTCCTTGTACAACATGCTCCTCTAACTAGCCTCCAAATTAGAAACGATATATTATATACAATGTGATGGGCGTTATTCACAATCACTTTTTCTACCTTCTTTCGTTTATTAGTGACTATCCAAATTATTTTTATGATTTTTTTTATTTTTCTGTCTACTCTATTTTGATTGAAGTATATCTTTGTTATAGATAGAAACATAATATTTATAACACAACTTTTGAGAACTAAATGCTATATGCTGGCCTTAAAATTCCATACTTTTCCCAACCCTTCGCGAGAAAAATTTGAAAATCGATATGATTTAAAAAGAATGACAAAGTATAGAACATTTCAAACCATTAAATGAGTATATCGAAAACGGCTTATGTCACAAAAAGGCTATTTGGAATAAACTGTTTCAGAGTAATCCACACTTTTGTTCACTATGTTTTCGTCTATCGCTTAACGTAAACCATTAAACAATGTTATATAACATTGCTTCCGAATGAAGTGGACTTTACAGGCTATTTCAAGGAAATTAAAAAAAAATTGTCATATAAATACATTTAATATGTAGCCTAATAATAAAAATTGTTACATCCATTTTAGAGGAAATAAACATATCGAAAAGGTTCAATTTTTAAATTTATTTAAATTTTTTTTAACCTGCTTGGTCATATGGGACGATGAATGAAATCGGTGAAATGATGCTCAAACAATTTGGGGTCCAGAGCTTAAACATTAAAGGGATTCGTCTTCTCAGGATAAGGGAAAACCCCGAAAAAAATCTTATCCATGTAACTCACGCAAAGCAAGAACCGAACTCGCGACCTCGTAATAACACCACCTTCACACGCCTCGGGATAAAAATAAATAAATGAAGGCAATTTAAAAAAAAAACATCCATGTAAAGGATAGTTGGGGGTAGGGGATTTTCTTGATAATCTTCGAGCTCTATTTTTGGAAGATGCTGAACAGAAACAGAAAATTTGGTATTCATCAGACTTCGTTTTCGAATTATCCTGTCCAAAGTGACTCGCACATACTGACAGACACACAGACATTTTTGTAAAAACTTGTTTGAGTTCTGGAGTTCTGCAAACCTGTATTTCGCTGAAGTCACAATATCCATCAAGTGTTTGGGTAAAATACAATATCTATGTAGATGTGTGAGAGAGAGAGAGAGTAAAAAATTGATAGTGAAACGAAGTCGCAAAACTAGATTCAGACCGAAAAATTCAATGTCACGACATAGCATTGACTTTCTCAACTGACTCGCATTCAATGCCATGATAGTTCAGTGGTAGAGCAACCGGCTAGAGACCGGGAGGTCCGTGGTTCAAATCCGGGCTATGGCATTGAATTTTTCAATCTGACTAGAGACCTATCCAACTCCGGTCCTACACGCGGTTTCTGTGACAAAACAATTGAAATGATCACGATAGTAAAACGAATTTACTTGAGCCAGTTTTCGGTAGTTCAGCCAGTACATTTACATACTTCTTTATCAGCATTCTAGATTGTACAGAGGCTTCTTTGATAGAATAAACGTCTTTAAAATTGCTCCTGCTATTTTCATAGCATCATACAAATTTGTATATTTTAAGGATGCTGCAATAATGAGAATGCAAATGAATCCATATACAGTACTGGGGCAATTTCAGCATCATGCACTTCACATCGCATAGCTAATGCATTTAAATGGAAGATAACTTTATTAAACCTGAAGACATGTGGCATCGATCAGATTATTGCCTTTCACCTCAGGTTACCCTAGTTTGCATGTGTGATAAACAAAAGGAGTTCAGTAAAGTTCTCTTTGGAGAAATTCAGTTTTCTTCTATTGTCATCCCCATATATACGCGTATCACCGCGTTGCTGCATAAGGTCACATGAATTCTGTAGTTATGAACATAGGCTTTTGCTTCTTGTTCCGCAAGAAACATGCTAAATTATTAAATCGTATACTATATATTGCTCATAGCAATATCTCATATATATTGTGGTTTAATGCTAAACAACAATGGTCCATACAATGAAAAACTTGGAATACAATAGTTATTTATGTAACTAGTGTATAACCTGACTGATTGTGACACGAATCTCTCACAGGCAATTTCTACGACCATTACAATGAGGTTATATAGTGTTACATAATGCATCTGTGAAATTTGATCAGAAGTTAAAAAAGAATTGCCTAATTAAATAATGTACTGCTTGTAGTTCAATTTCCTGTTATTTTTATTGTCATGCGGCGCTTTAAACCGTAACACGTGACGATTTAAATGGATGACTGTAAGTGGGTGTGGTGCTTTAACCTTTTCGCTAGTGAAAAATTGCTAAAAATCCGAAATTTGATTTTGACGAATAACATTTGGCCATAAAGTGTTTATTTCAAGCCGAAAATACAATAATATGCACTAATAACTAAAAAAGTTAGTATAGTATTTGTTTCTCCTAAACTAAAATTGAAGAAAACTGCTGCAGAGGAGAGAAGGAAGAGGCAGCAGGGTCCAATTTATGTGTCTGAAGGGTGAATAATTTTTAAAATTCCTAATATTGTTTTAGATATTGATTTTTAAAGTCAATTGTATTATAAAATTCCTTGAATTTTTGTCTGTTTCTTGCTTTAATATTTTTACCTCTAGAACTAATTTTGGTACAGTAAATTCATATTATAGTTCTGTTCCTGATATTTAAACGCATATTTTGAAAAATAAAAGTTTTCATTTTTATCGTGTGAAGTGATTTGAATTTGGCGCCAGATTTTTAATTTAAAAATTAATAACTCAAAAACTACTTATGATACATAAACCAAAATTTAAAGCATGTAACTACTGTACAGCATAAATGTTCAAAGTTTCTGCCTGATTGGTTGAAAACCTTTGGATTTAGGAATTTCACACATGTATTACCTTAATGAAATTTTAGCATCAAAATAGGTAAAAATAATTAATAAATTTGTTAAATTAAAAATTATAGTGTATCAAAGATCGCAGATGTAGACGTAATATGCTTGTTAAACAGATATTTCATTTGTTTCAACTCTTATAGAGGAAGGTAATGATAAAACTATTGAAAATATGGATTGTATTCCGCTTGACATTTTGATATCTGATAGTAATAAGAAAACTCAAATTAAGAACCTGGCAGTTTGGCGTGAAAAATTGTTGTTAAAATAACAAAAAGTAAATGGTTCTTAACTCTCGTCTTTATTTCACTATATTTATAAAATATTTTTATTTTTGCGCCCAAACTCGGCGAAGCATTGCCATAGAGATATTTGGCTAGCATGACATGGACAACTATATTTTAATGTTACTCTACCATAGTTTGGTATAATTCTGGGGGAGGTGACTATCTGCCATCAATGTATAGAAACAGAGGTGGTCACGCTGGCAGAGGGTGGAGTTAGTTAGCACCAATGTAACAGGTACGTTCTGTTATGGGTCACTTTATATGCGGGTCAGTATACTGATTAACTATCATGGATCACCATAGCAGCAGCAACTACTGAGGCATTAGAACCCTACATAAGCAAAAGTTCAGGTATCAATCCTGCGTCTTAAAAAATTATGTAATCCATTCATATGCCTTTCTCTAGCTGTTTCACAAAAAGCGTTTCTACAAAAGAGTATTCTTTTATTTA
This sequence comes from Hymenopus coronatus, assembly GCA_030762935.1. NCBI lineage: Eukaryota > Metazoa > Arthropoda > Insecta > Mantodea > Hymenopodidae > Hymenopus > Hymenopus coronatus. The sequence goes on along the minus strand of CM060900.1, from coordinate 107,063,986 downwards.
CATTATGCTCATCGAGATAAACATTACATGAATTGGTCTTATTATTTAATTCTTGGTAAGTAGAAGGGAATGGGAATGCACAAGGCTAATACGATAGTCAAATTTTTTTATGGCCGGTCGCCCTATGAAGCATCTGAAATTCGGTTCTCTTTACTTTTTAGGAATAAACAAAAGAGACGAAAAAAGTAGCTTAAAATTGAAACCAATAACACGGCATATCTCGGAAACGGTTAAATCTACAACAAATATGTGTATGACAAAAACTGTATGTTCTAACGAGATCTCCAGGTTTATGCAATAAGGTTTCTCTATCTCTCACCGTTTACCAGTTACACAACATTTATACAAAATTCATCCAGAATGAAGAGGTCTTCAGAGACTATTCCCAGAAAATTTAAGATATACGTTTCGTTTGTCATAAAACTATATTACGCCGTTCTATGGTACTGTAATCAAAGTCGTTAGAGAAAATCAATATTTTCGAAAAATGTTTCATGTAAAGGATAGTTGGGGGTGGGGGTATTTTCCTGAAAAGTCTTCGTGTCCTATCCTTGGAAGATACTGAACTTAAGTATCAAGTTTGGTATTTAACAGACCTTTCGTTTCTGAGTTATGCTATGCAAACGCACGGACCTTTTTATAAAAATGGCTTTTTTATTCAGAGGACCCTAACACATATATTTCCGCTGAAATCTCAGTATCTAATTTTTTGGTGGAATATAATACGTTCTCTAGCCACTATGTACACTATACATACTTGTTAGAGAAAGTAATAAAAATATACTGGCTAAAATAGTGTCGGAAACTGCAAAGCTTATGGCATAGACATAAAAATCATCACATATTTACATGAGTACTAAAAGTGTAAAGCTTCGATAAAAGAGACTCCACAATAAAACAATTGAAATAGATAAAACTATGCGGTGGCTCATAACACTGAAAAGAACAAAAGAAACATAGCGCCTACATGATCTACAGTGCATAAAGTATCTGACACCACTTATGAAAGGGTTTCTGATATTCTTGTATAAGGTTGCGCCTCATCACTTGGAGGACCACCAATACATTGAAGTGGTGAAGCGCAAGAAATAATTATACAAGTTGACTGAAACCATTTAAAATTCCCAAAATTTGTAAAATGGTTTTGAATAGATACTCATGTTCACATTCAAACTACTTCTACCTATCTGTACACTAAAGTGCCTAAAAATATACCATTCCCCTAGATCACAGTTCTGTTTTCCCTCCATAAGTTTTTCATCTTCAAGTAGTACATTTGATTACACCTGTGACTGGCCTGAGCAATAATCCACAGACACACAACCGAACCAATAAACGATGTTGTAACCCATGTAAAATGAAGGGGCGTTTCGGATATCGCCTCTATGAAAGATTTTCCCTTCGATTGTTACAAAAGAAACGCCAGGCTACGGAGTGTGGCGTGAAGAATTATTTACATGTATGGTTAAACTGAACGACAGCTTCAACAATTATATAAAAGATTTCATCAGCGACATGGAGACGAAGACAAAAACTCGTGTGTGTGTGTTAATTTCTATGGCTTTATTATATTTGTTTTAATTATATGGCTAGATTTATCGAATCATTGCATTAACGGTGCTTCACCAGTGAGAACTCGTGGGGTGTAATGCTACGCTTCGGGAGATTGGCAATATTTTGGGTAAGGTAAACGTCCCCCGCTAATCCTGTGGCTGAAAATTATGCTCCAGGAACAGAGCAGTTCACGCTGCCAGAGGGTGGAGCACATTTGTAGCTACCAGCTTAACCTCTGAGGTTCTATTTTGGGACACTTTTTATGTACGTCAGTATACCGTCATTTCAAACATACTGTTTAATTCTACTGTTTTGTAGAGCTATCTTATGAAAGCGTATAATGTTCGTCAACAAATGGGCTTTGAACGTAAATGTATAAAACCTTTTTTCATTGCACATTCTTATCCAAAGATACTGATACTAAAAATGGTCGAATTGCGTGTTCTTCAGCCAATTTATTGGCGAAATTTGAGAAATGACATACAATTTATGTTTTGTACTTTTACTCTTCTTTTCATGGTATATACTTTTGTGCGTTAATGCCGATTATCTTTAAAGTCTACTAAAGCAATTTTAAACTATCTTATGCTGTGCTAAAGCAAAGCGTAAAATTTGGAGTGTAAAATTTCGGCTTTCTTTTCAGGCATTTTTCCCCATTCAAAACATTCGCGTTCCATAGTTTTTAATTTAAATGATCACAGTCTTATATGCGGCCTGGTTTCGTTCCACGAGACTGTATGTGAGATTTGTAAATCCTAAATACAAGGAGCCTAAACAGAGAAAGAAAGACAGAAATAAGGAAGGAAATTCTCATATGGATTCAGAAATTAAAGATCAAAATGAGGCGCAATCATTAAAAATATTAAGTAATTCACATAAAATTAAATATGTTTCATTTCACAAAGTGATAAATTTAAAAATAAACGTAAAACCTATACAAAACACCTTAGTGCGCCAATTACAGTTAACTAATGCAGCAATAATATGTTCAGTTACTTTAAGTTCAAAACACAAATTTTATGTATGATTAAGCGTGATATGCAGGGCATTTTGTGTTATGATATCAAAATAAAAAATAGATAAATAATTGAATTAAAAATATATTTATAGTAGTGGAATCAATTCTGTTTTTTTTTTTTAATTAACTTTCGGATTTCAATATGTATTCATCTCTTATTCAAGGTTATTTATCTAATCAATTATAGAGGAAGTGCTGGCATAATACATTGTTGAACCTTTTGCCACAATCTGGAGCTAATATCGCTCTTAAGGTGCAAATTTGTCCCATTTTGAAAGTACATATATTTTATAAAAATATAGGTTCATATATTAGGTATGTTGTTATATTGCATCTAATGTGATAATTGGAGTTGTTTCTCTTATATTACATAAATGAGCTCAAAATTTAGGAAATTATAGTAGTTTTAAATACCATGATCACCACCACAATCTTAAATATACGAGATCTCCCTATTTTTGCGCCCTCTATTACATGAGAGTAATAACCTTTTATACTTCATATTGGATGAAAATATAATACGAATTACTTGAAATGTACACTTTTTAGTTTATACCACATCTAATATGAAATATAGTGAATTATTATTCACTTATAACATGGGACTCGAAATTGAGAAAATGGTGTATATTTAAGATTTAGGTGTTCATATTTTTGAAGTATAATCCCCAAATTAATAAATAGCTCCAAAGTTTGAGAGCCTATTATAAAATACAGCAATAATTCCAATATTCGCATCGAATGCACTACAAAATAATATGTAGATTATCTACATCATATATTTTCCAAAGTTGTGCTAAAGTAACCATTAAGGGTTAAATTAGCTAAAGCTTGAATAACAGGTTTGTTAGTGTATTATGGTAACACCTACTGGCTATAATGTATCAGATAAGAATGAGCCTGAAAGAGAGTAGTTAATTTCAATATTCGAATTTGAATGTTAGTTTCATAAAACGAGTCCGTAATTAATGCCACTATTATATAACTCACTAAAATGTTCTAAGTTCGATGTTCTGAATATGGTAAATATTTGAAGCTAAAATTGTGAATGTTTGGTTTTTACAATTGCCCAAACTCCCACTTTGGTCTATTACGCATTGCGGTGCTGCATAAAGAGTCGGTGTGCAAAATATTTTACAGCATGTTATACACTGAGTTTAACCGCGCCGTGACCGAGTGGTTAGACCACTCGCCTCTGACCTAGGCGACCGCATGTAAAATTTGTGGTGGACAAAGCGGCGCAGGGGCGGGTTTTCCACCGGTGCTCCATCTTCAATCCATGCATCACCAGTGTCATTGTCTGCGGTGCCACAAGTAGTAAAAGCGGGCGTTAAACACTGCCAAAAAAAATGAGTGTACCTGAACTATATAGAATATTCCCGAATCGTCATCCACTTGTTCGAACAGGAACCCACAAGACAATATGAGGGATGGTAGAACACCTCTAATACTGCCTATGTATCATTTACATTAATTAGGATAACTGGCTTGCGTTTCAGTTATTTTATTTATTAGCTCTCTGGTATTGCTAAACGATCCTGCCTATGAGGCAAGTGTATTTAGTGTATTAACATTTAGCCCTTACTGTTACTTCGAATAACCGACACACTGTGTTGATTGTTAATTATTTTTGTAGTAAGGTATAATGTTTATAATCCTGAAAATTAATTTGATATTCCCATTAAAAAATGCCGTGGCACAGGCACAACAGTCCAAAGTCGAACCCAGGCTTATAGTCCGATCGCTGCGTCCCCCACCTCTGTCCATTTCAGGCGCCATGGATGGGGTGTCGCCTGCTGTGCCATAAGTAATAAAAACGGGCGTTAAACACTATCAGAAATTGGATGGGGTGCAGCACAAGAGGGTGGGACGTGCTTAGTGCCCCGAGTCCCTCCCGGCCGGTTAATGCGGTCTGCGCAACCTAGGGCCGCTCTTTATCCTCAAGTAGCTCCTCAATTGGTCTCCCAGGGACCTCACGAGGATGAGTGTAACCCGGACCAGGTCTTCCAGTGGGAGAAAATCCCGACGCCGGTGCCGGGAATCGAACCCAGGTTTCCCGCTTGGTAAGCAGCCCACTACTACCGCGCTAAGTATGGCGATATTCCTCAATACTTGTTGTTATTATTATTAAAGTCTCGTCCCTTATTAATTAGAAATATGAAGATCATCCGTCTGGTAACCACTTTAACCAACATATCCGTAGTTGTACGAGTGGCGGGTTTTCGGCGAAGAGATGCTTCAGCGGATACAGGTCGGCGTCTTCAACACAACATACATATGAAGGAAATGTGGACCAAAATCGAAGGATAAAGTACGACAGCATTAGGGGCAATATTACACACGTGCTATTCCATTGTTAGTAACTTCAATTTCAAATGCAGAGTGGGATACGAAAGGTGCAACAAAAAATGTATTAATTATTGTTTGACCAACAATAGTGTGTCAACTCTACTAAGAAATTAGAATAATGTTTTTGTTTTGTCAAAACAGTAATAATGCTGTTTCAGTTTGACTTTTCATCGTATAATAAACCATTTGCACCGCTTTCATTACCACTATTTTCCAGTTCAGCAGGTCGGGGTTTGTGAGCCTCTATTTCAGAAGAGTTTATAGCTGTTGCTGTGTTCGTCTGATACACTTTAAGCACATTTAAAAATCTAAAAATGTTTGGACGTGTACTATAGAATGATTTGTTAATCGCGAATGAAAGCTTTCACATGTTTTTTCTAATTCTCATGTTACAGTTTGTCATACCCATATTTCGGAAGGATATGTTGATGCTGCAACGATGTAATTCTCGGTAAGGTAATCTGAAATCTCTGTAGTGATTATTTTGTAGCATCACTACTATGAAAAGCTGTCCTGCACATCGTCTTTGCTTACCGCTGGCAGACCAACAATGTATTCCAGGAAAAGTGTGGCTTTTATATTCCTTTTTTGTGACATTACTGCATGAAGTCTTGTACAAAGCTGTCCTTCACATCCTCTTTGCTTAGCAGTAGCAGACCACTAGTATATTCCAGAAAACTGCTATCTCAGTGTGACTTTTATATTCTTTAATTGCTTGAGGCCATAATGAGTGAATATCAAGATGAATGCATCAACTGGGCTATGGAGAAAAACAAATAGTGACCGCTGTTTCCAATTGTACGAGCCCAAGTTAAATATGGCCTGAAAACTTTTAATTTATGTGAAATAATAAATAATATAAATGTTGAAACAAGAAGTTGGCGTTTGATGCCATTCAGCATCGCTCACCGCACTTCTGCAGACGATAAAGTGGCTTCTACAACTGCAGTTATCTTGGAGTATGATGATAAAAGTAACATAATTAAACAGTCTAAAGGCAAATCATTTAACTCAGAAAGAAACGAACTGTGTTGAATGTTCCAAAACCAATGCACCAAAACCTAACTGTCGTTGTGAGTAACAATTTAACAGGAATGTACCGGTGTTCCATTGTGGAGCGTGGCGTGAACGCATAAAGCACATTGCGGAAACTTCAAGGAAGAAAATAAACAGCCGCAAGACAGAATTAGAAAAATCTGATGTGTTCCATTCAAATAAGTCTCTCTAACTGCTCCATATACAAACTGTTCTTACAAAATAGTATTCTTTTATCTACATCAAATTAATCGAGATAAACATTAGCAGAAAGTGTCTTTATTACTTGCTTGTAAGTAAGGATTACATTAGACAACCGCGATAGTCAAATCGAAAGGCTGGTCGCCGTGTGTAACACTTGAAGCTCAGTTCGCTTTGCATGGTCTCGTGTGAGAAACATTAAGTAGTTTAAAATTGAAACCAATAACAAGGAATATCTCGAAAGCGGTCAATTCTACAAGAAAAATGCATATGACATAAATTATGTGTTTTAACGAGATTTACGTTGTGTTTATTGTAAGTCTTTGTCTATCTCTAATAGTTTAACCTTTATGCAAAATTCTGCAAAACTCATCCAGAATAAAGAGGTCTTCAGAAGCTATTCACAGAAAATTGAAAATATTCAGTCTATTTGTGAGGTAAATATCTTTAATATACGGTCCTTTAATCAAAATCATTAGAGCCATTTTGAAGAAAAACAAACATTTAATTTTTTTCCATGTAACGGTAGTTTGTGGCGTGGAGATTTTCTTTAAAATCTTCATGTTGCATCCTTGAAAGATACCAAGTTTTATTTTTAACGGCCTTTTCGTTTTTGACCTATGCTGTTTACAGACACACACAAAGATATTTTTCTAAAAATAATTTTTCGGAATCAAGGATCTCAAAACATATATTTCCGCTGAAATCTCGACATCGAATTTTTGGTTGGAATACGATACCTTCTCTATTCACTATGTACATTGTACATACGGGCCAAAGAAATTAAAAATCAGATGACTTTACCAAAATTGATATTCGAAGGTTTCCTTTAATAACGAAACGTCAACATTAGACAAAGTTTTAAATTCTATCAAATGCCGATCCCCGGCTGCGCTTGCTAAGTGTATAGCTTTGGCTTCCTGGGGTAGGGAATCGGAGGTTCAAGTCTAGCCCTGCTCATGGGTGTTTGTGATGTGTTTTCTGTATTTGTGTTCTACTAATTCATTCTCTCTCCCCTGATGGTCAATTAGGCCCCTACTGATGAGCAATATGTGTATAATCAATTCTATCAATAATGATCATACGTTTAAGCGATCTATCTTTCACAAATTATTATTAGAAAATCTATTTAGGTTTGTGAAGAGAAATGAAGTAAACATTAGTAGGGTATCTTGTGGTGGAGGCTCAGATATTACAGCTATTCAAGATGTATTAACGTGAGTTGCATTTTAATTATTTAGCACTTAATTTCAAGTGAGTTTTTATTTCGTGTTTATATTATTATTATTATTATTATTATTATTATTATTATTATTATTATTATTATTATTATTATTATTCAAAGAACGATCAGCTGTAATGCAATATAAAAACGAAACATAAGTCTAGTTTGCTCCTCGCAGATGATACGAACACATGGTTAGCAAAAAGGGACATCAAATGCTTTGGATAGGTAGTCAGACTGAAAAATTCAATGCCATAACCGAAATTTGAACCATGGGTCTCCCGGTCTCTAGCCAGTTGCTCTTCCACTGAGTCACCATGACAACATGCCGGCATAACATTGCATCTTTCAACTGACTCGAATGTTACCCGGTGAACCACAAGGTGATCTCAAATTCCGTTGTTCAAATCCCGGCTTTGGTATTGAATTTTTCAGTCTGACTCTATCCATCCAACTCCTGTCCTTCACAAAGCTTATGTGAAAAACAATTCAACCAATAAAATGCTTTGTTTATATCAAGTCTGGTTCTAAGGCTGGGTCGATAGTAGAAATGTAACCAATTAATTATTATTGCTTTCCCGCTCAGCAGAAGATGGAGATATGAAGTTGCCGAATACTCAGTCTGCTCTGTTCGTAATGAGAATTTCCGAACACCCGGTATGTATGGTTAATATTTGTCGAGTATGAATGTGACCGATGATGGCTTCACACTCCGCTAGGTGCACGGGATTTTGTTAACTTCATTAGTCACGATGGGAATGGCGGACCGCGTTTTGTAAACAAAATGACTAACGACGAGACCGCAAGTTCCGTACTGTTCACTCAATTTGTTCATTGCCAGCGGGCTGTAAATCATGAGCGAGAACAGTGTTTTCATGCTTGTATTCCTTCCCAGGCTCTCAGTGCTTTGCTTTAAAGCTTTTATTTCCACCACTTATTCGAAACCAACCACTTCTTGTATGAAGGATAAGCTTAAACCTTTGTGTCGCTTTGTAAAAATATGTTACTACGACAGATGGTAAGTTTTTGCAAATGAGATAGAGCATGTAAATCTAATAAAGGTTGACCTCCAGTATTTTCAATTTTCACCACCATGAACCACATCTTCCAGCACATTGAAAATGCGAGAAAATGCTAAATTGGTTCAAAATACGATTTTATAAAACAAAAGATATTTCTTTTTATTTCCTCTCAAGACTTCCACTGCGGAGCTGATACACTCTTGAAATGTTTATGATCACTTGACCACCATTCTGGAAGGGTGAACAGTAAGGGCGCAGTTTACCTCATTCCGTAAAATTGACATAATTAGTACATTTTACTTATTCCATTATGAAATTTAAAATAAATTAAGTCTGTTCAAAATTTACATTATTGGAATAGGAAAAACAATCACATCTGTGATTCTAACGACATTCTAGCTTTTCTAAAGTCTTAGTCTGAATTTGTAAATCAGGTCTCACAAGATACATTCGCGAAGTGTCTCACCGATATTGAAAATAAATTAGTTACGACGGAAACGTTAGATATAATAAATACTTACTGCACCAATTTTAGCTGCCCATAGCGGTAATTATACATGCTGGTGAGCCTTATAGATAGTGATGTAATAACGAATAGGACAGGAAACACAGGTATAACATAATGAGTATTCTATTCCATTTATTTGCCCGTACGCACGTATTACTAATCATGTTTGCGGGTCTTGGTGTAGAAATCTGTTATATGCTTACGACAATATCCGCATTGGATAAATGATGCAGTTCTGCAGTTGGGTGTTGAACAACTTAAGTCTTTTGTATTCCACGCCGTTGGCATTTGTGTGTAACAGATGTTTACACCAAGACCCACAAAGATGCACGTGTACAATAAATACTCCAAGGCTAAAATATTGCACACTTATGTGAAATAGCCTATAACATGCACTAAACCAATTTTATGTGTTTAAGTACAATTTTGGGGATGTAAATTTTAGTTCACACCCTTCCTATCTCAAAAATATTAATAACAGAAATGCTATAGTAGCTAAATGTCCTTAATTAATTTGTATAAGGTAGAATGTCTTCATATGCAGTATACATTTTCAGCTCTGATTAAATAGTTTTCTGGTAAAAAGGAACCTAAACATATGTAATTTTAGCCACTTGCTTAGCAAAGGCTTTTAAAAGTATTTTTTTCAGGCAAATACAAAGCTTGTGAATATTTACATCAAGATATAAGTGTGCATATATATATACATATATATTAATTATTTTGCATTGATATGTCAATTACAGCCAGATATCTATGTTTTTTTAGTTAGGCGTATGTACATATACTGCTCAGTTACACATTTTAAATGCATAACGGCTCAGTGACTACCTCCGTGGTCGAGTGGTCACCCGAAAGTCCCGGGTTGGATTCCCGGCTGGAGCGGAGAGTTTTTCATTAACTAGAACTATTCCCTATTCCCCACAGTGTCGGGATGTATGTTTGTGAGAGTGAATGTGTGTGCGTCTGTGTTTGAGAAATATAAAACGATTTAAACCCAACATAAGGACCCTACAGATGAGTTGTTTCTATGACGTTGGTGTTAAATGGGGCTATATAAATGAAGCAAACAAAACACGGCTCAGTGTTAGAATTAATTAATTGCTTTCAAATTATGTTGTACGTATATGCAGGTAGCATTCACGTTAGTTTGTCTTCAGAAGATGTGTATTATACATCATGTGTATTGTTCATTTCCTGAAAATTTACTGAAAATGGAAATGTCAGGTTTTGCATCTAGGCGCCTGTGCTACTACACTTCTACTAAGTGTTGCTCTCACATAAATGTCTATCATTATTAATTCAACTCATTAGAATGACATCTCCACGAAATTCTAAACCAGTAACAACATAACTCAATTTGTTGGAAACATATTCAAATAACTAAATCCGAAGAGCTGTCAAATCAATTTGTGAATAGTACAGGTCTGAATGCATTATGTTAGTGCACAGCTCCAAAATAAATCATCATATGCACAGAGAAGTAGTGCAATTCTCCAAAGAGTCTGAAAAGTGTCTAAATAACAGAGACATTATAATCACTTGAACACTATTGCAAGCAGATATACTTATTTCATGTAAAAATACTAGTGTCTTATACGGCCAACATATAGTTTCGATGATGAAGACATAATTTGAACAGTTGAAAATGCCCATTTGAATATTCTCTCCACTAAGCTTTGATAACTAATCGGTTCTCTTTTACACTCTTAGGGATACCTACCATCTGTGAAATTCAAACAATCCAAAATGTTAGATTAATGAATTTGAAAGTTTAATACAGCAATCAGAGTTTACTGAATCCGCGTAGACAAAATTTCGGTCATATATTTTAATTAGTTAAGGCGTAGTGCATATTTTAGTTAATGTGTTTGCGTATGAGTGTGATGTCGTAGGGAATTCCGCAATGAAGCCAATGGCTTATTATACATCAAACTACAGGAGGATAGGACTAGACGAGAGTAATTTCAAAGGGCGGCCGAAACCGGACCTAAGAGTGGAGGAAGAGCCATCGTGGAGGCTCCTTAGCATATTCCAAACAGTTCTTCATTCCGACGCGGGGAGAGCTAGGAGCCCGCGCCCCAGGTCCAGCCAAACTCCTTGGGTCTATAGACAACTTTCGACGACATCCCGCCACCGAGAGCTGTATTTCCGGAGTGCAGTCGTCATCACCACGGACTGGCAAAATAGCACATCCCTCACTGGCACTTACAACCCTGAAAGATACCTGTTGGGCAAAATGGAGATGAAATAAAGGGACAGGAAGCTCAGGAGGATGAAGAAACCTGCCCAGCATTTAATTCCCGAAAAAATCCATAGGTCAGAGGGGTCGGCCACGGCAATCGATCCCAAGACCTGCCGAATGCCAATCTTAGATGAAAACAAGCAAGTTTTTAAAGAATTTTTTACTCTTTTGAATAACTTGCTCCCCAAGATGCAACTAGTTTTTGTTAAGTAGCATTCAATAATAAAACTTAAAATACTATATTAATAACTTTAGATAATCATGCTTAATTATCATAACAGAGGGGTTTAAGTAAGTAAATTATCAATTTAGAAACGCACCCAGGGTCAGTGGACGCGACCTCGACCTTACAGTGTTGTCTGTAAACACATATGATGAACAGTTGAACGCACTACACCTCGCTTCAAAGGCAGGTACATCAGGATTAAGGAGTATAGGAAGAAAACAATGTATGTTTATCTGTTGTTTGCGTGCAATATAGTTACGTCATTATTTAATTATGAAATGTACAAAAATCTGAGTTATACTGGATTTTCTATTCAAGAGCCAGCTTTGCAATACGCAAAATGTATTTTCGAAATGCATAGGACAAATCGAATGTGATCAGGTTAGGCTAAAGTGATAGTCAAGTCTTTTTAAAACAGTCGCTATATGATGCAATTTGAATTTCGTTGTCTTTGTATGACTAAATAAAAAAGTGAATAACGACATCCCCTTTGAGAAAAAGTGTATGCATTGAACATTTAAAAACCAATAACGCGGAACATCTTGGAAACTGTTAACTCAAAAAAGTGCATATAATAAATTGTGTGTTTTAACGAGATATAATTCTTTCTGCAGTACATTTTTGTTTATCTCATACGATTTCTCAGATATGTAACACTCATCAAGAATGAGGAGGATTTTGGAGGCTATTCTCAGAAAATTTAAGATATGACTTTTATATTTGATGAAAATATCTTAAACATACGGTATTTAATCAAAATCGTTAGAGCCATTGTTCAGAAAAACAAATTTCTCCATAAAATTTTCCATGTAAAGGGAGTGTGGGTCGGGGGGATTTTCTTGACAATTTTCGTGTAGCATCTTTGAAAGATACTGAACTTAAATACTAAGTTTGATATTTAACGGACTTTTCGTTTTTGAGTTTTGCTAAATCTGAGAATCTAAGGACATATTATATTTCTGGTGAAATCTCGACATTGAATCTTTGGATGGAATTCAGTATTTACTCTACCTACTATGTAGAAATACACTGTAGAAAGTAAAAATGAAATACTGTATTTTCCTTCCCTCAGTAATGTGTCCTTCATTTTTTTTATTTAAAAATACAGTTCCGGAGGCTTGTCAGGGCTCCGGCGCTGTATTCCTTTTTTCTCCATTTTTTCCAGTTTCCTATATTTCCTTAGTAGACCTTATCATTCTTAACGTTTTCCTTTTACATATACATACATAGACACATTTACAAACATAGAAACACCTATGCCCAAGGCGGGACTCGAACCCACGATCCTGTGCACCACGAAGCGCCAAAGCGAGACACTTTAGCGAACGCGGCCACCGGAATCGGCTACAATTAACACATTTCTGCGTACCCTGAATTCTTATCTAGAAAACGTTAGTTTACCCTTTTTAAGCAGTTACAGCTTATGCCAGACATCTCCTAAGCTGTATTCGTGATTATAGTCCTTGAATGAAGGAAGGACGGTGTGGGCTATGACGTAACGTTGCAGTCCATTCACCCCTTCCCTGAGACTTGGAGTTGTGGACTGTCAAAGTGAAGTGGCTACTCCAAATCCTAATAAGAATCCATGGAAACGTGTATGCACATTCAAGGACGAATGAGAGGAACAACTTTTCTGTACTGCTTCTGACGAAAATGTAAGGTCCCTTATTTTTCCAAGAGTTTACGGAAGATATATAAGGCTAAGACGTCATTATATTGCGTATCACAAAGAGCACGTAAACATTCTAGGCAAGTAATTTTAACAAAATAAGTCATCAAATGTAAGCACACTGACTACTATACCAATGATATTATTGTTATTGTTATTGTTGTTATTATTATTAAAACTACTATTACTATTATATTATTATTATTATTATTATTATTATTATTAGTCGCAGTAATAGTCTATTAGCATAATGATTATTACTATCATCTTTATTACCATTATCATCGTTATCATTAAATGCTAGGTACGAATATAGTTTCATAAATTCATCGAGTTCTAAACATAGTTTACAAGGAATTGTAAATAGAAGTTAAATATTTACTTAGAGATGTAAAAATGTGACAATAGGTAAAGACGTATAATTAATAATCGTACTATAGGGTGGAATGTGCAATACAAATCGTATTCACGATCTCGGGTACCAAATGCAAATGTTTGTGCGCAGGTAAAGATAGTCGAAAGTGACAGTGAAGTAGATTTGAATACTCTTGTGTCATGATTCCTCTCCGAAATTGACTCTTCACTGTGACGTGCGACAGGTATTTACAGTGCAGCACTGAAATTCTGTTCACTTCTCGCCAAATACCTTTGTAGTACGGTATAGTATCGCTGGTGTCGTAGTCGCACTCCGTGGTGTAATGGTTACCATGCTATCTTCATACACCCGAGGTTGCAAGTTCAAACCCAGCGGAGGACGATGAACTTTTTCGGGTGTAAAAATCCTTAGCATGGCTTCCTCCGGAAGGGAAGTAAAGTCGTTGGTCCCGTGTCGTAAATATCGTAAAGAACCTCAAGCCTATAGAGAGGCCTCGGAGCAAAATTAAGCGGTCTTTTATGCCCAATTTAGAATGGGACGCTGAGAACCACAACAATTATAAAGCGTCCATATATAATACGCTATTTTTATTTTCTGTGACATAGGCTTTGTGACTCAAATGTTTCTGAGACCTGTGCTACTGCCTTAATCGCTTCTGGTATTTAGTAGTTATCTGTAAACACATGTTATTGTAGATACACTATTACTGTAATGCGTCTGAATATAGGACGATCCTAAAAAGGGTGAAATTATTTTCTTCGCTGCGTCATAGATTAATAATATGTTAACAATTTTGTCGTAATATGGGCTTGATATACTGCAGCATTTAACATGCAGCCCTGATGATTTGGGCAATTATGTCGACGATTTTCCTACCAAATGCCAGTACAAACGATACCAATTGTGGGGTTGGTTATAATTAGAGCTCGGTTTTGGGTTCCGAACTGCAGTCAGTGGTATAGAGAGAGGGGAATGTGGGGAGGTTTATAGCGTAAACATGCAAACATTTAGATATAATCTGTTCTAAAAGTAGCTCATTACATATATTGGCATTATATGCAAAAAGTAACCCAATAAAACCATTATTTCATAATATAATTAGTAAATAAAAACGCCTTGTACTTTTACAAAAAAAATATAAAGCTTGATACAAAACTCTGGATAATAATATGTAGAGCTTTGAAAAGACAATAAACATAATCAACTAAACTCCCTCAGAATTCATTACAAGATACATCTTTATAATATCGAAAGAAAAGGCTCTCCTCCTGGCACTCAAAACATGTTTGAATCATCCACAAGTTTGTTCAGTGCCGAACATCTACCCTTTCGTATTTTCGACATTTTTCAACCTGCGCTCTTTCAGTGTTCACTGGTTTATCTACCAGAAGAACTGAAAGAGGCCAGGCAGTGAGCAATGCTTGATAGTGCAATACGTTTCGAAACACGCTGTACAGAGCACACATACTAGTTATGCTCTGTGCACCGAACCTCAATCCGGCAGTTTCGTGACCTCGGACAGAGCTCTAGTTATACTGTGTGATTCTTTTTACTGGGTTTTTGTGCAGTGAATAAAAGAAACAGCCGCAAGGAAACCGGCTATTGCGGAGGGAAGGCAAAGAGTGACCTTCACAGTAATTAAGTCACCTATACTTCGTGAGGTAACACAACTGCTCTCTTCACTTACTAAAAACCCTCTGCCTGATTATCCTACTAGTTTCTGAGAAAGTGTCGATGCAAGCCTTCAATATTTTGCTTAACATTTATATCATATGTATAGTGTTGTTTAGAAACGCCGCAACTAAGCATAGCACCAAAAATTTATTGATCAGTTTTTTATTTTTTCTATCACGTATGTGCAATCTACATAGTAGGTAGAGAAGGTATTGCATTCCACCCAAAATTTTGATGCCGAAATTTCACCGAAATGTGTTTTGAGTACCCCTGAATAAAAAAAATGGGAAAAAAGGTCCGCGCGCGCGTTTGTATATGTATATGTGTGTGCCTATGGACAGCATAACTCAAAAGGAAATACCGGTTAAATACCAAACTTGGTATTTATGTTCAGTATCCTCCAAGGATGCGACAAAGATTTTCTGGAAAATCCCCGCAGTGCGACCTACCCTTTACTCGGAAAAAGTGTCGATAAATTTGATTTCCTCAAAAATGGCTGTAATGATTTTCGTTAAAATGCCATATGTTTAAGATCTTTTTATTGAAAACGAAATGTGCATAGATCTTGAATATTCTGCTGATACCCTCTGAAGACCTGTTTATTCTGGATAACTGGTAAACGGTAAGACAAAACTTATTACACAAAAAATGTAGATCTCGTTAAAGCACACAACGTATGTAATAAATTGGTGCTTTAGAGTTAACTGTTTCCGAGATATTCCTTGTTATTGGGCTCAGTTTTAAGCTACTTAAAATTTTCTCAAATGAGAGGCTATCTTTCGTTTCATAGTTTTTTTTTTGTTTGTTTGTTTTACTCAATGGCAATCTCATAGCGACAGGTTCTGAAAGGTTTGATTGTCGCTTTAGACTAATATATTCCCTTATCTCCCTTCTTATTACCAGAGAATAAGTAATAAGACCATTTCTGGTAATGTTTATCTTGATTAGCATGGAGTAGATAGAATAATTATCTTGTATAAGAACAGTTTGTTTGCAGAACACAGAGAAAGTTATGTGAATGGAACATATCAGATTTTTGTTCTAGAGATACGCAAACGTTCATTAGATTATACTGAAAAGTACATCAGATAAATTAACAAAATGAGATCGTGTCGACAAATGAAAGCTCGAAAAAAGTGAGTATAAAATTTATAACTGCAATACAGCGCTGTTTTTTACTTCATATGTTAAAAGAGATGTAGTGTATGCTACATATCTATGTGCTCCGTTCTGGATAATTTATAATAAGAAGATTCCTAAGAGCTCTTTTGAATAGTATTTTTTCACTTTTATATAGGTACAACGTATCCATTTTACTACAATTTTGCATGAAGTCAGGGTTATAGGCGGACATTTATATCGCTATATGGAAATTTTAAATGGTCATATAAATATAAAAGCTAAATTCACTAGCGTTTAACAGCACTAAAATCCTTATTTATCCATTTCAACATCTTATAGACTGATAGCCTTACTCAATATAAGTTCGTTACCATTTGTTTGTTCTCTGAGTATTTAGATCACAAAATGGAGGACCGTTAAAGTCAAAATGTGTCATCACAGTAATCAAAATATGAAATCACAGGCAAATGGATTTTTAAGGTTAGGGAGTCTTGCTTAGTATTATAACAATTGTCTTTACTAACTCAAACATTGGTTACAAATAAAGTCTTTAATTCACTCGACGATTCGACGCGGAGACATTTGACGGCTTCCACGCCACTGCGCGCTAAAACTCCAGTCACTCATGATACATTCCAACTCACCACACACTGCTTGAAATTCGTCTTTCATTTTAATATCTAAAAATGGCTTCACAAAACTTTCTGGAACTTGTGGAAGCTGAAGCTTCTGGAAGAATATGGTGTGTCACATTTCAAAGCTTCCGGTTACCAGCGTGCCACACTTCCTGTTTTTTTGCATTCCAAGGTCTTTAACTGCGCTCACTCATATGGGGAACGTGAGAGCGGCCACACACGGAAGACACTGGCATAGTATTTTAATGCCGCAATTAGGGGAATATTTTGTTACACGCTTGTATGCTATTCCATTCTATTTCTGATTCCCCAATGCTGTAGTTAATGCTGTGTTCCCTATCTAAAGGATAATGTGCCATTTATTTTAAGCATTGATCATCGTTTTATATTATATGGACGCTATTTAACTACTTGTGGTTCTTTGCGTCCCATTCTATACTGGGCGTGAAGGACAGCTTAATTTTGCTCTGATGTCTCTTTATCAGGCTTGAGATTCTCTTACGTGCCGTAAATCTACGACACGGGAGCAACGGCTTTACTTCCCTTCCGAAGGAAGCCATGCTAAGGATTTTTACGCCCAAAAAAGTCCATCTTCCTCCACCCATCGATCATAACTCGAAACGCTTATTAATTTGATTTCAGTTGGAATCTTTCATGCATAGAGATAGCGTCAGTGATAGGTGCGTGTGATAGTGAAGCTACAAATGATCAGAGTATAGTTATTCGTGTGTTTCACCACTTTTGTTTCACTGTCAATATAAAGCAGGAGTGCTTCCCCCAGGCCCAGAAATATGCAATCGTATACAACCTAACGTGCGAGATCGAAGCGACTGGCTTAAGCGGAATTGCGGAGGACACGCAAGTCCTGTTTCCGCCACCCCTGATGTAAACACAAGGGATAGATGTCGACGTAACGAAACTCGAAGAACCCCTGGTCTAATATGATGCAATGAGAAAGAGCGCGACTACTGTTATCAATGTATTCTTAGTGGTATATTCTTAATCCGTGCCATCACGGACCAGTGCACCGTGACAGAACACAATAGCAATGTGCGAAGGAAAGTAGTCCCATGCCACTCTCTAACATTTACAATTAATTTATTCTTAAATGGCATATGTAATATACATAATATTCTGTTTAGGCACTTAAAAAGAGTTTAACAAACGCTGATTTATGCCTTAAAT
This sequence comes from Hymenopus coronatus, assembly GCA_030762935.1. Lineage (NCBI taxonomy): Eukaryota > Metazoa > Arthropoda > Insecta > Mantodea > Hymenopodidae > Hymenopus > Hymenopus coronatus. The sequence continues at coordinate 107,045,942 of CM060900.1, read as the reverse complement.
ATAGCACCTGATGACCGGAATATTGTTTACAGCAAACGTTGCAGTTTATTATCATAGAGGAGGCCCCCATGAATTGTTTTATGGGTTTTCTTTGAGTTACGCAAAGCACAAGGCTGGTAAACCACTGATATGAAATATGTGAGGTAAGAAAATTGTGAACAATGCAATTCGCGTAACAAAGCACAATTTATTTTTCAAGAATGAGCCAACAGTTAATAAAGTGCTATAGCAAGTTATGTCGATACATATTTGCCTGATTTCAAAAGAACCACATTTTATAACATTTTGTGAAAGATTGGGGTCTAATTTGTCCAAAGAAGCTGCAATTTAAGTAAGCGCATACCTATTTCTTATCACTCGCATATTATATCTGCACCCATTTATTTTGCTGTAGCTATCAATATTATCACCTTTAACCAATAACACAATATGTTAGTGACTTCGAAATAAGGAGTCGATGTGTTGCTTTTTTTTTTTTTTTTTTTTTAAAAAAAAGACACAATTCCGGAGCCTGGTCTGCACTCCGGCGCTGAATTCCTTTTCATTATTACTCTTTTGTCCCCATTTTCCTTAAATTTCCTTTGTTTACCGTTTTCTGTTTATTGACAAATACACATACGTATACACATATACAAACACCCTTGTCCAAAGTGGGACTCGAACCCATGATTCCCTGTGCCACGAAGCACCAAAGCTAGGCCCTTTAGCGAACGCGGCAAAACGGACCGGCTGTATTACATGCTGCATGTACATTATCGTGAAAGTATGATAGTATTTCTGGCGCGCATGGCGGAAGCCTAAATTATAACGATGCACTGGTCGCCTGGATTTTTGTTTTGTTTTGCCACGGATTTTGTCGGTGACAGTTAACACAGTGCGTTTCCTGCACACTGGTTATGCCAGTGCCCATATCCGCGCTCGCCTTGGTGCTTCGTAACGCAGGGGATCGATCGTAGGTTCGAGTCCCGCCTTGGGCATGGGTGTTATATGTCTGTGTATATGTGTGTGTAACAGAATAAATCAGCAATTCAGTTATCATATAGCAAACAAAGTAAAAAAATAGGTAAATAAAAGTAGGGTATACAGCGACGGAGTCCGGAGCTGTATTTAAAAAAAAATGCCGTACAGCTACTCGCAGCCAGTTGCCGCAGCTCGGACTTCCGCCAAAACATTAGCTCAGCTATTAAAGTGGCTATGCACTTCATTAGGTAATTTCAAAAATCGCGGTCATCTGACTGGAGCGATATTGTCGAAAAATCTTACCGCTGCTGATGCTCATTTCTTTGAAATCTTATCGCATCTGACGTTCTTATGTTTAATCTCCTGTTTTGATCATTAGTAACCCAGTCTGCCTTCACTTTAATAACTGTCAGATCTGCAATTGCACTTTCAATTAATTCAGTTACAGGGCTTATTTAAAGCTTTATGCAGTTCATAATGCATTTATTTCAAACAAGGAGTGAAAATAATCATTATTTGTAATATTTCTTAAGTATGAGATGAGTGCAATAACCAAAAATAAAATAATGTTTGTTTCCACTTAATATATTGGTTATTAAAAGGTGAAATAAAACAATAATTCGTTCCCTATTTTTATTGTTACTATAGATATTCATACATAGGGTGTAGGCACGGTCGGCCAAATCATAATTCAGGAGGCAGTGAAGAAAGGAAGGGAGAAAGAAAAAAAGACATTCGGTAAATAAACATGATCGAATGGGTCATGTCTATTTGAGAATTAATGGATTACAATCATAACATGATAAAATATCTCTTCATATATATATTATAAATTAATAATATATATATATATTATAAATTAATAATGGTCTATTTCGCTGAATAATGGTCACTTCGCCCCGGTCGTGAATTAACGACAACATGAAAACACTCGTGGTATTACTTATGATAGTAGGTGCATCTTATCATAATAGGTTTTGGAAAACTTTGTCCAATTTTATCCACACATTTCTGGTATCTTCTCTAGAAATGTTCATTTACAAAGGAGAGTTTAATAAACCAGATTGATGAAATTTCTCATCTGGGTTTTCTTTTAGTTCTTACAACACGCAGAGGTTTGTTGGCTACACCATGTTTTGCTTGTGATCATCCGATTCGGCTAAATTTCTGTAATTCGATTTTGTGAAATGATAGAGTAACTGACCCACGCTTAATAATTATTCCTCTCTGACGAAGCGTGTATCCATTTAAACGGCTGTTTCGTCGCAAAATAACAGATATTAGTGTACAAGGGGACTCAATTTTATACACCAAGATTTTACAGGATGTGAAACTTGATATATAGTAAATGCATGGAGAATAACAGTACGTACATTTTTACTTTCTGTAACACGTATGCACAATGTACATAGTGGAAAGAGCAGGTACTGTATTAAACAAAAAAAAAATTATTCCCAATTTTCACCGGAAAGATCCCTGAACCTCCAAAAATGCAGTTTTAGAAAATCCGTTTGTAAGAGAGACAGAATACCTAAAAACGTGAATTCGGTTTAATACCAACTTATATCTTCCAAGGATATGATACGAAGATTTTCAGGGAGATTTCCCCACCCCAAGCTACCCTTTACATGGAAGCATTTTAAAATGTTTCGATTTCCTAAAAAAAAAAATGGCTCTAACGGTTCTGAATAAAATACCGTAATCCAATAGATATTTACATTACAAAATCTAGAATTTGTTGGGCCTCTTAATCCTTTTCATTCAGAACGACTTTACATAGCTGGTAAGCCGTAGGAGACAGACAAAAGTGTACCTCACCAAACTGGTAGTGTTTAACGCCCGCTTTAACTACTTATGGCACCGCAGGTTGGTGACACTGATGATACATGAATGAAGATGGAGCACCGGTGGAATGCGATGGCGGGGGAAACCGGAGAACCCGGAGAAAACTAGCCCCAGCGCCGCTTTGTCCACCACAAATCTCACATGCGGTCGCTTGGGATCTAGGTGAGAGGCGAATGGTCTAATCACTCGGCCACGGCGCGGCCCCCTCACCAAACTGTAAATCTCGTTAAACACATAACCATTCTGAGTCCTTGTTTTTGGTTTCAATTTTAAAATGCGTAAAACTTTTTTGAAACGGGAATTTGTCATTCCTGTTTCTCTTGTTTAATGGCTGGCCAGGCAAAGAGAACCGAATTTTAATCAGAGAGGAACCAGCTTTTAAAGGATATGACTATCGGTTTAGCCTAAGGTATTCCGTTATGTCCCGTTACCTATAAGTAACTATATAATAAGACAATTTCTGCTAATGTTTATCTTGATTAGTATAAAGCAGAAAGAAGATTAAGCTTTTGTAAGAATATTTTTGTTACAGAATAGGTAGAGAAAGTCATGTGAAGTGAACACATCCGATATTTTTTAACAAAGTCTAAGTGTGCAAAGATACAGCAATGTCATACTTGCATTATGCTTTGAACAGCTGTCCGACGTTCGATATCAGTCGGCACATTTCCAGCAATACTCAGCGACCGCGTATTCCGCTAACTACTCAAATTGAATTGAGGGCGATATCACGATTTAACTGATGAATTAGTAGTATGCAACAAACCCTTATACGAGAATTCACTCAATTTCAGATTTCGTTATAGGTTTTACTACCGGGAGCAATGACACTGATAATGTGTCGAATGAACATGGAGCACCGGTGGAATATGATGGCAGGGAAACCGGAGAACCAGGAATAAGCCCACCCCACCACAAATACCACATGCTGTCGCTTGGGATCGGACCCGGGCCGCCTAGGTGAGAGGCGAGTGGTCTAAGCACTAAGCCGCGGCGCGGCCTTCGGATGTTGAACTCTTGAGTGCGAAAGAAAATTTTCTATGAATATGCCCGAAATTGTTGATTGAGGAGGCAACATTTCTGACCTTTCTTGTGATAAGGTAGGTGTATACTTATTATTATTATTATTATTATTATTATTATTATTGCAATTGTAACAATAATTACAAATATGAGAACGTGGAGCGCTCGCGGGGGGGTTTCTCTTTCGTCGGTAGACCAGCCGAGGCTGCCGGTGCGCGAGTCGCCGGGCACTGGCCGCAGTGTGAGGGAAATGCACAGTTGCGAAGGTAAAATTAAAACAAAGTAACAGCGGTATTGGGAAAAGAGTGCTGTTAAGCTTGTACAGCAAAAGCCCTAATAAATCGTATCAATGATTAGCTTCACTTCAATTATGTAAACATCTTTACTGTTTGTACAACATAACCTGTATTCTACATCATCTGTCACTGAAAAGACAGCTGTAGAGAAAATACATGTAATTTTCATTTTTCAACTGTAGTTTCACTTTTTTTTGAAACTGTAAAGCCCAAAAACAATATTTTAAAATAGTTTCAGAATTATAAATGTAAAGTAGAAAAAATTCTTAAAAATATAAAATGCTGCCATGTTGTAAAAATATACCTAAATCACCGATTCTTAGCCCTGATGTAACGGAGGTTTTTCACTTTTTCTGTGATAACTAAATGCAACGTAAACCTATTAAGTATATAATTTATATCGGTATTAAGTATTAATTTCAGATCCATGGCTTTGTTTCCGAGTAATTTGCATTAATAGTACAAGAATATTAAGTGACGAGGAAAAAAAGTGATGTTCTGCTTTCACACTACTTTCTCTACTGGCTCTTATATAAACTACGTTACAAAAGCTTATTATTTTAGGTGTGTTTTGTTAATCTGGACAAACTTTCAACTCACATTTACATATTTCATTAGTAAGCGATAAACAAAAGGAACCGCACAAGAACCTTTATAACAAACAATATATGTGTTTTGACAGCCTCATTTCTGAGATATCTGTTACATACATTTGAAAGCCCTGTGAGTCTTTAGTTGTTTCTTGCGATGTCAAAGAGAATTGGATTTTATTTAAAGCCAGTATAAGAGTCCAGCTCTAGCTATTTCCTTTGCATCCATAACGAAATAATTATGTAATGTAGCTATTTCTGGAAAGCTTCATCCACATTAAAATGAAGCAGATAAGCAAATAAAGTTTCCAAATTAATAATAATAATAATAATAATAATAATTTTCATACCCAGTAACAAGCGATAGAGCAACATGTTTCGAGGTACTGACCCCCTGGCTCAAGTCAAGGAGGGGGAGTGCTGGATCGTCATACATACTGTCGTAAATACGGACAGTGGTCGATAGCAAGTTTGCCGTTTGTAAGCAAATATACACAGAATATCAGCTTCGTAACGCGGTAAATATAATGTTCATGTCACTTCCGGAGGTCTCATACAAATTGCAAATGGAATTGCTTGCTCTACAAAATCGTACGAACAAAAATGTGCACGAGACGGTGTTTGAGAGTTATTTAAAGCATTTAAATGATTAATTTTCCAAATTGAGATTATTTGCACCATATTTAATGATAATTTTTGTCTCCACATAAATTTGCGAATCTCTAAAAGTGATTTATATTAAAAAAACAGCATCACAGTAGACTACGCAACGATCATTGTGCACCGATTAAGGCTCTGTAAATCATCCTCAGCTGCATAAATTGATGGACTCGTCCAAAGTATAAGACCAACACCCAATTCAAAAAAGACAACAATAGATATATGCAGATGGGGAAGCCCTTGTGTTTACAACATTCCATTACGTCGCATAGCGGCTTGCGCCAATGAATGGAATGAGTTACTGCGCCTTCCCCTCTGCTTTTGACATTCCTGCAATAGAGGGTAGATAAGGTCATGTGAATATAAGACACGATATTTTGCAACTAGATATAACAGTTATTTTTAGCTCAAGATTTTTCATAAATTTACGCTTTTCTCAAATGAGTTTACCCACATAAAATATTGTTTTCGTTTATAAAACTATTTCAGGGACAGAAATGTCCATGTTATATATTCCTTTGGAGATTTTTTTTGAAAGTTTTACTGTCATTGCATTGTTTATTATGCTCATATAAATATGCCTGATATTTCTGAACTGTAGCTTTGAACCACACACAATAACTTCAAAGAGGGATATTTCAAAAACTATAATTACTTAATATAATGTTTAATGGAGTTAGACATTGTAATCTCTAACATTAATTTTTTTTTTCATTCAAATAAACCTTTGAAAAGTTACTTTTGATATTAGGATATTCTTTTTATCTTTGTAATGTTATAATAGACACTTCTATACATTTTAGTGTATTTAAACAAAAACTGAGACGCGTGGTAAATTTTGAAGCTGTGAAAATGTGGTTTTGAGAAAAACGCTGTTTAATGAAATAGTATGCTAGGAAACATGTGTATTGCACGATCTTTAAATGGCTGTAGACCCCAAAGCAAGAGGAATAGACCTAGGCGTTTATTTTCTATGGATGATCAAGGCTTCCAACACCTATTTGTAACCCGCTTGGGTAGTGTGGTGGTCTGCCACACATTCAACAGACCATGAGTTCGAATCTCGCTTAGGTTGAGTTACCCGGATAAGTTTTTTTCGGGGTTTTCCCTTATCCTTAGAAGATGAATGTCGAGTAACTAAGTTCCATGGACCCCGAGATTATTTAAGCATCATTTCACCAATTTCATTCATCCCACGATAAGATCAACCAGGTTAATCTACAAAAAAAAATAAAAATAAAAAAAATAAAACAAGACAGTAAAAGACTATTTGTTATATAAAAGCTATTTTCGATGTTGTGGGCAATTTTAGTGTCCGTTAACAGCTTTTACGTTCAAATGCTTGTGAAAGGGATAAAAATCTTCTATAAATATTGCCATTCTAAAGCCAAATGAAAATATTTACAATATTTCACCTAAAATAAAAACTATATTGTATTGATTACGATACTAATTCAGTTGGAATGTAATGGTGTCTATGTCGTTCATATTCCACGATGAATTCCCCGCCCCTCTCCAGTACACATACTGTTTCACAGACAGGTCTAAACAAATGAGCAAATTTTCTGTACTGCAGAGTGTATTGGAATAATACCAAAGTAGTTTACCTTTCATATCGTTGATAATACCTATACTCTATTCATCTATAGAGTACTATCAAATTACATTGCTCTTGTTACAGCAGGATTAGGAAACGAAAAAGATAGTTGCGAGAGAGAACAACTGTAGGTGCCGGAAGTTTTAGTAAGCAAGCAGTTGGTAGTAAACACAAATTAGTGCATTTAATACCTTGGTGTGGAATAGGATACGCTGAACTACACAAGCTTTCCCAGATGGCGCCTCATTTGCAAGTCTCCTATAAAATATTTGTTCCTGGAAACACCTCCATAACATGAGATACGAATAAATGAGGTGATGTAATACTATAGCAAGTACCTTTCTCAAACGGGAAGTCATCTATCTTTCTTTTCGTTTCTCTTTTGTTTACTCCTAGCAAGCAAAGAGAACCGAATTTAGAATTGCTACATATTGCGACCGGCTTTCAAAAGGTTTGTCTATTGCTTTAGCCTAGTTTGCACCCTTATTTCCCTTCTAATTATAAAGGAGCAAGTAATAACTGTAATTCTGCTAATATTCATCTCGATTAGTATCGTGTGGTTAAAAGAATAATCTTTTGTTTGCGGAACAGCTAGACAAAGCCATGCGAATGGAACAGGTCAGATTTTTTTCTTCCTGTGTAAACAAAATAGGGAAAATCCTATGCTTGAATCTTCTCTATATGCTTCGATGATGCTATGAAAAGTTAAGTCGTTTTACTCAAGAACTGCACGCGAAGATGAATTTTGAAAAAGACATGGTTTTTTGTTGTATATTGGGAAACGAAACTCGGCAGACGTGTCTTTTTATACCCTGATATGAGTAGAAAAAATTAAGTCTAGAGTAATAATACTGTGGAAAACATAAATATTACCAATCATCAACCTTGAGGGTAGCGGATGTATTGTGATGTGCTCAGAAGCGACATCACCACTCAACGGTGTAATTACAGGTAACGCACACACAGACACCACATACGTCTCCAATTTCTTCTCGCTTAACTGTTTTCGCCATACCCCGCAAACACACGCAGCCAGGGTTACCAAGTTAACGGAATTTACGCTAAAGTTTATGGACTTTTTAACCCACTTGTGGACAAATATATTATCTGCTTCATTCAGAATTATATGATTAGAAACCACATATGGTAGGATGAATCTGCAATGAGTACCTATCTACGTGTCCTGCGAGAAATATGTTTATATCTAATGAAGTAAACATATACACGTGTTTATCGCAATATGAGTCGGCCATATAATTGTTGCCAAATGGCCTGATATCGCTTGTACATATTCTGATACCATTATTACTAATTACTGCTATTGTTAAGGTATGACCACAATAAAAGATGGTCTTAATCAACTGGGTAAATGTTGCTATTATTACGAATTGCCAGATGATATTCTCCGAGAAATCGGCATCATGAAAGCGTACGCCAGACATACTTCCAGTACTTCAGCAGTGGACACAGAAGATACCCTATTGCAAGATGAGGAGGAAAATGAAATACTGTGGTTTGACTCATATTAATATGGTGTGTGAAGTCTAACATTTTAATAATAATAATAATAATAATAATAAATAATAAATAATAAACAAACCACAATAATAATACCAATAATAATAATAATAATAATAATAATAATAATAATAATGAATATGACGATGACGACGACGATGATGATGTATTAATATTCTTAAGTTATCAATCAGTACATTGAAATTTCACTTTTAATAAGATGGCAAACAACAATAATAAACATTTAGTGGAAAAACTATTTCTATGTTGGCAACGCAACACGGTGGTTGGTCATTAGTAGTATCTTGAATGAAAGCTGTAGAAACTCTCAAGCTAACGAAATAAACTAGTACCGATTTTTAATAGAATAATGGTTTTAAAAAAATCGTATGCGTTTCCATTCACATGACTTTCTCTATCTGTTCTACAAACATACTGTTCTTACAAAAGATCATTCGGATATCTGCATAAATGCCAGTCAAGATAAACGTTAGCAGAAATGGTCTTATTGCTTATTTCCTTACAAGTAGAAGGGACTAAAGCCACAGTGAAACATTTTAAAAACTGTCACTAACCGATTGTCACTGTAACTCGGTTTTTCCATAGCCGGGAGTGAAAACGGGGAGATAAAACGGACAAAGGCTATTCATACGTACTTTAAAATTGAAACCAACAACAGGAAATATTTCTGAAATGGTTAGCGCTGCAAAAAAAAAAAAAAAAAAAAAAAGGTATATGACATTAGTTGTGTATTTTAACGTAATCTATCATTTTTTGTGTAGTATGGTTTTGTCTATCTCTTACGGTTTACCACTTAGGCAAAGGTCATTCACACTGAAGAGGACTTCAAATGCTATTCCTAAGAAATTCAGGATATACATTTTACTTTCCATGTAAACATCTTTAATATCAGCATTTTAATTGAACTCCTTAGAGCCATTTTCTTAAATGGAAGATTTCGAAAAATATTTCATGTAAAGGGTAGTTTTGGCTAGGAGATTTTTCTGAAAATGTTCGTTTCACATTCTTGGAAAATATTAAACTTAATGCCAAATTTGGTATTTAACCGACTTTTCGTTTTTGAGTTCTGTTGTCCAGACACATACACTCAATGACTTTTTTCTAAAAATGTTTTATGGTATCATGAGTCGGCAAAATATGTTTTTCCGGCGAAATCTCGGTAACAAATTTTTGGGTGGAATGCAATACCTTCTCAACCTATATGTACATTGTAAATACGTACTAAAGAAAGTAAAAATCGGATCTGCTGCACTAACATGTTTTTCACTACTCACTCATGTACAACTATACTTGCAGATGGTTATTCTTCGATCAAATTCATTTTAATCGAGATTAAGGTTTGTAAAGAATTACTTAATGCTAATATATTAGGTACACGGAGACTAGGGGAGTGCAATAGTTTTTAAGCGATTCTCAAAATCTTTTAAGAGCGAGTCACTAATTAATGATTTTGAAATTCCGTTCTCTGTGCATGGCCAAGATAGAAAAGAAAGAAACAGATACATAAATAATAAAGAAAAGAAAAGCCAACAAGGACTTTCCATTTGAGAAAAAGTATGAATAGGTATTACACAATTTAAAACAAATCAGAAATGCTTAACTAGACGACAAAAAAATTACAAACTGTGTTCTTTGATGGGATCTCTTACGGTTTACCAGTGATGTAAAAATTATTGAGAATGGAGTTGACTTCAAAGGCTAATCCAAGAAAATTCAAGGTATACCGTGCTATTTTTCATTAAATAATATATATCGCATCATTTTGAGAAAATAAAAATGTTCAAAAAAAGTTACATGTAAAGGTTAGTTAGGAAATGGTGCGTTCTCTTGAAAATCTTCATCCATATCGCATCTTTATTAGATGCTACATTTAAATACCAATTTTGGTATTTGACCAACATTTCGTTATCGAAACAATATGCTGCTCATGGGCACATACACGCCCGTATGTGCCCGGTCTTTTACTTCATGTACAATGTTTTTTTTTTTTTGTCCTTTCTTTCTTTCTTTTTCCCCGTCCCAGCGTTAAAACACATATTCCCGTGAGATATCAACATCGAAATTTTGGATGAAATAAAGTATTTTTATTTTAAGGGGGACCAAACGATATAATTCCAGTGAAATCTCGGTGTCAAATTTGTGGGTACAATAAAATACTTTCTCACTTACCATACGTACTAAGTAGAGAAAGTAATAAAGGAAAAAAACTGTGTTGTTCCATAGTTATCTACTTATATATTTATTTTCTTATCCAAGAGTAATACGAAATACACACCTTCTGGTGAAGTTAATGCTTATCAGGAATAAACATAATTTCCATGCTGAAGTATTTTAATGAGAGGGTAATTTAGGATACCTACTTGGCTTGGATATCCCGGTGGCTACTTGGGATACATGTGTTCCGTAAATTACTTCAGAGATTTAAATTAAAAAGAAATACAAAGGATAATTTAAAGAGGTATTTTAAATAATATGCATTTATAATCCTTTGGAGTTCATGGACATTTTCATATGCTATGATAATAATTTTCAACTAACTTATTGTGCTTTTTATGTAATTTAAAGTTATTCAAACGCTGTTAATGTACCAATTTAGAGTTATTGATATCTATACTTATGAGATTATGTTTGCTTTTACGGATCGAGATGGTTCCACGGAAACACCTGAGGCTGACATTTGGAAGGTCCTAGGTTCGATTCCTTTTGATCGTCCGCCCTCACCTAGGGTTTTTCGTGCTTTTCCTGGCCTGTTGCTGCATGATGTGGTAGTTTCTCATAAGCCACGATTTAATTTCCATTACTTCCTTTTCATTCCTTTCTTTCTCATCTTTCAGGTGCGCTTTCAAGTTTCGCGGTGTGTGGTGGTGCAAGATAGATGGCGTTGATGCTTGGTCTAAAGAAAGACTATTCTCTGTGGACAATAGAGGGCTCCTTGCTTGACAGTGTGTTCATACTCTCTCTGCGCAGCTTCAGGAGTGGGACGGGTTTTCAAGCCTAGAAATGTCAGTGCCTTCCTGTCTGCCTGTGGCGCGAAGCCTCCAATGGTTCTTTCACTTCATCACAGGAGGTTGGTTGCAGTGCGCGAGGTGTCTCCCTCCGTTGCATAACCTATAGCCTATATTTGCTTTCTGTCCTGAATAGGTTGTGTAAGCCACCTTACAAGTCCCTTATGCCCACCTCAGTTTAAAAATCAGTGTTACAACAAGAGAAATCAAAATATACCTCATTTACGGACTTATGCGTATTTATATGTGTATTTATTTTCCCATAGACCGCGGTTCGGAAAACATATTCTTGAGTGGGCGGGCCTCGTGAGAGCGAATGTCGTATTGGAACCGAGTTTGAATACTTTCTGCAGGCGAATAACCCCACACTACTTAGGCCAGTGGGTCACGTATTGAGGTGTGAAAACGTGAAAGCAATGCGGATAGTCTGTACTGACAGGCGCTGTACATTTCGTCGCGCAGCTAAGACTATGCCAAGCACATCAGGTTATAAATAGTAGTATTGGTTTTGTGGGAAAGAGGGAAAACAACACATCTAGGTGAATGCAGTTAAGGTACCATTTATCAAAATATCTGTATGTGTGTTAAGGCTCCTAACATCCTGTATATAAAGAACCTTAAGGAAAAAATCAAAATTGGTACTTGCTTAACGATTTCGATAGTCTTTTTATTTTCCGCTAGATAGAAATTTCATTATTGCTGATAGTATGTAGTAGCTTTAGTGTTTAATCAATAGTATTAAATCCGGATTTCCTAAAGACGAATCTTACTGAAAACCTCAATCGCAATGATATATGCGTTTAAGCCATGTATGGGCGGCCTATTAAAATGATTAATTCTACCGCATTGTTAGATCCTGAATCGAGATATAGCTGGCTATGGCATCGGTCCAAATTTCACTGCTAGTGCAAGAGGCCGTACTTGGGTTTACTTGTGTTTTCACTTCAACTAAACCAACATATTAATATCAGGTAGTATAACGGTTGTTTGAAAATCGACAAAATATATACTGACGTGCCTAAAAAGTGACTCCTAATGCGGCGTAGCTGATTATTTTGATCACAATTTCACTTCCACCCTGAGCTGCTCTACATTTCGAGCAGAATTTCTAAGCACTTGATTGGCAGGTACTCTTCATTGTCGCAGGGTAACATTACACGCAAACATCAATGGATGTGGGTGATGTATTACATACCCAAACAGTTTAACTTAGTTTACATGTTTCTGCTCTAGTAATCCTATTGATGTAACCCTTGTGTATATTTTGAACAACGTTCTTCCATGAAATATGCTTAGCGTATCACACCAGGTAGATGTATTTTCTTCTCGGTGTACGATAATCTTGTCAAACTATGTACGCGCGCAGTGGATGTAACAGGGCAGAACACATTTTGCTTGATAAGGTTAAGGTTGTTTAAACGAAGTTTGTCATTAATTTTCTTAATAGCGGAAGTTAAATTCATACCTTTAATTTCTTGTGAACTTATTAGATTACAATATGCGGCATTTTGGACGGTAATTTTGAGTGAAAGCGTAAGGAAAACTTCATCACCAGTAAATGAGAGTACAGTATGTACATCTGCGTGGATAACCACGAGGAAAGGACAAGTAAACAGGGCGTTCCATTTCGCCTAAACCAAGTGCACGGAACAAACCTGTTATCCGAATGTTATTCATCAACAAACTGAAAGCGAGAGAAGTTATGTTTGCTGAAAATAAAATAAAATTAAATAACGGGCTGAAGCATACGTCTGAAAGATATTAACGATAAATCGTAGCATACCAGGCGACTCAACTGCCCCGCATTTGCCGTGTATAGATATCCCTTAATAGTTTCAGAGCTCAATGGGGCTATTTATATATATCTGACAATGACAAATACGAGCAATTGGGTCACCTGGTACAAAAGTGAACCGTGCGTGGCTCTGTGGGTGAAAGACTTCTGATAAACCGTTTTGATGGTCATGTATTTTGTTTTCTAAGAAAAGTCGGTTTGTGCCGCAGTAATATCGAATTGAAAAGCAATATAAACTAATAAAAGAACAAATATACCTGCAATTAAATTCTTTGTGAAAAACAGCTAAAATGTTCGGTTAAAATTGGGGAATTTAATTCCGTGTATAAAATAGCAATTAAAGTACCCAAGGAACAGAATATCATGTGGGTACTGTAGAAAAAAAAAACTGGCACATTTCATACGAGTTGTCTGCAAATGTAAATGGCGTGTTATTTATGGACGCTCTTTAACTACTGTGGTTCTCAGCGTCCCATTCTAAATTGGGTGTGAAAGACCGCATAAGTTTGCTCAGTGGCCTCTCTATCAGGCTTGGGGTTCTTTTACATGCCGTAAATCTACGACACGGGACCAACGGCTTTACTTCCCCTCCGAAGGAAGCCATTACATCGTCCTCCGCCGGGTTTGAACGAGTTATCTGTTTTTTGGTGGAAAGAAGGGTTTCCATTTCCGGCCACAGTGAGTGTGCTATATCATTTTAAAGAACGAATTTCATTGGATAACGAAATATAACGTGTAACTCTTAAAGGCCGCCTCGTAAAGTCCATTTCATTTCGTGTTACCTTGACAAATGCATGGAACAATTTAATTTCCATATCAGTACAATGACGACCAAGACAATACGGATGTAACGTAGAACGCTGACAGGAAAGCGAATTCACCTTTGCAACATGCATTGAATACACCGACTTTTGAATTAAAGAGTTACTCTCTTTTTACTCCGCTCGCACTCTTTCTCCTTTATAGTTTAAACGTTAGAGTTCGAAGTGCATACCCTAAAGTTACAACGTTATACCACTGCTCGCTACATATTCTCACTGGCGAAGCAGCGTTAAGGTAATACTGCGTTTAATTTTTGTAGGAAAATCAAATGTAAAGAAATAAAAACCTAGAAATGAAGACGAAAAACTTGCTGTCCCCGTCTCTACGTCACTGATATAACGTCCACACAAATGTGGTAGCTATCGTTCAGTTTAACGACACACCTGAACAGTTCTTCACTCCATTCACTAACTGCCCGAATTATGTCATTCACCTAGCGTTTCCCTCTTTACCAATACTACCATTAACTATTTCTTAGAGGCGGTATCCAAACCACCCGTTCATTTCACATATATTAGATATAAATCACTCATTGATTTGTGACTATGTCGCTGGATTGTTTTTAGAGCCAGTTACACTGGCTGGGTGGAATTAAAGATTGAAGGTAGAAACCTTCGATCCAGGGAAATAAGCCACTTTTTATACACGTTAGTGTGCCTATATGGTGAAGTTGAATAGCTTTATCACTTTAATTGTTCAATTGAAATAAAGTAAGCGTCAGACACTGTTTATCGCAGCACATATATTAATTTCGTATGTTCAATGGTGCATTGTTGAGCAGCAAATAGAACATTTTCTAGCATAATGCATAAATAGAAAATGCTATGTTACATTCACATGACCCTCTCTACCACTATACTTTATTATTGCTATAAAACTAATTACGAAAGCTGATTTTTCTAATTAGTTCATTTTAACCCAGATAAAACTTTGCAGAAATACTCCTATTACACATTTCGTTATAAATACAAAGGGAATAGAGGTAGGCAAATTTTTAAGAACTGGATGCCTTATACTGGTCTTAAAATTTGATGTTTCCATGTATTTGAGAGAAAAAAACTAAAAATCGACAGTACTTTAAAAGAATTACAAAATGTATAGAACCATTAGAAGCGGACATCCGGGAAATGGTTTATGTCATAAAAAAGCTATTTCAAGTAAATTGTGTGTTTCAAAGGCATTTAAATTATTTGTAGTGTACGTTTTCGTTATTCGTTGACGTATACCAGTTATACAGCATTATTAACTTTTCTTTCGGAACGGGGTGGATTTCACAGGTCATTTCCAGAAAACTCAAGGAATTGTTTGATTTGTCATATTTAAATATCTTTAATATATGGTATTTTAATCAACAAATTCTAAATATGTTCCATGTAGAGGGTAGTTGTGGATGAGAAATCTTCTTTAAAATCTACGTATCGCATCTTTACAAGATACAAACTATAAACACGAACATTGGTAATTGTGAAAATTTTCGTTCTCGAGTTATGTTGTTCAAAGTTACGCGGATTGAACTATTTCTAAAAATGCAAATTTTGGATTCAGGGACCTCAAAATATGTCTTTTCGGTGAAATATCGTTACAGAATTTTTGGGTCTACCTACGTGGTTCATAAAGCAATAGTCAAAGATAAGGAAAATGACAGCCAGGTGTTATATTACACAAAATACCTTATGATTTGAAACATTATTGATCATATGCATAACTTTTAAGGAAGGATGTTTTTCAAGATTAAAAAATAAGTATTTCATAGCTTCTAAAATCAGGTGGAGTCTATGTAGCTGTAGATAATACTATGTATAAGCAAACCAGTGCTTTAAAAGGTCCTTTAAGATGCATTTTGGGCTCAAGTTGTATTTATTGCGAGGCTACGACTTTGTTTCTTTCTTTCTTTTTTTTTTTTTTTACTGCATCCACTTCTTACATACTGATTCAGTGCACCCTTCACAAACCTATACCACAAAACATTTTATCTAATTAATAATTCCGTTACCGACGGAGGTGGTGTCGCGGCAACATGTGCGACTCGCATGCTGGAGGTACCGGGTTCAAATCCCCGAGGCGAACAACTGACAGAAGTATTTCTGTTGAATTTGCTTGGTCGCTAAGGGAATGTTTAATTTTCTTTTTCTTCGCCGCCATACCAGTCATTGGGTTTATCACCAATCCTGGATATACCTGGTCCAGAGTTTATTTGCTCTTCAGCAGTCTCTGACCCAAAGTATCAGCTTGTAAATCCTAAGGTGAGTGAGTTCCACAAACGGAAGGTAATCCATAAATTAATATTATTTATTCTGATCTAAGTCATTTCACGTTCACAAACTATATTGAGTTGTAACTATATAGAAATGCCTAATATACAGGGAGTTTCTGTAAGTGTGCAAAGTTAATCACCATTAGGGAATTCTCTACCCAGGGTTGCCACATTAGTTAAATTGGTTAATTATATAGACAAGGGTTTGCAACGCTTTCTGGGGGGGACTGCGACTTTCCCATTTTTTCTGTACTTATATCGGAATAGTATCGATTTGCTGTTCATTCCCTCATCAGCATTCCCATTAATACAAAATGCTAACATTTCTCATTGCCGATGCACAGGTAGATCTGAATGCCATGCCACCTAATTTAGAGTTTCTTTAAGGGTACTTAGTGAGGAAGTTGTTCAAGATTTACGATTGCAGCATCCATTCGCGTTCAGGCATTTAAATTGCTAGAAATATAAAACCGTTTTTCGATCCTAATTCTACAATGTTCCAGGTTATTTTCGGTAATAACGGTTTCAAAAACGTTATTTTCTCTAATATTGTGGAAAATTCATATTAAATACCCCTAAACACACAAACTTTCTCCCCTTTTTGTTCGTGGGAATCGAGAAGATTTAGGACAAGTTCTACCGTGAGGAAAAGCTGGCATGGTTGTTCACCTAATCGTCTAATTCTGATCTGTGTTATACAAAATAGAGCATTTTAAAACAAGCACGCACAGAAAGCAGTGCCTTCTGGTAATAAAGGTGGGAGAGAGTTAAGTATGTTATTTAAACAGCTATATTCCAAAATGGATATCAAAAGTAAGTTATCTCTTTCAAGGGGAGTCCAAATGTCCTATCTTGGCAATGTTAAAGTTTGACCCATTATCTCAGCAACTATTTAAGATAATGAGATACATTTTTCAAGGTATATTCAGCAATAGTTTTACAGTTGAGTGATGAAAATATAACACTTCTGTTTATTGAAACGAAATATATGATTTTTTTAACAAAGCTCTGAATATTTTATTCAAAACTGATGATTTTTAAATTTAAAAAATAACTAATGCATATACATAACAACTGTTTCGTTAAAACAAAGTCTATTTAGGTGCAAATGTGTGGTAAAAATGTCAGCCCGTTGTGTCAATTAATATCTGTAATAATGGGGCATTTGTATAGAAAATGTTACTTTTTCAGAAATTGCTTTCAAACATAACAGTAAAAAAAACGTAACCTAACTTTCCAAACACAACTTTGAGATACCTCGACACTCTCACATGAAGGCAATATGAGAGAGATTCCAATGCTGCCAATAGCTAAAGTAAAATTTTCCGATCAAAATAAGGAAAGATCTCTTCTCTAATACTAATATTTTCAAATAGAGAGAGTGTACCAAAATGTTCTATAAAGCTACTACGCAGGAATATTTTCAGCAATATTTTTAAATTATTTGTCGTTAGCGTACCTCTATGAAAGCGATACCAAAATAAGTGTGAGACTTTAAATATTCATATGCAATTTAAACATGAAAATGGAAAAAAATTACGAAAATTGCAATTCGACTACCTTTAAGTGGAAATATTACCACTTCAAAATATCTTGCAATTCGGAAATTTAATATGATTATTCTATTATTCACACAGAAGCGATTGCTATGATCTCAAATATGGAACAGATTAGAAATGTTGTCGTTGTCAGTCCTCGTCATTTGTAGATCTTGTAGGTGAGGCAATGTGACATTCCATCGGCATTTGTTTTTAAGTAAGCCCATGCAGAATAGTTAAGGGAAGCTGATATAGTCTGAATTTTTATTCTGCTACAGTGCTTCCGTCAAACCGTGCAACATTTATCATTATTATAACCAGGTTCTCACGAATGCATATGGTTATTTATGCTCTCACGTTTTGCAAATATACCTTCTATGTATTTGCTTATTAGAACACTCAATAAAAATTAAAAATGTCATGAACAACTATGATATACAAAGTATATATGGGAGAAGTGCTGAATTTAGAGCGAATGTTTTAACTATAAAGTATTAAACCTCCTGAAAAAAATTTATTACATTTATATGAGAAAATTTACAACATTCGGCCATAAAGTAGTTCAGACTTGGCAACTAGATAAATTTGCCCGGCACTCCTGGATTTTTTTTTTGTAGTGTTCAACGCACACTTTTACTACATGTGGTAGTAGGCGATGACACTGATGATGCATGGAATGAAGATGGAGCACCGGTAGAATGCGTTGGCGGGGAAAACCGGAGAACCCGGAGAAAACCCGCTCCTGCGCCGCTTTGTCCACCACAAATCTCACATGCGGTCGCTTGGGATCCAACCCGGGCCGGCCACGTGACTCCTGGGTCTGCTACTTGTAGTCTACGAATCCAAGTTAAGGAAATATGCGTCCCGCATTTCCCTCTTTCATGTTTTAGGTTGACTCTGGACTGAGCGACTGTTGGTATCGAACAGCTGCCGCGGAGGCTTGCTCGTTAAAACTTCTTCTAGGCCCTGCCAGATGGCAGTTTTCGAGCCGCCACTGTTAGGTCGGGGTTTTATCCGGTCCCACTGGAGGAAGTCTCTCAGTAGCCCTCTAGTGACCGAAAGGACGCCTCTAAGCGAAACTCCTGTGTCTGTGTGGACAAATCTACAGCTGTTAGGGGAAGTCTGCGCGGCTCTGTCAGCTGCGCTGGCCTTTCCTGCTGCCCATAAGTCTCCTATGGTTCCTTCAGCTCATCCGTTCCTCCAGGGACGCAAGTCCGAAAGACATTGGTGGAGGGTGGTCGAGGCGCTAGGTGTTTCCTCAGTATATGTATGTGTATAAATGTACCCGCTCCTGCGCCGCTTTGTCCACCAAATACACACATACGGATGCGGTCGCCTGGGAACGAATCCGCCTTGGTGAGAGCTTTCCCTCCGTATACTGGCCATAGTGATAGTCATAAGGAGATATGCGCTTAAGCTTCACATTTATGCTCCTTTTTTGAGCTGAAAAATAGATTTTTTAAAAAATATGTTTTAAATCAATTACTTTAAAAAAAAGGTTTAGTTTCGTACTATTGGAATCTCATATTTTTCAATCTCCAAACCAGTACGTCAAACGTTATATGTTTCCCGTACTCAACACTAATACATGAATACACAATAATAAATCTATTACGAGCAGAACAATAGTTCAGAAGCATTCTATTCCGTATTTCTATTAATTCATGTTTCTATATCAATTTCAAATTTTAATATTAATGTTACTTAATTGTTTCCATTTCTTTTTTATATTTCAATAATATTTGCTCTTAATTTATTCTTTCTAGAACAATAATTCTTTTAGTATTACTTTCAACTGTTTAACCTATAGATTGCTGCCCCTGCAATGAATATATGAAACATATGGCTGCGTTTTTTACTGCAATGGCACCGCAGGCGATGACACTGATGATACATGAAGATGTAGTCCCGGTGGAATGTGATGTCGGGGTAACCGGAGAACCCGGAGAAAACCCGCCCCTGCGCCGCTTTTCCACCACAAATCTCACAAGCGGTCGCTCGGGATTGAACCCGGGCCATCTAGGTTAGAGGCGAATGGTCTGACCACTCGGCCACGGCGCGGCCATGTGACTGGGTTCATGTCCAACATGTTCATATGCAGTACAATGTTTAATTTTACATAATTACTCCGACGCAGTATGAAACAGAATATTGTGCCTAACTGCAGGAAAATAGTGTTTTTCTCAGAGCTCGTTTCGATATTCGACAAACATCTCACATGACTTGAAAACTTGTCACTCTTATGCAGTTACGTTAATAACCATGTTCTGAATTATGTTTTATTCAGAAAAGCCTTACTTATTAAATTTGGGTCTGTTTGGTGGAATAATCAGGCCCAGACCAATGGTTTTTAAGTATGCTAAAAAGTGACAGCCCCATGTCGGTAGGTTTTCTGGCACGTTAAAGAATTGCTTCGGGACGAAATTCCGCACCCCGGCGGCGCTAATATGATCCTGGCAATTGACCGCGACTTTAGTGGCGTAACGGATTTGCCTTACAATAATAACTGCTTAGCAGGTACTAGCTAGCCAGTTTTTGGGGAAACATTTCCAAAGTTTTGCTCTGATAACTCAAAAATACATAATGGAGCATTTTAAAAGCCGAAGAATGCCTAAAATGTTACAACCGAGTAAAAATGCACTGGAAAAATTGGTCATATATTCTGTTTGTGTATTTTTCATAAACCGGTGCATATCTGTTCTTAAAAGTCATTATTTAAAGTCCGTTTAACAACACATGTGTACCGAATCTGTCTAAAACACTTCCAGTATATTTTGAAAAGTGTGTAAGCAATATCAAAATAGCCTTAAATCCCATACTGCACCGTCTACTTACGTTACTATTTAAAGAACTGGGTCCCTTATTTTCACTCCAATATAAATATTTTGTAAGAAAAGATTCCTAGAGAGTCGAAAAGGATAAATTGTAATTTTTTACTATTTTTGTCTAATTTGCACCGATTGGTCCCCTTATATATTTCATTAATCGCTATATACGCTATTCAAATTTCAGGCAAAATTCAGAAAACATGATAATTATCGTGTGTAGGGTGCTGTGAGAGCAGTTGCAACATTAGGATGATTAGTTTATTCACTTATCATGAAATCTTAATGTAAAATAAACATTTTAGATCTTTTTTAAATTTTACATAATTATTTTTTACATTTATAATTTGTACTTTCATACTACATAATTGAGACAAGAAATTTACAACTTTAGAGGCGAAAATGACTATTTAATTGTTCCTGTGGCGCGGATGTAAGTGCCCCGTTGAACTTTGAACTACATTTGTAGTTCCTTCCTTCTAAAGGAGAAGTAGAGAGATTAAAGAATTATTGATTTAAAAATGTTTGTGCACTACTTAAGAAAAATATTGAAAGCTTCACCTAAAATTAATTACTTTGTACATAGCTCAAACTGAAAAACTGAACAATGTAATAACAGAAAAACACAATGTGTTTTCTCTCTAAAACTTATTGAAGTTAAAAAATGCCTGCACAACAATATCCTTATACTTGTATATTACGGATACAAATTAAGAGCTTTGCAGTGTCATAGAGAAATATAAGGTTCACGAAGTCTTCATATTGGCACAGGTGTCAAGAAGTGATTAATTATTATGGATAAAAATGAATATCTTAAAATTGGGTTGACATATATCGTTAAACTGGATAGGTAGAGTCGCACAGAATAATTCAGTGCCATACCCGGGATTTGAACCACGGATCTTGTGCCGATATCCCCTTGTGCGTTAAAAGCGTTGCGAAGTTATTTCAAGTTAAAATCGGCTAGTGGGCAATTGGCGTGAAGGATCTCCGTTTCACCCCTCTATTTTATCAGTGGAGACGGGGAGTGGATCGCGCTCAATGAGAGGGGTAAAGCGAAGTTCGCTCACGCTAGTTCCGTACTGACCAGTTTTGACATCAAATAGTCCCTCTAATTCTGCAAACCCTTTAGCGCACGAAGGGATATCTGCTCACGTCAAATACGGACAGTTGGGCCACTGGTATATTTGGGTCCTACATGGTAAGAGATTCGAAATAATCAGAAGTTTATTTGGCTCAGGCTGCCTCAAAACGTGTATTTCCAGTGAAATCTTGGTATCGAATTTTTGGGTTTAATAACATGTCTACTGTCTCTACATACGTAGCAGAGAAAGTAGAAAAGCAAAATCAATTGAATTTAACGACCACCAATTGACAATAAACTTTAGGAAAATTGAAGTAAAAACCTTTTACTTTAACTCTGTGTTAATAATATATATCACGTGGACAGCACATTAATAAAACTACCCCGCCCCTTATGGAAATTAGAAATTAGTAAGCACCTTTATTTTGCTCAAAGAGAGTTTAAGATCATCGCAAATTAAAACAAACATCTCGCATATTGAAACAAGAGCTGAAATTTTCCTGACCACTATAACATTTCCTCAGCCTTTTAACCAGATAAATACATGTTTGACTTCAACGTTTCGAAGATGTGCATCACCTTCGTCCTCTGGTTAAACTGATGAATTGAAAATCCCGAATAACGAATTTGTAGTGCCGTAATGAAGCTAGCATCTGATTGGTTCGCATGGTATTTTAGGTCTTGAAGTAACTGATGTTTAAATAGCCTGAGGCTTTATATAGCGGTTGTCCCCAACCTAATTTACACCCCCTATCCTGTAAACCTTGCATCCCGTTAGAATCGGTTAAATTCTAGCAAGAATAAGTACACGTCTATGACACCATCGGACTGCCCTCAGCCTGCCAACTGCTCGTGTTGTATAGAGCGCTTATACGTCTAAAGTGACTTTCGAATGGGATGAGGTACGCCACCAGGCCGGCAGCCAATCGGAGTGCAGCTGTGTTGACATATTGCATTCCCGCATAACTGGGGAGTAACGCGCTAAGTGACTGCGTCCCTCATAAATACTACTTGCGCTAAGATAAAATATTCAAAGTTTGCAAAAATAATTTACGAGGAAATTGATTTTAGGCTGTAGCTAATGGATGGTTTTGATGCCATATTTGTAGAACAATTTACGTATCTTTCCCAAAAAATTCCTGTAAATGGTACGTAGACTATTGCTTTCTTTCTTTCTTTCTTAATAAGAAATGTAACTTTCAAAAGGCTGTAAGTACACTGTTACTAACGGGTTCTGTCATTTACAAAATAATCGACCGGTATAATAGTTCAGAAATAAAAACAAGTTTTCCTTATTACTATGCATATACATAAACCGGTTACGGCGAGAAACCGTACAGTTTACATATATTTTACAAGGAAAATAAAAATAAAAAAAATTGGGATGTTAAACCTCTTAAATTATATTAATTGTATTAATACTCCAGCAAAAGTAGTTTTATTTTGGCTTTTAGAAACGCCAATCACATGTAAGTTATACAGAAGAGAGAGTAACACAAAGGAGGTCAGAATTGAAATGGAGAGAGAAGAGGAGAAAAGAAGAAATGGGCAGGAAAGGGTAGGGGGGCAGGACACACACAGGAGGAAATGGGGGAGCATCTGCATTTAGGGCAATAACTCGCGCATTGCAGAGTTAAAAATAACGTATATTATTTGGTAAAATTAAAATTATAGAACTATGTTAATTTCTGAATTCAAATATCAGCTCTTACCTATTCTGAAAATATAAACTTAAACATATCTACATATATAAAGAGTGAAATGCAAGGAAAATGTTATAGAAAAGATACAAAAACGTACTAGCTAAAATCATTTTCATTTCTTGGGTTGAAATCTGGTATGATATTCACACTAATTACTTGTGGCTGTAATTTGCATTTAACATTCTTTGTTCAGAAACCTTAAAAACTGAACCTTAAAGCCTATTTTTAGGGATAAGCACCACCTCCGATTTCGTGTATTTAAAGTTAATAATACTATTAACATGTAAAGTTATAAATGACACAAAACTCGTGGTCGAGAGATCAGAGTGCCGACTTTTCACTCAAAGGTCCTGGATTCGACTCCCTCTGGGGCGATGAATTTTCCTTTAACAAGAAGTATTCCCCCGACAGAGTCTGAAGTATGACTGTGAGAATGGTTGTGGGCGAGTTTAATAATATAAAATAATCACCCAAAATCAATAACTCACAGTTAATATATTGTTCTTTCACAAGTTAAAAAAAGCTCAAAATCGGAGTAAGAGCTCGACATTATACATTTTGTGTTTGTATTTTCAAGCTGGCAGTGCAAATTTTTCAGTAGAATATCATGGTAGATTCCGTTTATTTTAAACCTGTTTACTTTGTCAATAAATCACTTTATAATTTATACGTGGGTTTATTCAGTCAAACTGCTATGATTTCATCATGAGCCTAAATTACGGCGGAAATCCGGTAACTCATAACCTATGTCATATACATTTTTTGTAGAGTTAACGATTTTCAAGACATTCCTTATTTTTTTTTTCAGTTTCAAAATACTTAAGCTTTTCTTAAACGCGAAGTTGTCATTCTCTTCATATCCATTTATTAGATAGATACTTTATTTCACTGCTTAGGGCGTGGCCCGGTGGCAGCGCTGTCAATGTAATAATACAATGAGTTAAATAAACAATAATGTGAATAATACACTGTTAAAATGCCAATGACATCATAGTATACTAATACATACATAATTGTAACAACAGTAATAATAACGCAATATTTTTATTTACTATCCTGACTACAAATCACTCCTCTTTAGTCTCTTTTTAAAACTATTTACACTTTGAGGCAAAGTCTCCGCCATACAAAGAGAAGCGAATTTCAATTGAATCACATAGCGACAAGCTTTTAAAAGATTTGTATATCGCTTAGGTTAGTATATTACCTTATTTCCCTTCTGCTTACAAGAAAGAAAGCAATAAGACCGTCTCTGCTGATGTTTATCTCGATTAGCATGAAGTAGATAGAAGAATAATCTTTTAGAAGAGTAATTTGTTTGCGAAATTGATAGAGAAGGTCATGTGACAAACGCTTCAGATTTTTGTGTTAGGATACCAAGTCGAACCATTGCATTCACATGCGTTTTCTTTACTTCTATTGTTTAAGGGTGGCAATACGTATTCTTACGAAGGTTTATTTTACTATTTATTTCATTTTAATTGAGTAAACCTTTACAGAAAAATTGTTATTACACATGATACTATCGATAAAAACGGAATAGCGATGGTCAAATATATAAGAACTGGAGGCTATTAACTGGCCTTAATATTCCATATAATCGCAAGAAACAGCTGAATATCGAGAGGATTTTAAAAGAATGACAAAAGTATAGAACAATTCGCACCACTAATAACGGAAACTGCTAATATTACAAAGAGGTTTATTTGGAATAAATTGTGTGTTTTAAAGAGAAGTACATTTTCTGTGGGCTAGGTAGGCAAGCCCT
This sequence comes from Hymenopus coronatus, assembly GCA_030762935.1. Classification (NCBI taxonomy): domain Eukaryota; kingdom Metazoa; phylum Arthropoda; class Insecta; order Mantodea; family Hymenopodidae; genus Hymenopus; species Hymenopus coronatus. The sequence goes on along the minus strand of CM060900.1, from coordinate 107,020,638 downwards.
CAATTATAGCCTAACGCATTTTTTATATTGTTTAACGCCCACTTTTACCACTGTGGCACCGCAGGCGATGACACGGATGATACATGGAATGGAGATGTAGCATCGGTGGAATGCGATGGCGGGGGAAACCGGAGAACCCGAAGAGAACCCGCCCCTGCGCCGCTTTGTCCGCCATAAACTCCACATGCTCTCGCTTGGGACCGAACCCAGGCCACCTTAGCGAGAGGTGAGTGGTTTAACCATTCAGCCACGGTGCGGCCCCAAGCGTGCGCATACGTACCAAATATACAAGATTATACCAATTCCCGTTCAGACGGAAATGACTTCACATGCTATTCCCAGAAATGTAAAAATATAGACTTTATTTTTCATGTAAAGATGTTTTATTTATACATTAATTTAATAAAAATCCTTAGAGCCACTTTTGAAAAAAAATTCAAAATATTTTCCATAAATTGTCATTTTTATTTATGAACGCTTTGTAACTGCTGCGTTTCTCGGCATCCCAATCTACATTTGGCATTAAATTCTGCTTAATTTAGCTCAGAGGCTCCTTTATCAGACCTGAGGTTCTTTTATGTGCCGTAAATCTACGACACGGGACGAATGGTTTTACTCCTCTTCCGAAAGAAGGATTTTTACGCCCGAAAAGATCCATCGCCCTCCGCCGGGTTTGAACACACGACTTTGGGAACCAGAGGCTAACATGTTACCGCTAGACAACGGAAGATAACATTTTCTACAAGGAATAGTTGAGGTGGAAGAATTTTCCTGAAAATCTTAGTGTCGAATTTTTATAAGATAATAAACATAATTTAGTATTTATCAGAATTTTCGTTTCTGAGTTATGTAGTTCAATAATTCAGGTGTGTTCAAAGCATTTAATCCCGGTGAAATTTGGGTATCGACTTTTAGATTGGGATATAGTACCTTCTTTACCTATTATGTACGTGGTAGAGAAAGTAAAAAAGGTTTCCTGGTATCTATGTGTTACCTTTTAGATTATAGTGGATTTTAGGGTCTTAATTTAGGGCAAATATTGCAATGCGAACAAGATTTTTGTTTCATACCAGAGAGCAATAAGACTATGTGGAGCACTGCCAAAAAGCACAAACGACATTTTATTGCACTCTGAATCCTCACTTTTACTTGTATTAAGAGGAATAGACAAGGTTACCGTTTGCGAGAAAATATTTATACACTATTATATGAAAAGAAGTAGCAACAATATTAGGTAAATTTAAACGTAGTAAAATGCAAAATAGCTTTGAAGCAGTACGTGTTAATCTATTTTTACCTGAAAAAATTAAGAAACTTGCATATGAAAAATTCAAAAGAGATTTTATTGATGTTGAAGAAAAAAACTGCTCTATAACCTTTAAGAATTTTATGAGATTGAATGTTTTAATACTTAGCATTTGAAGTTTTAATGTAGGTATAACGTATCTAGTAACAAACATCTCTAACTGCAATTGTCTTATCAGCGGCTCTGTCAAACATTTAACGGTGTTTTTACTTTGAATTACGTTCCTCTAGCTTTTCGTCGTTTTTATCTCATTTTCACTCTCGTATCCACTCTTATAGACTCAATAGAGACTAGGGAATAATCCTAATTAAATAAACCCCCCCAGGCCGGGGATTAAACCAGAACCTCTGAGTGAGAAGTCAGCTTGCTAACCACTCGACCACGGAGGCAGTCACTTTATATTTTATACTTTTGAATTATAAATACACTGCAATAAGCCTGAATTACAATGAACTTTATTTAACGTGGCGGGACGTAACGTGAAGTTAAGAAATGCTGCTAAACTGAAGACCTATTAGGATGCACTTTAACTTAACGTTACAGAAATGACCCTTTACATTTTTTTCATGCTACTGCCGATTGCTTCTAATTATCACTCGACACTGCCAAACTCTTAAGTTACGTCACGTTAAGTCAGCCATAAATAACTTCATTTACTACATGTGATAGGTTTTCAATTTACATCACGTTAAGTCAAGCCACGTTTAGCTAACCGTAAATAGCCTCATTTAATAAGTGTTAGACTTTCACGTTACGTCGCGTTAAGTCATGTTATGTTAAGCTAACTGTATTTAGCCCCATTTAATACAACTTGTTAGACTTTCACGTTACGTCGCGTTAAGCCAAGTCACGTTAAGTCGACCGTAAATAGTTCTATATAATACAATGTATTAGACTTTCAAGTTACGTCGCATTAAGTCAAGTTAAGTCAAGTCAAGTCAAGTCAACCATAAATAGCTCGATTTAATACAATGTATTAAACTTCCAAGTTACGTCGCCTTAAGTCAAGTCAAGTTAAGTTGACCGCAAATATCTCTATTTAGTACAACGTATTAGACTTCAAGTTACGTCGCATTAAGTCAAGTCACGTTAAGTCAACCGTGAACAGCTGCATTGAATACAATGTGTTAGACTTTCAAGTTACGTCGCGTTACGTCAAGTCAAGTTATGTGAATAGCTCCATTTAATACAATTTCTTAGACTTTTAAGTTACGTAATGTTAAGTCAAACCACGTTAAGCCAACTGTAAATATCTCAATTTAATACAGTTTATTAGTTACTTACGTCGCGCTAAGTCAAGTCACGTTAAGTCAACCGTGAAGAGTTCCATTTAATACAATTTGTTAGACTTTCACGTTTCGTCGTGTTAAGCCAAATCACGTTAACTAGACCATAAATAGCCGCATTTAGTACAAGGTATTAGACTTTACTTTACGTCGGTTAAGTAAAATCATATTAAGTCAACCATAAATAGCTCCATTTAATACAATATGTTAGAATTTCTAGTTACGTAGCGTTAAGTCAAGTCAAGTTAAGACATCCGTAAGTAGCTCAGTTTAATAAAAGTTGTTAGTTACTTACGTTGCGCTGAATCAAGTCACGTTAAGTCAACCGGGAACGGCTCCATTTAATTAAATTTTTTAGACTTTCACGTTACGTCGCGTTAAGAAGTCACGTTACGTTAAGTTTATCGTAGTCCCGGCATTAATCTGTTAAGAAAGGTACAACTTACATGTCCAAACTCGGTAGAAGTTGACACGCTGGATACCTGCAATGGAATGGGGGCATAAGTAGGGTATAATAGTACATCTTGTGGATTCAGACGAATAATTTTGATTTTTGCGGCTACTTGTCTCGTTATTACATTTCTCAGTCCTTGAACGTCTCTTTTTTATCTCTTGTTTTAAGTTTGTTGTGTCGCAATTTGACTGCAGACCAAAGAATCGAAGGTGATTTTGAAGACGAGGTATTTCCAAGAAGACTCGTGACTGTTGTTGAAATGATTCACTTCATAAGACAGACATGCTAAGAAATTAATGCAAATAAATAAGTGTGTTCGAAAGTGTGCTCGAATGTGACATTTAAATTGCAAAGAAGATAAGCGCCAAAGGCGAACAATTTGAGCATTTAAGATAGTGCTGGTGGACTTCTGTTTTAGTTACATCATAAAATAATACTGCAGTGAATTTAAACTAGATTTTTTTCTTTCTATACATAAGTATAATTACTGTATACCTACTTATGCCCCCTATAGAGTTTACAACATAATTTGTGCGACTCCAAACATAAAAATTTGCATGTTGCACATTTCAGCTAATTAAATGTAACGAAAACTGAATTTGTAAATGACGGAGATTGATATAGCAGTATGTATGGAGCCACACTATTATATTACTCACAACAACGGTAACAACGAACATGCAAGCCATGCACGTGGGAATAAAGCGCGGACGACGTGCGCGTTGCGTCATGTCCCTCTCTACAATTTCAATCTACTTTAAAACACAACGTGCGCCAAGTATACCAGTCTTACCTGCATTACGATGTTGAAGACGGACATTTATAGAGCACATAAACAGACACAGTACACTCAACAAGGGGCCACATATATGTTCTATACCTAAATCAGAAAAAAATGTTTTACGTTTATTTTTATCCTGATAAAAATGCCAATCAATGTCAACGCCGAAGGAACATGTTTATTTTTTCATTTATTCAGCATGAACACAAATTTTGTAACCATCACACGAACCACAGATTTTAGTGCACAACATTCATTTGCCTTCCATCTCAAAATATTACATAACAAATTATTTTCCTATTAGAAGCACTAGAGAAAAATTTTAGAGGAGTTTAGCATTGTGACTTGCATAAATATTCAATAAGAGTTAAATAATTCAACTTCAATTTTGTTTTAATATATTATATAGCATTGCAATAATTAAATGAATTAGAGAAGAAAATGACTTTTATATTGAGATTGTTATCGTTTAATTGGTTTTAAGGAAATGACTGATTAAGCACAGTGACAGACACAAACAATACACATTTACGTAAAGTACAAGAACCGTTTCACGTGAGGTTTCCTCACCAGTATGTTGGTGCTTGCGTCGCGCTCCGAGAAGTTGCTCCAACCAAGTCGCTGCAAACTCTGCAAACAGCCGACCAGGCAATCCAGTAAAGAGGGGTAGCCAGCTGGCGAGCATGCGGGATAGGAGATGAAGCAGCAGTGCTGCCTTGCTTCACAGCGCAGTTAGTTTCGTTCACATCAATTTGCTTCACCACTCAATCAAAGGAAGCGTTCTTACCTTTAGTTAGCAATCTTGATAAGAACAATCAAATCTTATATATTAGATTTCCTCAACTTTCTCTTACTGTAGACAGTTTTCAACATAAAAGTACAGGGCAGGTGTCACAAACTAGCTGCTCAATGAGTGAAGCAGAGAGAGCGAATTTGCTCGATGCTCCTGCGAATTCCCTATATGACCAGCTACGCGGAAAGCAGGAATAGATAATTCCTTCACTTTTATGCCAATATGCAGTACTTTGGTTTGAAATATGTAATCCACCTTTCATAAATTGACTTAAGGCGACCAACCTGTGAAAATAGACCATAATTCCTGAAAATGTTGATTTTTGGAATTTAGTCCTTTTAGATTAATATACCGAACTTATTTTCAGCAATTTAAACAAATTCTAAGAGGCGTGATTGCTTACATGTATTTTCCAATGCATGCACGTGACCGAGTGGTTAGACTACTCGCCGCTCACCAAAGCGACCAGAGTTCGATCCCAGGCGACCAAGTGTAGGATTTGTGGTGAACAAAGCAGCGCAGGGGTGGCTTTTCTCCGATTTCCCCCGTCATCGCGTTCCGCGTACTCCATCTTCATTCCATGTGTCATCGGTGTCATCGCCTGCGGTGCCATAGTAATAAAAGCAGGCCTAAAACACTATCAAATAATAATATATAAAAAGTATCCAATTAGTTCTCTAAGTTAGTAAAATTATTTATATATTTGTATTAACAAAATCATTTAATCCACAATAATAATAAAAAAGTATAATCAAATAATTTATTATATCTTTACCTGCAGCAATATTTAATTAATTTGAAACTCATCTGATAATTTTCTAAGTGATATTCCCAGAATGTAAATGTGAAGTTTCGTTACGAAATTTTGAAAACTGAAGACCAATAAGCTTTTTTGGTAGAGTAGTTAAATAAAAAACAACAATATTTTTTCTCAAAAACTACTCGATGTATTTGTCTCAAAATTTCAGAACTAGTTACACATAACAATAGAGGTATGTGGCGAAAAAAAGAAGACTATTTTCTTAAAAACATTGAATTTGAAATTCTCACAGGCTAGTCCCTTTAACTTGAGTATCGTAATGATGCAGTCGGGTAATAATTGCCCTTAACACGTAAACCTTAGAGTTTGTGGTATTACATCTAGCCACTAGAGTTTTAGCTAAAAAGTCTTGCCCCTTTAATTTGGGAAAATAGTTGGTGAAATAATTTTTAGGAAAATCATCATTTGAATTTATCAAACCTTTTCATAGGTGAACCTATTAGGTTAATGATTGCTAGAATAATTGTAGCATAAATGAAAAATATTAAAATTTTAAAATTAAATTTAATTAAAACTAAATTAAAACATTATTACAGCATTTATTACAGTAATAATTAAAGCTCGGTCTTCGGTTCCGAAGTGCACACAGTTAGGAACCCATAGAGTAGTCATCGGAATAAAGAGATGGTAGTGGGTAGAGGTTTGTAGCGTAAACATGCACACGTTGAAGTATAATCTCTTCCAAAAGTAGCTCATTACACGTGTTGACATTATATATATATATATATATATATATATTTATATATATATCTAATTCATAAAGTAACACAATAAAACAAATATTTCATAATATGATTGCTAAATAAAATCGCTGTGTACTTTTACAAATAAAATTACAAAACTTGATAAAACGAAATTATTAGAGAATATATTATATATTACATTGCATAAAATAGGTGCAATAGCACTCAACTGTTTAGATAAATAAGCGCAGTTTTGCCACTTAATAAAATAATAAGAAAATAAAGCACTAAAGTAGCGGGATTATATCTTGGTGTTGGTATTTTCAAAAATATTAAGGTTAGGCTAAAAATGGCGAATTTTTCAATTTTTTTTATTTCACCAATTAATTGTTAATATATTGAGCTTTATGATTCCAAAGTTTCATAGCCTAATTCGATTTCTTAGTGGTCCAAATAAATTAACAACTTACGACTTGTCATACCACACTCACTTTTTCTGCTTGTTTGATTATCAGCTTTGATCCCTTTTTTTCTCTACATTTCTTACAATCATAGTTATAAATATTTAGAAGATATGTTTCTATAGTTTCTGACCAGGAAGAAGAAGCTGACTACAGTTATGGTGGATTAGGCAGTATCTAATGTATGTACACCACTCCCTAAATAAAACAATCAAACAAAATTTTCTTTTCTCGATTTCTCAGGTTTATAATTTTTCAAGCTTATGTATACTTTTTTGGAAAACTATTTGAGATATTGCAATGAAATTTTGTACACACATACTTTAGTCTACAATTAGTATCTAGGCGCAGCTAGCTTTTAATTTAGATTCCATTGTTATTGTACTATGAAATGCATAATAATTTGAAACAAAAGATTCACATGCCTTGAAAAGGGAGATAGAAGGGAGATAGAGAAAAATCTTCTACACCAAGATATAGCATATTTCTAATACTTTATGTACACTTGTTTTCAAGCAACTTCATCAAAGGGATACTAAGAAAAAGGTACATAAGTTTTTTGATGTTTTAAAAATTCCAATGTAGTGTAATTTCTTTGTTGATAAAATTACTTATAAAATAGCACTATCATAGAAAATATCAAGACAATTAACTGTGCAAAATTTAATTGCTTTAGGACAAAAACTATGGCCATGGTAGAATTTTTGTTGTGTCGAGGTATTTCTGCCTACGTCCCCCCTTAAGCAACTACCTATTAAAGGTGTATAGGAAATACAAAATCCGCTTTATGCTTCCAATTACAGATGCGTTTGATATTGAAGCGCTTTATATGTGTAATTTCAACATCACATATTAAACAGTTCTTGGTCATAAAAATTATCTGTGCCATTGTTCCTGAAACTGGTGTCCCGAGTTCGAAGATGTTTGCGCTAATGAATGGCGCGTGTGAAAGCATAGCTGAAGGAAAGAGTCGGAGAAGAAGAGGGAATAAATGGGCCGATCCCGCTAAAGTGTCTCGCGGTGGCCGCGCTCGCTAAAGTGTCTCGCTTTGGCGCTTCGTGGTGCAGAGGATCGTGGGTTTGAGTCCCGCCTTGGGCATAGGTGTTTCTGTGTTTGTAATTGTGTCTATGTTTCTGTATGTATATGTAAAAGGAAAACGTTAAGAATAATAAGGTCTACTAAGGAAATATAGGAAACTGGAAAAAATGTAGAAAAAAGGAATACAGCGCCGCAGTCCTGACGAGCCTCTGGAACTGTATTAAAAAAAAATGGGCAGTGGGGTGAGACAAAAGCGCCTTTCAGTGAAGTGTCACCTTGGAGCCGTTTTTTCCCATCCTGTGCTAAACAAAAGCAATGGTGACGCAACCTAGGTTTGAGTTAACATCGATCAGAATCGGAGCAAACAAATACTGTATTGACCTTGCTTTGACACATCCGCAGTTTCATCGCCTAGTATACAAAAATATTTTGCAGCGTTAATATTCACAATCAGTTTTCGAAGTACGGCGAGTTGCAAAATGTCATTCATTTTGTACGTCATGAGAAATCCGCCTACAGGAATCGCGCTGAATCCATTTCTACTTTATATAGTGCGTATCTACAATACACATATTGAGTAGAGAAGGTATTGTACCCCACGTAAAATTTCGATACTGAGATATCACCGGAAATACATGTTCTGAGACCTCTGAATCCTAAAAAAAAAAAAAACAGGTTTAAAAAAAGGTCTGTGAGTGTAAGTGTGCATGTGGAAGGGACAGCATAACCTAAAATTGAAAAGTCGGTTAAATACTACCTTGGTAATTAACGTAGTATCTTCCAAGGAGGCAACACGAAGATTTTCGGAAAAGCTCTCCACCCCCAACTACCCTTTACATGGAAAATTTTTCCAAATGTTGCTTATTAAAATACCATATGTTTAAGATATTTTCAATGCAAATGAAATGAATATCTTGCATTTTCTCGAAATAGCCTCTGAAAACCTCTTCATTCTGGATGACTTTTCTATAAATGGCAAACCGTAAAAGATAAGACAAAAATTAGCTACACAAAAACATAGACCTCGTTAAACCCACAACTTATGTCACACTTTTCTGTAGAGTCAAGCGTTTACGTTTCTGTTCTTGGTTTCAATTTTAACCTTCTCAAACTTTCCTCAAACGGAGAGGCATCTATCGTTTCATATCTCTTTTGTTTTACTCCCGGTCTAAAAAGAGAATCGATTTTCAATTGTTTCTCATAGTGACCAATTTTTAAAGTCTAGTGTATTCGCTTATGTACCTTATACGTACAAGAAAGCAAGTAATAAGATAATTTCTGCTAATGTTCATCTTTATTAGCATGACGTAGATAAAATTATAATCATTTGTAAGAACAGTCTGTTTGCAGAAGAGATAGAGAAAGTCATGCAAATGGAAAGAATCAGATTTTTTTTAATTTGAGACTATCCTCACACATAGTAATGCTAGTTTAAAATTATTTTTGTCATTCTTGTGGTCAGGGAGTGAAATTCTTTATATTCACCTAAACGCCGTTAGTGTCATTCAATGCTGCCATAAAAAAGAGAAGGACTTAGATCATAATTTGGTAGACGAGAATAAACCTTGTATTTATCACCGGCTGTTAATGCATACATAAATCACCATAAGTGTTGGACACTGGTGTTAACAAATGAGAATGACGACTGATGGACTGCAGACCAGCAAGACACAGAGATGTGCAGAAATCCCTAATAGTTCCAGGCTTGACCACCCAGTCATGAGAAGGACGCTCGGACGACCCTCTAGCGGAACCGGAGAACAGACGCTGCAATGAGGCTCGACAGGCTTCCTTGTGACACAGTTGATGAGAAGCTCTAAATCGCAAGCCTGTGCGCTATATACCTGCCATCGACCGAAACGGAGCCCCGTAGTCTAACTGAATGAAGAAAGGGAAATGAATACTTACATAACCCTAGCTTCCGCCTTGGTGGCCATAGGAAAACTACAACAAACCCCATGATCAGAGTGAGTGGTCGCCGGGGATGGATTTCGGATCTACCGAATGCCTACCACGACGTTGCCGCCTGAGCCGTCTCACTCGGTGTGCACTAGTGATAATGAAATGAAAATACAATTAGGAAATACATTTTTGTAAAGAAACTTTAAGTCCTAGGATTAGGGTACCTCCGTGGCAGGGCGTAGTGCCAAAGGACGTGACAGATTGCAAATTAAATGTTACTTCCACACTAGCTGTGTGTAGCACAAAGTTGGAAAGGACGAGTCACACTGAGAAATTCAGTGCCATAGCTGGATATGAACCACGGATCTCCTGGATGGAAACAAGGAGACGCATGTTTCGATTCCCTGCTATGGTATCTTTCTAACTCTACATTTCCAACGATAAGATGTACTAAATACCCTATAATTTTGCTCAAACTGGTTGCAAAATTAGTATTTATTATAATTTTTAAATATAGTTTGTCAAGGTAACTAAAAATATTTCCACATTTCAGTCCGCGCAGTTCACGCCTTCAACTGTATCCGCTCTTCCCGCTTTAGCGGTCACCGTACGGTGATCAAGGGAAAGGCGGGGATGGAGGGTGAGTTTGCCATTACCGCAATATCATTATTACAATACCCGTGCAGGGCTGAATGTAGAGTGAGAGCAGTTCCTGGTTTCACAAGTAGGAGACAATATTGTAAACAATCTCCCTGGCCTATTCTCCAAAGGACTTACCAGAAGAGAACTTAGAGTTTGAAGGTCCCAACATTACTCTTAATAGTTCTCAGTTTACATATTTTTACAATAAAGAGTACATTGTGACTTTTATGATAATGATAACTCACTACCGCTTGCAATACCCTTTCTCCCATCGCTGACAAAAGCCTCGCGATGTGCATACGTTTCTGATGTCGCATGGACATGCTGAAGAACGGAGAGTGACGTAATCGGCAATAGTTGTCCCACAAACTTCTGAGCAATTTTTTCGTTAGCCTGACAAGAGTATGCATAGTGGTTTTAATGTAATTAAAAATGAAACTGTTCTAAATATTGTGATTTAAATTCGCGCCATCTTGCAATAACTTGGATGCAGTCTGTTTCAAAACAAAGCTTGGTTCAGCGGTACCTGCTGTCAGAGGAGGGAAATTAAACGCGCTTTACCCATGGTATGTAACGAGTTGGAGTACCTTCATTTTGTTTTAAGAATCGTGCTCATATTATTGTATTTATAGACCTAAATAAGGAGTAATTCGCCAGCTTGTTTGCTTCTGGCAAAATTTCTATGGCAGATGGACTATGCATTTTTTAACTTTGAACAGTTAAGTGTGCTGTTGTCACTTGATTACTTAGTATTAAAGCAAAAGTGCGCGGGTCTGCTTCTATGTGATAGACAATAGTACGAAACTTCCAGACATTAAATTTCTGTAAAAAGGAAAATGTAATTTAAGGAAAGTTGAAGTGGGATTTTCCTTCTTTTTTCCCCCCTTTTCATGTTTCAATTGCATATAAATATTTCAAATCTCCCGCTCATTTTGGCATAAATTTCATAAAGGTACGCTAATTGAAAATAGTTTAAAAATATTGTAGAAAATAATCCTGCGTAGTAGTTTTTAGAACATTCTGGTACACTTACTTGTTAAAAAGATCAATAGGTTTTTAAATATTAGTGATAGAGAAGGGATCTGTTTTTTATTTTTATCGCAAAGTGTTCGCAACATTGGCATCCTGCTCATATTTCCTTCATGTGAGGGTTTCGAAACACCGCGAAGTTGTGTTTGGAAAGTTAGGTTACACGTTTTTAAGTGTTGTGTTTAAAAGCAATTTCTGAAAAATTAAGATTGTCTATACAAATGCCTCATCATTCAGAAACTAACGGACACTAAGGGCTGAAATTTTACCACACAATTGCACCTTAATAGGTTGAATTTTAACGAAAATGTTTTTATGTATATGGACTACTTATTCTTTTTGAAATTTAAAAATTATCGTTTTTCAATAAAATCTTAAGAGCTTTATTAAAAAATATTAAACCTTATCTTATAATCAGCAGAAGTATTATATTTTTATTAAGGGGAGACGGTCTGAACAACGGAATTTATACTTTAAGTGAGTTGAATTACCACAGCTCTTAAAGTATTCAATTGTTTTTCCAGAAATTCCTATGCATTATTCTATAAAGCATGACAATTGTTTCAAGTGGAGTTTGCATTAATAGTTTATGTGTTTGAGTCTATAAAAAGTATTTCATTCAGCAGAAAAGTAATAAGACTTAGTCTTAAAACACGTAAATGCATGTACTTTTTTCTCTGATACTACTTGCAATACACAATCACAGTTTTGCATGTTTGTTCTTAGTATAATCAGCTATCTTCTGGACCTTAATTATTTAGCTATGATACAATTTCAGTAGAAACTTAAAAAATATACTATTTGCAAATTCAAAAAAGTAAAAATGCGGAAAATTTTCAATGTTATTAATTTCTTAATATGCTCAATAATACTATAACAACACGGTTGTGATTCAGAAAGTTTAGCTATGTGTTGTATATATGTGCTGAGAATTTCAGCTTTCTAGCTGTTATACTTTCTGAGAAAAGGTACATTAGTATCCAAAAATGCTGTTTTGAGAAAACTGAATTTAAAAATACATAAGTCCTTAAAAGGGGCATTGCATGCCAGCTTTAAAGAAATACAGACTAGCATTTACATTATATTTAAAGTGATTAAAATCGTGTTAACCCTCCAAAAGTATACATTTTCTGAAACTAGAAATAATAGATTGTATTAGTGTCTAAAAATGTTATTGTTTACTATTTCCCCTCAATCAACAGTAAAGGCATTGCTGGATATACCTTGAAAAATTTAGCTCATTATCTTAAATAGTTGCTGAGATAATGGGCCAAATTTAAAGATTGCCAAGATAAGGCATTTCGACTACCGTTAAAAGAATAGGCTGAAGTAAACGTGGGTGAATAACTTTTATGTTTGATAAGATTATAATTCCAAATTATGTTCATTAAACTACCGTTTAGTGTACTAAGCATTTATTATTGAATGTACTAGGTTAATTTAAATTGTGTTAATGAAGAACATACTGTTCAATCTGCATGTTTCCTAGCTTAGATTCAGTATGCTGATACGGGTAATTGTATTATATGTATTATACTTTAACGAATTTTAAAATATTGGTTGGGTTTCAACCCGAGTCTAATACTCAGGTTATGCCACTGCTGCCTGGCATTTGCCAGTTATAAAATCTGAGTCAAACTTGAAGAAAGGGGGCAAAACTCAAGTCAAGAAGGATGATATTGGCGGGAATAAACCTCAGATTTACCGTTCACGTTTCCATATCTTAAAATCTTCTGCCACACGGCCGGTAGGAATGAATTGAGCCACAACACTGACAGTAAGATAAAACTAAACAGAACTAGCATTATTACTTTCTCCACCAAGTACCTAATAGGTAGAGAAGGTATTGAATTCCATCACAAAATTTCGATACATGTTTTGAAGACCCCTGAATGAAACAAGTAATTTAGTAAAACGTCCATATGTGCGTGTGTGTCTGTCTGTGAACAACATACTTCAAAACCGAAAAGTCGGATAAATAACAAACTTGATGCCATATTGAGCAGAGATCGATACGAAGATTTTCAAATAAATCTCCCCACAATAACCACCATTTCTATAAAAAAAGAAGAAAACATACCTTTATTAAAATATTATACACATATTCAAATGACAAAATGTTATATATTGCATTTTTTTAGAATAGCCTGTCAAGCCCACTTCATTCGGAAGGCTTTTTTGTAAATCTGTATAACTTCTATACCAGGTGGCCCATTGCCCCTTATTTGACGTGTGCAGATATCCCTTCGTGCGTTAACAGAGCTGCACAAATCAAAGGGGTTATTTCAAGTTAAAACCCGAGAGTGGAAAATTGGCGAAAACGACCTTCGTTTTACCCCAATGAGCGCGACCAGCTTACCGTTTCCGCTGATAAGCAAGATAGGTAAAGCGAAGGTCGCTTGGCCAGTTCTCCACTTACCGCTTTCAACTTGAATTAGCCCCGTTCAGTTCTGCAACTCTTGACGCACGAAGAGATATCTACAGAAGTCAAATACGGAACATTTGAGCCACCTAATACTTAAATGATAGACGAAAACTTACTGCACAAAAACTGCAGATATCTTTAAAACACATAGTTTAGTCAAAATATAATTTTTGTGACTAAGCCGTTTTCGAGATATCCCGTATTAGTTTCTCGAATTGTTCAATATTTCTTTAAGGTTCTGCAGACTTTGACTTATTTCTCGCTATGGCATGGAATTATAAGGCCTACATATAATATCTAGCGGTTATCTCTCTTCTCTCTACATCTAAGGAAGTGGGCCGCACCGTTGCCGAGTGATTAGACCACTCGCCTCTCACCTTGACAGCCCGGGTTCGATCCCAAGCAACCGCATGCCAAAGCGACGCAGGGACGGATTTTCTGCGGGTTCTCCGGTTTCCCACGTCATCGCATTCCACCGGTGCTCCATCTTCATTCCATGTATCACACGTGCCATCGCCTGCGGTGCCAAAATGAGTAACATCGGGCGTTAAACACAATGAAAAACTCTAAGGAAATGTGTGATGTCTCTGTTTCTGCAAAGGTTTATTTCGAATAAAATGAAGCAGATATAAAATGCTTCCAACTCCTGTGCTACACACGCCTTGTGTGGTAAAACGATTAATTATTACTAATTGATCTCATACTTGATTAAATTATGACGCCCAGGACTTCAAATACTTGCGACACTGTAAGTCGCCATTGGGGTATTTTGAAACTTCCTTGTGGTATACCAGAAACAATGAGAGACACATGAGGTATTTAATGTTATGCCGGCATATAGTCATGGAAACTCAGTGGTTAGAGGAACCAGATGAGTGCGGGAGATCTGTGGCATTGACATGGCTTTGGATTTTTCAGTCTGACTCTACATAACCAACTTCCCTAAGAAAAATGTGTATAGTCCTAATAAACTATAGAGGGTAGAGAAAGCTATATGAATATAATACATATACTTTTTTAAAATATATTACAAACCGATCAGCATATGCAGTCTATTAATATGTTACATAATATGAACAAGCTGAAGTTACATATATACATATGTAAAACAAGAATATACAATTATTTACAATGGTAATAGTTGATGCACTGAGTTAATGGGTATGAAACATTTTATGGTTAAAGTATGATGTTAAAGAGTATATGAAATCACTGACTTCGGAATCGCTGAGCAGATCTTAATGGAATTTTCTTTTCAGTCTGTTTATTTGATGGCTTCTGGTTCCAAAGCTATAAGAGCGAGCTCCAGGTACTGAAGGTAGCTTGTTAAGAGGGGTTTTGAGAGAGGTCTGGTGTATTCCTGTAGAGGGAGAATTCCAAGTTCCTGATGAAGTTGACTATTTCTAATGAACCAAGGAGCATCTGTGGCTAATTTTTTTCTGTGAGCTTTAAAGTAATAAACATTTAATTTTCAAGTAATTGAAAACATCTGTACTATACTGTATTATGATTAAATAGTTTTAATCTAGTAACCACTGAATATTTAATTAATACTGGACTTTGTTGCTTAATTATGTCCCCCGCCAAATGTATAACAAGTTGGTGCGTATGTCACGAAGCGGCACACCTCGCGCAGCGCGACTACCACCAAGGGCTGAAAACCATACCGTTTTTTCGGTAGATAAACCGAAACCGCATCCACTGAAGTACTATACTTTCTAGCGATATTTGTATATTTAACTTCGTTGATTAATAGATGTTACAGAGGTAGAGAAAGTACTGCATGCCACCCAAAAAACTGACACCAATATTTAATTGGGAATACACGTTTTAGGGTCCCTTGTATCCAAAAACATTTATATTAAAAGTTTTGTGTCCCTGTGTCTGTAAACACAATAAATCAAAAACGAAATGTCGGTTAAATAGGTACTTGATATGTAATTGGAACATCTTCCAAGGGTGCAACACGAAGATTTTCAACAAACAAACAAAAAAAAATACCCCAAACTATTCTTTACAGGGAACATTTTCAGATAATTTTGATTTTCGAAAAAATGGTCCTCAGAATTTTGATTAAAATGTCAAAAAATAAAACATAAGTCTGGAATTTTTGGAGAAATAGCCCCTGAAGTTCTCAGTTTGTTTTTCTTTTGAATAACTGTTAAACCGTAAAAAACAGACAAATCTTACTAGTCAAAAGATGTAGATCTCAGCAAAACACTTAATTTATGTCATGTATATTTTACTTTCTCTACCAAGTCCTATGTACAATGCGGGCAGTAGGCAGTATTCCACGCAAAATTTTGATACCAAGTTGTCAACGTAAATTCTAAAGGGCAATTTTACAAAAAGGTCCGTGTGTGTCTGCGGAGGGATAGTATTTATGTTCAGTAAAGTTCAAGAATGTGACAGGAAGGTTTTCAAGAAAATTCCCTACTCCAAAGCACCCTTACATAGAAAAAGTTTCGAAAAATTTCCCCCCATGAATGGATCTACCGATTTTGATGAAAATAGTGTAAATTGCAGATATTTACATAACAAATAAATCGAATACCTTGGATTTGCTTGGAATGGCCTCTGAAGACCTTTTCATTCTGGATGATCTTTGTGTAACTGGTAAACCGTAAGAAACAGGCCAGATCAAATTGAAACACACAATTTATGGCATATTCACCTTTTGTAGAGTTAACGATTTCTGAGATATTCCTTGTAATTGGTTTCAATGTTATAGTATTTAAACTTTTCTCGAACGGAAAGTCCTCTTTCGTTTCATATATCTTTGTTTAATCCTAGCCATGCAAATAGAGCCTAAATTCAATTGTTTAACTAAGCGATCACACTTTAAAGGCTTGTCTAACGCTTAAGCCTAGAGTATTTCCTTATTTCCCGTCTACTTAAAAGAAAATAAATAATAGGAAAATTTCTACTAACGTTTATCTTGATTAGCATGATGTCGATAAAAGAATAATCTTTAATAAGTATAGTTTGATGTTTTTTTGAGAAGGGGTAGAAAAAGTCATGTGAATGGAAATACATCAAGTTTCTGTTTAGACTTTACCATTGCTGAGTTATTCCTTTTTATCAGTTTCATTTCAATTTTGAAATATAACTTCTGGCCATGCAAATAAAATTTGAGTCACATAGCAGCCAAAGTTTATAAGATTTGACTATCGCTTTGGCTTAGTGTATTCCCTATTTCCAGTCCATTTGTAAAGAGCTAAGTAATAAGACCATTTCTGGTTAAGTTGATCGTGAATAGAACGAAGTAGAAGTATAGAAGAAGAATCTTTTTAAGAATAATTTGTTACATAGGGGCAGAGAAACGTATGTGAATGGAATACATCAGACCTTTCTCGTTTCAATTTAATTATAATTGCCTGTATTATTACTTTCTCCAACGCGTATATACAATGTACACAGTAGGTGTAGAAGATATTGCATTGCATACAAAAATTCAACACCGAGATTTCACCTAAAATATGTGTTTTGTGGACCAATTGAATAAAAAACACATTTACAGAAAAAGGTCCGTATGTTTTTTTTGTGTGTGTTTCTGGACAGTGTGACTGAAGAACAAAAAGTTCCTTAAATAACAATATTGGGATTTCTTTTCAGTATCTTCAGGGATCCGAAACGAAGATTCCAGAACAATCCCCACACCGCAAACTACGCTTTGCTTGGAACATTTCGCGAAATTATCAATTTCCTACAAATAGTTCTAATGATTTTAATTAAAATGCCATATATTAAAAATATTTACATGGTAAACAAAATGTATATCCTGAATTTCTTGGGAATAACCCCTGAAGTATTTTTCATTCTGGATGACTTTTCTGTAAATGGTAAATCGTACGAGATAGACAAACATTTACTACACAAAAACTGTAGATCTCGTAAATACACACAATTTATGTCATAAAGGTACAGTATTTTTTTTGTAGAGCTAACCATTTAGGAGATATTCCCTCTTATTGGTTTCAATTTTAAGGTACTTAAAATTATCTCAAAAAGGAAGTCCTCGCCTGTTTAATATCTTTTCTTTTACTCCTCTGTGTAAAGAGAACCGAATTTCGATAAAAATCCTATAGCGATAGCCTTTAAACCTTTGACTATCACTTTAGCTTAGTGTATTCCCTTAGTTTATTTCTAATTATAAAGAACTAAGTAGTAAGACGATTTCTGGTAATGCTTACCTTGATTACCATGATGAAGATAAAAGAATAATCTTTTGTAAGAGTAGTTTGTTTGCAAAACAGATAGAGAAAATCATATGTATATCACACATCAGATTTGTGTAATATTATACCCGTATGTTCGACAAAGCACTGACGTCAGCAACGAATACAAGAAGTTAGGTGAAAAGGAAAGCGACATGCTTCTTTAATATACATAGTGAATTGCAAAACGTTTGCATGGCTCGGTATTTACTTTCCTTGTCAACAACGCATAAAACAGCGATTTATTTTGAAATGTCGCCGAACTTCTTTGTTATACTGCACACCTGCAGTCGTTTTCATTCATTCATATTCATCACCAGTGCCCTCATCTGTCTAGAGGTGAACTATAAATCGCTACGATTATTTATTCATTCTTAGGCTGATCCGCCTTGAGAGAGAACTGTTCGTGCCTAATGTGTTTGCGCGTCATTCTGCGCACCACGTGATTTCGTGTGCAGCATATTGCTGTACCGAATGTCTTGTGTGAAATAAGTATGTCTAAAATAAATGGCCGCTAGTGTTGATTCAACATCATTATTAGAAGGAAGAAAAAAAAGTTTGCTACATGTGAGAAGCAAACCTGCGACCCTCACCAGAGCAGTAACCCACATTTGCCACAGTACTATAGTGAACACACAGGGGAGGTGGAAGGTTTGATAACGACGTACAATAAAAACCGTATTATGATTTGTGTCGTTAGTATTTAGTTAATATTGATAGTTTGTTGTTGAAGAAGCTTAGGTTAGTGTTTGATTATGGTTATTGATATGGGTTAGTAATATTAAGATATGGTACTTGTAACAACTTGCTGCTACGGCTACACAACTGTATTCCGGATGGTGTATACAAGGCGCTGTGTCGTGTAGGACAGACGAATTTGGCGTTTTAGACAAAACTTCTTTTTTTTTTTGCCCATGGCAAAAAGTTCAAAAACGATTTTTGTTATTATTATTTTTATTTATTATTATTATTATCGGCATTATTATGATGATGAGTATTATTATTATTATTATTATTATTATTATTCACTATATTAAAAGTAGAATATACATGAAAACATGTATAATCTGTTTTGTAATTTACATTTTAAATTTCAATCAGAATTATATTACAGAAATTCTGAGGGCTGTCTGTGTGAATGGAAAACTCTCGTCACGACCAACCTCTCAGATAGTGAAAATATAAAAAGAGCGAGTGGGACAATATTACATTATGGTGTAAATCGATAGTTTTGCTTCTTAAAAACATAGATCATATATTTTGCTAACTAAACCTTACGTTTCAACCGGAATAATTACGACAATCTCAAGGACTGCCTGGGTGAGTAATAGACTTGTACAACCTTGTACTTTTCAGGTACTAACCGCTGCCAATTTAAGCAAACATCCGCGCCATATGGCAGGTACAGTAACAGCATACCAAACCTAGAATCGTGCCAGAAACAAGGTGGTGAGTTCAAACCCAGCAAAGTCCGTGGATCTTTTCGACAGTAAGGGTCCTTAGCATGGCTTCCTTCGCAAGGGTAGTAAAGCCGATGGTCTCTCGTACGTTTATGGCATGCAAAAGTACCTCAAGCCTGATAAGCGGTCTCTGAGCAAAATGTTCGGTCTTTGAGACCCAATATGGAATGGGACGCTAATAGCCATAGTGGTTAAAGCGTGCCCATAATTTAAATCCCAATTTCATTTAATTTCTCATCGAGAACAAACAGCACGAATGGGAAAAATGGAAAGCAAATCCTGGTAAATTAGGAAACATCCCAGAATTCGCTTACCGACCAAAAACAAAAAAACCCAAGCCAAGAGTGGGCAGTCGACGAGAACTGAACCCGTCTGGAATACGAACGTCATACTTTATCGAGGATATATCTCTCTCGGTATCATTGGGGAGATCTGTTGTTTTTTTTTTTAATTTTCCAAAACCCAAAGTACTCAACTGAGTTGTTTTTTTTTTTTTTTTTTTAATTTTACCACATTTTTGTTAACTTAAAGAGGTGCGGCTGCAAATTTTCGTGCATACAAATTAAGCAATTCCTGGACTATACATTTAAAGCACATTTTCAAGCAATTCTAATAGAAAAGTATCCTTAAAGTGCAATACTTATAATTTTAAATATCATTTCAGGTACATGTTCCTTTTGAGCTATAAAACGAGATTTCTGAGAAGTATGAACACTTTGCTTTTTGAAAAATAATTTTGGTTCACATATGAGTTTCGACTTTTGTAAATAATATATATTGGCTGAGTTTGGTAGTGAAATGCGACTACCTCGTATTGATAATCAGGTTAAGAAATTCTCAAGCATTTGACTTCTGGTTAGCCACACTGAAACCATCAACACATAGAACATACACAACAGCGACCATGAGTCACTGACGGCAAGTAAATAGCGGCTTTGTGATTGTTCTGTACTCGCCAACGGACTGAACAGGGATGGGTTTGGTTTGTTATTTATGACGTCACAGTTCAAAGTCCAGTAACACTGAAGCTAATTTCTTTTCGTCCTCACTTTAATGGATATTCCTTAGTCTACTAATAAATATATAACATGTTTTATTTAAAATGTATTCAGGAATCTGTTTCCACGCTTGACATCTTCAACATTTCATTGGAATCATACGCCAATTAGAGAGAGCCTGAAAATGGAAGCAGCAGTTGAAATGGAAATGGTAGACAAAAAGCTTCAAATGGCAGGAATGAATGAACATGAAACAATGCAAGTTTTTGAAGTACGGACAGAGGCAGAAAGACGACGAGGTAGACCCAAAAATATGGAAGCAATATGTCAGTGAAGTGGTGAGAAAAAAAGAAATGTAATTACAAGGTGTAAGGAATTGGCACAGGACCGGGGGAAGTTTATAAAATGGTTAGAAGGCCCAATGTCTAACGATAGAAGGAAAAGATAATGATGAAGAAGAGGAAGAATTATTGGGAAAACTATTTCCGAAGTTTTCCTCTGATAACTAAAACATTTCATCATAAGGAGCGTACTAAATGCTGAAAAAAATGTCTAAAATATTACAGCGGAAAATAATTAACGAGAAGCACTCTCATGTTAACTAGCTTGTGCTTTTTTCGTAAAATAGATGGAAAAAGAGACAAGTATAAAGGTTTTGGATCGATACCTGCAGCGCATTTTAAACACCTTCATTATTAGAGTTAAGGAGGGATGTCTGCATTTCCAATCTTAGTCAGGAATTGAGTATTACCGGGGTAATCGCTTTTATCCGTGATATCTTGCGCAAGAAATGTGATCGACAGAAGATCATACTTAATGTGATGCTCTCCGGATGAGGCGAGATGAATACTGTTCCTCTAGTGCAGGGCTGCCGATGAAGCGCAAATAGACCTGCCCAGACTTCCCCCATCATTGTGACCCACCTACCGTAGCCTCTCCGACATAACAAGCAATGCCATTACGAATGGGGTCAGTGGCGGAAACTGTATAGTGAGTAGAATCGTAATACTGTTAATAAACCATATGTTTATTTTCACTGTGTGACTGCAATCCAATATAGACACTACAGCCACCAGCATATCAATCACACTGTTTTCTGGTAAAGATTTTGGGTTTTTTGCAGCTACAATCTTTCAACATTGGGCTGTAATTGAGTAACATTTAAACGCATTGTAGAAACTAGTTTAGCCTCAGTTATTTTCGATCCGCTTTTGTTAATGTTGTTCATAACTGAGAAGAGCTGCTCGCAGCTATAGCTAATGAGTACCACGTAAGACCTTTTATCATATAGGTTAACAGTTGGTATTCTACATATGTCATAGTTAATTTCTTCTATTCTGGAAGCCATTGACTTCTTCCTAGGCTGTGTTTTATATGAGTTATTATACTGAGGAAAATCTCCTCTGCTGTGGTTACAAGCAAGTTTTTTGCAAATTCCTAATCAGAAAAGTGCTTGCTCTTTTCCGTTTCTGTTTAGCAAATTTATAGTTAGCACGCGGATTATTGGTGGGTAATATGTCATATTAGCCACGCCTGTTGCTACTATAGAAGCTCTTCTTTAGTTCATAGACTTTTTTTTTTTTTTTTGATGCTCTATACATGACAAACAACCAATATCATATTGCTCAGATTAGTTATTTATGAAATCTCTGTTGATATTACACCATAATAGTATATTCAACATTTCAGAACATATTAAACAATATGGTTTACTTCTGAGACACGAAAAAGAACTCTTCCTCCCATTCGATTCTAATTTGATCACTGGACATATTTACGAAAGGCCACTGAATGTCTATCACCGCAAGTATCCCGATGACCTACCTGAAGACAAACGCACGACATGGTTGCCTGTTTACGTCACGTTGAGTGGAAGGGAAAGTAGCGGTATGCATGAGAGTGTGCTGAACGCCATGTCTGCTCTAGTGGCAGGTGTTCTACTGTTGATGGTTCGGTGGCTATGAAGGAAATAAATAGATGTATACTTGCTCCTATCTTGACTCCAGAACAGTATTAATACGTGACCACAGAAACACTGCTGTATTCATATTCAGTTTCAACATAGAAAAGAGCAAACTTTGAATGTTATTCGTTATTGCGCCGCGATGGTGCATGCGCAGCACCGTTCTTTCTAGGTGGAGAACATTGGTTTTGGGTAGAGGTCGCTGTGATAACTTTCTTTTCCGCAAATAATCACTCCTCCTTCTCGATTAAGAGCGCCAGGGCTTAAATGTAGGCTCAGCAGTCAACAATGATGTCACTTTTGCTCTATGGACGCGCAAGAAATAACGAATAAAAATGAACACCCAGTACCGAGTGATCTAATTTATTCGGCGTTTGCCGCGACAGAAGTTGCATCGAGGACGTCACTGTTATAGAGCGAACCTCCGTCGTAGTCAAATAGTTCTGAAGACCTGCTGAAGAGTGCGCAAAGCAGTAATAGAAAATAGAAGAAGCCGACATGGATATATTAGTATCCTTGGTAATCTGAACGTGAGCTACCTCTGCGCGTTGTCATGAATATTTCAGCGCCTTTTGTGTTCTGAACGTGAGTTACTTCTAAGAGCTACCATGGGCTGCACGTGAGTTATTCTACAAATGGATGTGGCTATGGATTTGGCGGTGGTTCTCGGCGCTGCTATTTGTCCCCTTCGATTGTTTTGTTTCTTTTCTGTCTTGAGTTTGTATATTTGTGTTCTAACTTCCCATCCACAGATAAGACTTTCTGAGACTGCGAACCTCTAGAATTTATGACAAGATAGAAACGGCTCTGTACCCATAGTATGTATTTCTTGTTAAGATTAACTTATTTTAATATACCCACTGTGATGCCAGAATAAAACAAACTCAATCATCTTCCCCAAATTGATAACCCGTTTAAACATTCGTTCACAATACTAAGTCACCCGATATTTACTTTCTCAGAGTCGGAGAAATGTTAGAAGGTAACTAGTTCCTAATGGACTTTGAATCCGACTTTCAATGAGACAAATATATAGATTCCCTATACTTAAGCATAAGTGCACTCCACTTGTGCAAATAAAAAGAGAAGCTAAATCATAATACAATTATCATAAACAAAACATAAATAGTACCTCTTTAGTAAGAATAAAACCTAATTAAAGTATAAATGCACTTAACGTCATTATCCGTGTTGTTTCGCGAAAACTGCTGAAATTCAGGGAAAGCGCAAAGAAGTTCATGTAATAAAGTGTTCTACCATATCGAGAATAGCAGTCGATCATAAACACACGATGCTCGGTCATATACTCTATTCTACTGCAATATAATTGACAGTTTACATGCACGTGGCCCCGCGGTGGCATCTTAGTTCTTTAACGTCCGCTAGCTAATGCTCTGAAGGTATTAGTTTTGTCTTTGGCTGCTAGATTTAGTCCTGCAAGAGCTCGCTGACTAGCATTATATCATTATTTCAAATTCTATCGTAGTAAAATACAAATATATTGGATAACCCCGTATATCTCGAAGACGGTTAAAGGTATGTTAACTTAATATCAAGCGACTCTTGGAATAAAAAAGTAGTTAGGTCAAATATAGAAGTGCAACACTCTACGATGCTTCGTTATCGCAAATTCGAATAATAACTATGAGCAGAGGCAAGATTTTGTGTTAATTGTTTAGTTTTAAAATTCGCACTAATAATTTACTTCAATTAGTAGTGTTTTCTGCTGAATATTTCCATAAATTCACATTAATGTTGTGCTGATTTTCGGACATAAGTAATGAGTATTAATATAGCTGAAACTAAAGTTGGTATGCCATTAAAATGATATTAATGCTAAAACTCTTTAATTCGAAATACAAAGCTTTTATTTCAAAGCATTATATTGAATAGAATCAAATATAACATTGGACAACATAAAATTGTGACATTTTCGTTTTTCATAGTTGTCCTGGTTCCTACAAAAACGCAGAGAAAATACCTCTCTGTCAGCACTTGATATCGCTAGCCAAAGCCATCGAAGGGACTTTGCATAGAAAGCGTGGTAAGACTTGCCCTTTG
Organism: Hymenopus coronatus; assembly: GCA_030762935.1. Classification (NCBI taxonomy): domain Eukaryota; kingdom Metazoa; phylum Arthropoda; class Insecta; order Mantodea; family Hymenopodidae; genus Hymenopus; species Hymenopus coronatus. The sequence goes on along the minus strand of CM060900.1, from coordinate 106,996,319 downwards.
TTTCTATGCAAGCCTGCTATTACCACATTTAATTTGTTACCGTAAACACCATTACTTAGATGTTCAACAATGGCACAAAGTTCCTTATTACGAGGAAATAAATCAAAATGAATGCATTAAGATTTAAACACATTAGTTGGTTAAAAGCTGTTATTGCATTATTTATATCACCGATACATGATTTAGTACCTAAATTTGAAGCCTCAAACAAATCATCTAAAGCTTTTATTGTTATTATACTGTAACAAATGTGTGTAGTGGCTCAAAAAAATTTTACAAATAAAGTCTTAGATTCTCTGCTGTAAATAATTCACTCGACGTTTCGACATTACATAATTTACGGCTTCACGCCATCCATATCTTGCGCACCACTGCGTCCTAATACTCCAGTCACTCACGACAGTACCGTCCTCTTCAGCAGTGGTTCTCACGTCCGCCTTTGTATGCAAGTCATCGAAGTTGGATGCGTTTACAAGAACAGGAAGAGCGGCACGACGTAACAGGAATCTTTGGAACGCGGGATGTCATGATTCTTCTCGATTTTCGAGAAATTTCTCCAACCTTCGGCTTCTAGAAGCTTCCAGGAAATTCAGTGACGTTGCTTTCTAGCTATAAAACAAGGAAGGGATGCAGTGCACAGTTGTATTGTGCATTGCATTGAGTCGTGGGTGACTGGAGTGTTAACGAGAAGTGGTGCGCGAGCCATGGATGGCGTGCAGTCGTAAATTGTTTACGTGTCGAAACGTCGAGTGAATTATTTACAGCAGTGAATCTAAGACTTTATTTGTAAACAATTTTAGCCAATAAAGACATCTGTTACACTTGTGTCAGTAGTGGGATACAGAAGTCAAGATGGAAGATATGTTTAAAAATTGTTAGAAAAGATGGCACTGTCATACTATCTCTATATCTCTATACTCTATACTATCTCTTACTATAATGGAGTCCAATTTAAACCAAGTCATAGAGCAGCAAAATTTTAGATTGTCTTCTACTGTAACTCTAACATTGAGGTCCAATGTTTCTGCAGGTGCACTTACTCTGCTTCCAAGGTGATCAATTTTTAATATTTCACATTTGGTTCTCAGCAAGTTAATTCGGAATAAGTCAAGGTGAGCTGTTGGTTTTTCTTAGATTGAAATTATAACACTGGACCTGTTACCAATCTGCAATTTTAAGAGATAAATGCTGCCTATTGTTTATAATTTGCGGCACTTGACATCGTTAAAATGATAATTTAACGAATTTTGCGCAGTAAATGAATACTTTTTCATTTTAGAAAATAAATCAATAATTGCATCAAAATAGCTATCAAGGTGAATTACTGAATTTGATCAGATGGAAAATGAAAGTAGTTTGTCTTCTAAATTTGGTGATTTTCTATGAAGTATTCTTTGATTGGTACTTTCTTTAACTTTCTGCATTTCGGAATACATGTTTTATCCTTGAGACAACACTTCATGATTGCTTCACAATTTTCTGCTACATTTCATCTATTAAAGTCACTTTATAGCACCAGCGTGTTAAGCGAAATAAAACATAGATATTCCTCGTTATGGCTAAAACCATTTTATTCTCAAAAATATGTGAAATTCTCAAAATTTCGAGAAAAAAATAAGCCCATAAATAACTTCAAAATTACGTAAAGTGTTAAAAAGTTTTGTATTTAGATTTAATAACTCTCTCAATTATCATTAAAAACATTCCTGTCCATGTTGATGAGGCTATGACGTCAATGACCTTAGTCGTCCGCCGTTCACTACAATAATAACATTTTGCATGGGCAAGTAACTTATTTTATACATGAGTTTGCGTGTTAATTTATCATAAGTGCCTAGATATTGTGCTTTTGGATGCTCAAGCACCACAAATAGACATTCAGGAATAAGTTTTCAAAAATTTACAAATTCATTTTACAGAATTACACACACCTACGTTTCACCTGCAATAAAGTGTATGCGGTTACAGCAACGTAACAGCAGAATCGCTGCTAGACAAAATGAAAAACTTTGGTTAGCCTGGATAGGATTTCGTAGCCCGGAATTTTCAATCAAGTACCTAATGGATATATGCACTGACTTTTTCTACATTTTGGGGTCAGGACTGTGAAAAGAAATCCGATATTAATTTAGTAAAATTAAAAGAAACCATAGTATAGTGTAGATGTTTTACAATTGCCTGAAAAATAAAGAAACTGTTGATTAATTTTAAGTTTGATGTAAAACATTGCAGTCTGTTGAGTCATATTCTTACTGCTTCCGGCGAAAGTATATTGCATCTTAGTTGATTCCTACCGAAATGGGTGGGTCATGTGTTCACGCACAGGAGGCCTGCGGTTAAAAAGCACTGTGAATAAAATTGCAAATTTATACCTTTTTATTTATATTTTCTGAAAATGCTACTATTGTTGTATTGCTGTTATGTTAATATGAATACCAAATTTCATTCTAATTGGATAAATATTTTAAATATATAAATTATATCATACATTTTGATACGTAAACATATTGCATAATTAAATGTTCCACAGGATTAAAAATTTGAGCAAATTGGTTGGCATTCTTTGAATTGGAGGTTTGAAGCAAAATAAGAAAAACTTTACGCTGTGCCATTTCAATAACATCGATTACTGAATTAAGATATATATATTTTAAAGAGTTATAAATTTTACTCTTTAACCATTTTATATATTTTTAATCACCGTTGGTATCGGGACAATTCTGTTAGCAGCAAAATTACAATAGAAACTTATGCACACTTTATGAAAATTTAGTTGTATTTAAACAAATATTCAGACGTGTTGCACATTTGAAATTTTGAGAATGTAGTTTTGAGAAACATGTTTTATAAGGTATTATGCTAACAAAGAGGTGAATTGCAGGTGTGTTATATTACTGTAGAGTTCGAAGCAGGGGGGGGCTATATGCTGATTCTATATGGATGCCCAAACGTCCCAACAACCATTTATTATAAAGTAGCGATTTTCGATTTTTTTACCGATTGTAGTCAAAAGTTCACGCCCGGTGTTGCTTAAAATCTAGCCAACACTACTCTCTCTGACTGAGATTTCTTTTTAAAAGTTTTACTCGGTCCATAACTGGAAAATCCCGAAATGGGAAGGTATCCTAAACTTATGTTTGGAATGTTTCCTTCCCCAATTATCTGTTCATGTACCATCAAATATCCACCTGTCTGTTGTGCCATATGCAGTAAAGTACAGGCGTTGAACACTACTAAGAATAGTTCACTTCTGGTTATAAACTCCTATACTACTGAATGAAGATATAAGTTCATGACTTCTTCACAATGGCAATGGATGACATCAACAGCGTTTAGGCAACTACATTAAATTTCAATCTGCCTGAATAGAAATTACATGAGTAATTTTAAAACCTTATATTACTTTTAGAATAGTCACGAATAAAATTCTAAAAATTCATACAATGAGATTGCTGTAAGTGGATTTCTCAAAACATATAAAATGAATTCATTTTGCATCACACGTTATTTTGTAAATTGATCACTGATATTAAAGTTGCGAAGCATTTTTCTACAATAATGGATAGCATTAATTGTGGTCCAATTCAGATAGAATGTTAATTGAAGCCTGCGTTTTCATTTTTTCTGTTTAACAGTTCAACGCTGCATTTTAAATAAAGGAAATCCTTCGCAACTTCGGTCTATTTAAAAAAATAATTATGTTTGTTTAATTAGTGTATTAACATATCGGGAGGTTCCTTCATTAAAAGTGTGCCCCTAGCTTTGTAAGTTAGAGGGGTAGATAGTGCCTTGTCCACGCTTGTCTTCGGCGTTACTACTGACGAAATAATTTATTTTGTTATACTCCAAAAGAAACAGATGTATAACAGCCAGCATGTGAAATTGTAATATCGAGATTACTTGAAAATGGTCAGGTATTGAACTTTCTCTTTCAATCTGAAAATAACACCAGTTTATTTGCTGTATGGCACCAGTCTAAAAAACAGAAAGAGATCAGAAAAAAAAATCGTCATTATTACAGAGTTGGAGAGACATAGCATATAGGGAGATAAAACTGTGCTGGTTGAGAAATTTCAATCAGTGTTGTTACATATTTCGAATGTATATACATAACTGGACTGGAAATAAAGTAATCAGCGCGAACATGAAAGCATTATTGAAGATGAAGAAAGTGATTGGATCAGACCGGACTCAAACGATATCGTGCTACTGTCATCTGTTATAAATGACAGGAATGACGTTGCATATTTGAAGCGCAAAGAACTATTAGCATACAGGATATGTGAGTCTTTTCATAAAAGGGCACTAAAATACAAGTAAAGAATGCAGCTTAGATTCAACGAAATGGTACAACGGTCAATGGTGACGATTACGGCGTATAATCATAATATAAACAATAGCATTAAAAGTGAAAAACAGAAATACTAAAAGACAACAAAATGTGGGCAGTGATTTGAAAGTGACTGCACTTTGTGTTAGGCTCAGGGTATTCGTTCCGAATTCGCTTAATTAAGCATGAAGGTTTCCTTTTCCGAAGTGCATCCAACAATTAGTCCATTAGACGAATTGTCTATAAGCTAAATAGTACAAAAGACCTGAGGTGAGAAAAGAGCAAAGCATTAAGTTGCGCAGTGGCAACTCTTTACCTGAAGGGCTGATGGTGGGAGAAGTTGCGTCAACATGTATGCGCAGAAGTCATAACGTTTCTGTCCACAAAGGAGTGAAGCACGCTAGCGCTAGTTTTAGTGCCGTATTGCATAAACACTAGCAGAATACTGTTAACTTGATAGAAGAAGTGATGGCGACGATATCAATAGCGATGCTGGTTATGAGGATGAACATGATGGTAGAATGAATGGAAATGAGCAGCTGCAGAAATATGTGGCGAGTACAATAATATTGGCTATGTCCATGGTTGCCAACTCATTGTGTGATAGGTTGGATAGCAGCCAAGAATAAACATATTGACATTCCTTCAAGCAAAACAGTCCGTCTCATGCTCTACATATTGTTAATGATATATGTGTAAAATTATCTTTATAACAAACCCAATAACTATAGATATGTGCCAAAAACTACTTTCATGTAAAGTGTAATAACTGTTTAATGCTATTGGGGTTGTGTTATTCGCGCCAATCTGGCACCTCTGTTACCTCTCTCAGCCGTTGCAGAGAGGGAGGGAGGATTTATTCATGTCTCACCTCACGACCTATATATTCCTATTATTCATTAGTTGTAACTCTTTCCGTTCAGGATTGGATTCCGCCGTCCCTATCACAACGTACCTAGCAGTGTTTAATGCGTCTGTGTTTAGTACAACAGAATGAATAAACGCAGCACTTCCTTTCACGTCTCAGCATTTTCGCAACAGTAGCAAACTTCCCCATGAGTTGCTGTTGAATCGAATTCCCTACAGCTACAACAATCAGTTACTTACTTAATCTAGAATACAAATATTTTCGTCTTGTGATCTTACAGTTAGACTTATCTTGGGCGCAATTTTATATGGCCTGAATACAAATATAATTCCAGAAAACAATAAGTTTTATAATAATGTTAATACACGATGCGACACCAACATTGAACTAAAAGCACACGACAGATGTATCGCTACTACTTTAGACTAAGGGGCCCAACCTCTGCTCTTATGAGCTAATTGCGTCACCTAGTCGTGTTACCCCGCCTCCTTCGTTTTGTGCATGGCCAGGTAGGAAACATTTCCCCTTCAATTATTCATTGTCGTTCAACTCTCGACACAATGGCAGGTTTCAAGCGAAACATATCGAATTCCAGAAAGAATGGGAGGAAGAATATTTTTGTTAAATGTGAAATGTCTTATTCGTAAGCATCATCTATCTTGGGGTTCCGGTGTAATATTGAAAGACATTTTGAAAAATATAATCCTACTGATTATGTCAAACCTTTTTATCAGGTATGCAATCAGTAACATCACTTGAATTTGAATTAATTTTGTCTGCAAAGACCCCCACCCCACGATCTGCAAATGGAATAGTTGTTTTGCAAAATTCAACCGCCATTAAATATTCTCAGATTAGGATTTGTTTAAATCTGTTCCCAATGAAAAATGTCCCAAAATGCAAAATTTTGCTCGAAAACATATATCAACATTTGGTTCTCATACATTTGTGTTCCGATGTACTCGTAAATGAATCAAATAAAAAGCAAAAATTGTAGTAGGGAAGGAAGGGAGGGCAGGACGATATGGTCTGCCTTTTAAGACTCTGTTGTTCATCCCAGTCGGCAAACATTGATGACCTGGTTACAAGTAAACAAGCCCAACCTAGACACTAAGAAGAAGGGCGTTCAAGAAGGTCTTTTTAGTATTTGTACCATCCCATATAATATCAACGTTGCTGAAGTCCCCGCCACTTAAAAAAGCGACGTAATAGATAGAGAGATTTTCGCCTGCCGATACCAAACAAATAGGTGGCGATTAATCTGCCCTCCCCTCTTCCGCCGTAGGTTGGGCACCACTGACTTTAGATATTCCAGTGCATGGCCGCAGTGGAGAGAGATATATGACGTCATATGGCACTATTATCGGAACTTTCAACTTTAATTGTGGGCGTAAAAAGCTCGGGTTCTCGCATAAACCAATCTCTAAGTATCTTCTATACAAACCCGTTTTCACCTGAAAACGCATTTTTAATGAAAATGAGTTCTAATTTGCGGATAGTTTCGGGATATTTTCCAGTTCACAACTGAAACACCGCAGAAAGGTGATTGAACAGCAAACGGATTAGTTCTATTAGCACGTGGAAAAATAAGGTACGATGCAGTAAACAGTATGTATGGGCCTGTTAGCTGAAGAATCCATTTACGGACTAAGATTTTATTTGTTTATATATGTTTATTTATTATACACTCCATGTATGCCCCACTGGATGTGTAGTGCACATGTTCTTAAATAATCTTACATAATTGCCTAAATAATATAATGCACTCGATACGTGGACATGTTATTTGTTAATGTCTGTTGCCCTTGATCCTTTTTCAAAGTTGAGAGTCTAAAGAGTTCCCAAATATTTTGTGCAGGCTTTTAAATTAGAACTGACTTGGTTTAATTGTTTTTTCACAGGACAGGAGTTGAATAGGTAGATTCAGACTGAAAAATTCAATGCCATAGCTAGGATTTGAACCACGGATCTCCCTGTCTCTAGCCAGTTGCTCTTCCACTGAGCTACCATAGTAACATGGTGGCATATTATTGAATTTTCTCAACGGACTCGCATGTTTCCCAATAAACCACAAAGTTATCTCAAATTATTTTGAGGTGACAAACCCCAAAGTCGACTTACAATGTCGTAAGTACTTTAAGTCCCAGGATTCATAGTATGGTCAACTATTATGGTCAATTAGTATTGATTGAAATGCTTTTCACACAAGCCGTGGGTAGGACAGGAGTTGGATATTTAAAGTCAGTTGAGAAATTTAATACCCTGTCGGCATATGGCCATCGTAGCTGAGTGGTAAAGCAACCGGCTAGAGACCAACAGATCCGTGGTTCAAATCCTGTCTATAGCATTGAATTTTTCAGTCTGACTCTACCTATCCAACTCATGTCCTAAACACCAGTGCTCCTTAAGATACACATAAAGCAGATAAAGAAGTAAAGAAATGCTACTCATGGAGTGTGCTATAGGTTCAGCTTCTAGTGTGTGTTAAATAATCGAATCTTTACCCTGAAGTTTAGTTCGTAAAATGAAGTGATAGCATTGGCAGACGGCTCACTCGTGAAAGGATTTTAAGGTTGAAATTCTGATGAGGGGCAGACACAACTAGGTAACCCTAGTTTTTATAGCATATATAAAGTATTGCGTGAAAAAAAGGTGAAAAAGGTTTACTCTCGTTGGATCCCACATAATTTGACACTATCTCAAAAGGATGCTCGCGTCGATTGGTGCACACAAATGCTCAAGAAATAAAATGAGGGGCTTCGAAACACGTATATAAGATTGTAACCGGAAACGAATCACGGAGATATGCACTTGAGCCGGAACACAAACACTACTCGACTGTATGCATGTTTCAAGATGAGCCACATCCAACAAAAGTTATTCGCACTCGAAGTAAATGCGTGGGAAACGATTTTTGTAGGCAGAAGAAGCCGTTGGTACGTTCACAAACCATATTTTTGGAGGCGTCTCAAGCAGATAGAAAAAAAAAGGGTATGACAAATGGTTCGAACGCATGCAAAAGTATATTGATCATAAAGGAGAATATTTCGAGAAACAATAAAGCAATTTTTAATGACAGATTATTTTCATTTTTAGGCTCAAAATATAAATACTGCCTCTCGTAACACACCAAGGGTTGTCTGGACACGTTAAATACAGGGCAGTTGAGTCACCTGGTAACTACACACAGAGAATGTTCTTGATAAGGTTTGAACTTATGGGCACAGCTGCACCAAATCCGAATTATATGAAACAACTTCAGAAAACCTAACGCTACTCTAACATAAAATCTACAAGGACACCATATATACAGGATGCCTCCTGAACTATAGCAGTGATTCAGCCTCTGGAACTAACAACTGGTGGAAAAGCAGACTATATAGTAGAATGTAAAGAGGTCAACAATAAGAGTTCCATTTGAAATCAGAACTCATGCCCATCCAGCAGAAGTAACTATCATCGAGAGGTAGAATGTGCTCCACGTATAAACTGTTGGAAGCAAACTAAGTAAAAGCTGGGAGTCGCCGTAATTCCAAGATGAAACAGCGATACGGATGAAGTACTCAAAGAGACAGGCAGAGCAAGAAGCTGTTCTTTTAAGCTTTAGAGCTTCTTGAAAGAGTCACCAAATTCTGTAAAAGACGTATACAGACAAGAAAATGTCATGTGTGATATACTGTATTATATCCTGTGCAGGACATTAAATTCCACTAACAAATTTAACTAGATCTGACATTTAGGATTCTTTGCAGTCGTATAAATGCGTATTTTTTCTCTTCAACTTGACTTGTGTTTTATATCTTTAGGCGTAATACTTATATTTTAAATGTGTTTTACTCACTGCACTACGTATATATAGGCGGCGCCGTGGTTGAGTGACTAGACCCGGGTTCGCGGCGCGCGTGTGGGATTTATAGTGTATGTAGCGGTATCTGGGCGGGTATTCTCCTGGTCCCCCGGGTTCCTCCGTCACTCATTCCACCAATTGCTCCATCATCACATTTCCTATCATCAACTTTTCTTACATTTCATATCATGTTCATGCTTGGCTACGGGCCGACCCCTCGTAACAGGTACTACATTCTGTGGTTTCGTGCTCTTGGCTTCCCGACAGGCTTCTGACCCATAGGCATTGGCTTGTAAGTCCTAGGGTAAGCCGATTACGAAACAAAACTACGTATATGTAGGAGATAGCGAAGGTACTGTATTTAATCTAAAAGTACGATATCGAGATTTCACCGTAAATACATGCTTTTAGACCCCTTGAATTAAAAAAAGGAAATAGTACTTTTAGACAAATATCTGTGTGTGTGTGTGTGTTTATGTGTGGATACCATTTGCCTCAAACAAAAAGCTGTATAAATACCAAAGTGGATAATTTATTTCGGTGTTTTCCAAAGATACGACACGACTATCACAAAATAAGTGAATAAAAATACTCCAAAACCAAACTGCTCTGTCGATGGAAACTTTGTCGACAATGTTGATATTTTGAAAAACAGCTTTAACGATTTATATTAAAATACCTATCATATATTAAATATATGTACATGATGAATAAAATGCAGGTCCTGAAATTTCTGAAAATGAAACTCATCATTTGAAAGGAAATATATGTAATCTTGTGTAACTGATAAACGACAAACGATAGACGACAACATACTGCATATAAAACTAGACCTCTTTAAAGCGCACACTTTATTTCAAATAACGTTTGTGGCGCCAGCTGTTTCGGAGATATCCGTTATTAATAGTTTGATTTGTGCAATAGTTTGACGTGCTTTGAAATCCTGTAGATATTCAGTGGTTTCTTGTGATTTCATGGAAGTAATCCGGAATTCTAAGAATAGGATTATCCTCCATTTCTTAAATATTTGGTCATTTTTTATTCCCTTTGTGATTACCTATAACCAAACGTGAAATATAAATACCCTGCAACCATTTATTTCGATTAAAATGGAGATAAAATTAATAATTATATGAAGAATTGCTATGCGTAGTAATAAACGATACCGAGTAGAAAACGTTATGCGAATTTAACATCATTCTGCTATTTTGGCACTTTAAGTTTTGCATCACTGTGTACAAAAAGTAACAAAGGGAGCAACCTGTGAAAATTTCAAATTTAATGTTTCTTAAGCAATTACGCTCATTTTTTTTTTTACTACATACCTCTACTATTGCTCGTATGTGTAACTAATTTTAAAATTTTGAGATAAATACACCAAGTAGTTTTTGATAGAAACAAAAAATATTATTTTTAACAAGTCTACAAAAACCTCCTTGTGCTTCAGTTTTCAAAATTTTAAAACAGAGCTTCATATTTACATTCCAGGAATATCACTTTAAAAATTATCGGATGAGTTTCAAATTAATTAAATATTACTGCAAGAAGAGGTGCGGTAAATCACTCGTTCATTCCTTTTCCATTACTTTCTGGATTAATTAGTCTTGTTAATACAACAACGCAGTGGTTTAACTTAGAAAATTAATTTAATAATGTTTGTTTATTATGATATTAAGGTTCTCCGGTAGAGAAACAAAATCGACTGCTTGAAATGTGCAACGAGCAGTTTGAACATTTATATGCGTTGGAGAAAACACGACTTTTAATATTTGAAGTATCATCTGTTACCGTTAAAACTTCCATTTAAATGGTCACGTGAAAATTGTTTAAATTGCAAATGGATGAAAATAATGTCGGCATATTAATCTACAAGTACCACTGTATATTAATGTCTAAAATCCAAAAATCAACATTTTCAACAATTTTGGTCAATTTTCACAGATTATTCCGCTTAATTGGATACCACGTCTGCCATTTTGCACTCTAAATTTTCCACCACTGTATAGAAACAGTAACTCCTGTAAACTTGAAGTAGATATGTGCATTTCAGCTCAGTTTTATTGGAAACTTTGCTCTACAATTTGGCATCATTAAATGTGGCAGCATCTTTAATAGGACAGTGAAATATCCGAACTAGAATCGGCAAAATTGGCGGGGCAATGTGAGCCTTGCTGCATATGCAGCCCTCAAAACGTATGGGTGGAGTGTAATCAAAAACGAGTGCGGTTAAATTCGTTCGAAACGGCATGTTCTAAGTGATATTTGCTGGCTGGAATGGATGGTCTCGCTTGATTTATTAACGTTCCAAGCAATGTATTTTATTCAAAATTGAGTAAACCCTTGTTTACAAAAGATATCAAAGTTCGGGAATTTACTGCTATATAAGAATAATGGATTGGTTTAACCCATACCAAGTCAGCGACTTTCTTATTAATTGAAGGCGTTATGACAATAATTGATTTGTAATTCGTTCTTATTTGAAGGTAACATCTCTACTCTAGTTATTTACCTTCGGTTAAGTACTGTGCTACGAGGACTTGGTTTTTATTCATTTTGAGATGTGTATTTATGTTTTTGTGTTATAACGACCTAATGATTTGCATCGTCAATATTACAGGGTTATATAGAGGGCTATTGTTTTTCATAAATGTAGTTTCACTAGTTTTTTCATGTTTATAACAGATACATTTTTGGTATACCCAGAGGTAAAATATAAATATATATATATATATATATATATATATATATATATATATAGTGACAACCTAATACTTAGGCCGCGCCATGACCGAGTGGTTAGAACACTCGCCTCTCACTAAGGTGGCCTGGCTTCAATTCCAGGTGACTGTAATTACAAAATATATACCTTATCATAAGATGGGGAACGTCATATTTACAAGAAATTCTCGTTTAGGCTCGGGAGTTCGCTAACCAAAGTTGAGTGTATTTTTCATTTGATGTTTTGGTTCCTCCATTGTATGGCGTTTGTTGCACATACTTTATTCTTCCATTTTTCCAGTAGATAAAAATCGCAGACAGTTAAATCAGAGGATAATGAGAGCCATAATCCTTTACTAAGTGCCCTATCCTTAACAATTTCCTGAGTTAAATTTAATGACTCATGAAATGTCTGCGCGGGAGCTAAAATCTTTTTGGGAACAATCCATCTTGGCATTCAATATCGCTCAGCCGATGAAAAATATATATATATATATATATATATATATATATATATATATATATATATATATATATATATATAAGTAATTTCTGTACCTCTCTGCATTTATTGTTTGTTCAGAAGATATATAACTATTTTACGGCGGAATATCACCAAGTAAATGGAACCATTCTTCATCAGAGAAGAATATTAAACATGTGTTAACTACCCTATCATTGACATTTCCCAAAATCCAGTTACAGAAATGCATCCCTCTGGTCATGTGAAAACTCAAAATGTATGCAACAAAGCCCTATATTGGAAAAACTAAAATAAAGCATCTTGCATGAAATTCACTAAATTTGAAATATTGAACTCAAGTACAAATAAATATTTTCTCAGAAGACGTCAAATAAATATAAAATAACCTGTAAGTATACGAATGCCAGACGGTTGAGTAACTGCGAGGGTTAGGGCAAAAGTTATAGCAACTATTTATTTTTTTGAAGATACCAGTCCGGTTGGAAAATGTGACATTTACAGACGAAAGGACAAGGTTTTAACTCATGTGTGGACAATGAATAGAACTGAATATCGTAACACACTAATTTATTACATAGTATACAGGACAATATGGCATTCATGGTGCAAAAGAATGACAACACAGTACGCGTACAGTTGATATGACAAACCTGGGCCTAAACCCTTCAAATTAGTCCCCTGCTACTGTCACCACACGCTGCCAACGATGTGGGAGGCGCTGAACACCACATGCCGCAGCATTTGCCGCACCATGTATGAATCGGATCATCTGTTTGCGCAGAGCATTAACAATGTCCCCAACCTTGCTCATCACGGTTGACACCCGTTCTTACTGAAACTTTCCTACCCACCGTGCTACTGTACGGTGTGGTAGGGCATTATTCCCAAGGGCTTCCACTAACTCACTGTGACATTCCATCGCATTTCCTCCTCGAAGAACGGCTATTTTAATGTAAGCGCGCTGCACAACACGGATTACTTCCATCTTGCATGACACTCACCAACTGACTGATTTCACAGCCCTCGCTGCGATACTACCAGATATCACAGCCATCTGTTGTTCTGCATACACACTATGCCTGCAGAACTTCCACACGACACATATACGTTTGTGATCCGTTCACATATCTACAAGAAAAAACTAGTTGCCATGCATGACTTTTCCCCAGCCCTCGTATTATAATTATTTCTACGGAAGTCGAGCTGTAGCGGTCTCAGTCCGAGTCGCCATGTGACAGGCATAGTGTGACACAAAAGCGCTATACAGTAATGCCATCTTTATGTACGGTTCATATTTGTCGAGTGTGAGCACTACCGAAGTTTGCTTCTCAGAGGCGAGACAAGCTACATTCATTGGAACTTTCGCTATGTTTACTGGTCTCTCTCTCTGTCCCTCTCTCCCCCTCCCCCTCTCTCCTATAATCACAGGTGGTCGTATTCTACGATTGTTGGAGAGATAGATAACCAAGCTCACGTGCTAAAACGCATATTTTTATGTTTAATCCCTTTTATCGTCCCTATGTACGGTTTTTGCATCAGGTTATTTTATGTATGTATAAGCTATATGCATATTTCACAACTAACCATACCAAATATATATATATACAAACATATATACATATAGTACAAACATATGCTGTAACGTCTCCGTTACACGACGGAATCTGCTGTACTTATTTGTTCATCATTATTCCTCCGTCAACCCGCTTGAGGGCTAGCCAGCAAATCTAGACTTCTCTGCACATGCCTGAACACCTCATGAGCTCCCCTACTGGAGCCCCCTCTGGGGCTAGCCGCTGTACTACGAGCGGCGATCAATTGGTTTTTTTTCACTACTCATTGGGTCGTTTTCATACAACGCCAGGAGGCTGCATTTCTTTTAGGCCACTTGCGCCGTGTTAGATCATTGTGGAGCGAGCTTTTAGTTTGTCTAAATTTAGCATATTTAATTCTGGTTTTAACTTGGCAAAATATATTAACCTTCTCGCTCCCATATTGTGGCAAATTATTTTGACCGGTCTGAAGTGGCGAAAACGAGTATTTTCTTAATGTCTTTGTGCTTTATATATTACGGGTGCAAAATGTTAAGTAAATGGGTGGAGTTGGGCTGAATTCTTTTAATTTGAAGGTACACCTTAATCCTGCCTTTACCTTGGGCTTTCTCTTTAAGTTGTGCGTTTCCATAGAAATGGTTTTATCATTAGGGCCCAGTGGAACAAAGCATAAATTAATCAAACCAGGTTTATGAAAAGTAACCGCTTCCTAAGAACCCTGAAATGACTGTGAACAATGTAAAGATCAATTTATAACACATGTCTCAAAAGAAATAAAAATGTCATTCTTGCTCCAGGTGTACCAAAGGAAGAGAGCCTTTTCCTTTAAACGGGAACGAATTAGAAAAGATATACTCATTATAATTTTATGAATTATTAACATGTCATTGACTTGGTGATTGTCTAAGGCACATGGAATCGAGTCCCGTGGTCAATCCTTCTGCCCATGTTCTTTTTGGGGGTGTGTCCGATTACTAGGAAAATGCTGGGGAGATTTCTTCGTTCCCCGAAATTCCTGTCCGTTTATTTCATCTCCATTCCATCCAACCGGTCTCTTTCAGGGTTGCAAGTGTGGGCGATGACTGAGGTGGCGCCCTTCCATAGTGGTGACTGTGCTCCGGAAATATAGTTCTCGGTGGCGGGATGGTTTTGAAAGTGTACTGTAGACTCAGGGAGTTTGGTCAGACCTGGGGTGAGGGCTCCTAGCGCGCCCCGCGTCGAGATGAACAAATACTTGGAATATGTTAGGGACCCTTAAATGTGGCTCTTCCCCCGCCGTCCGGTTTGAAATTATTCTCATCCTCCTGGGGTCTGACTTACAATAAACCAATGGCTGCTGTGCCTTCTAATATATAAGCATGGGCCTATTTCGTCGCCAGCATCTAAACTGTCGCTTATCCACTCACTGAACTTTCTTTTCATCTTTTGTTTCTGAGATTCCTGTAGACCGGTCGATACATACGTTGTACGACATGATCTAAAATGAGAGAAAAACTAATGATTAATTCAACTACTCCATCATCCTTTTATACTTCTAATTCCCTACATGTAGACAAGGGTTGACTCAACTCTTAATGAACTACACTGTTAGAAACGATGGTAAAGCAAGCAAGGCTATCCACTCCAGTCAGCAAATATTGTTTCGAACATGACCCTCCGAACGAATATGAGCGAACTCGGGTATTCTAGATTACACGCTCCGTTCATTTGTTTTAATGATTACATATGCAACAAGGCTCAGGTTGCCCCGTCTCGATTTCCCACCAAGTTTGGACATTGTTATCACCACTGCATATATCTTTAGTATTTGAATAAAATGTCAAGGAAATGTACGAATATATCTCGATTATAAACAGAAACAATATATGTTTTACTTAGCTTTTTGTTGTAGTAATACTGACATCGCTTGCGATAATATGACTCTGAAAGGTTTTGTATTTTTTTATTTTTACGCGTATGCTTTGTTTGAAAACATCGAAGCCATATAAATAAACACGATAGATTGATTGCCTGTTAAAGGCCTACATATTCACATTTTAACACGATGTATGCATGTTAATATATGAAGTAAACATACTTCATTATAATGCAAAATAACAATTAGTAGTCCAGTTAGAGAGAGATTTTTCGCAAAAAAACATAAATAATGTAGTCATAAAGTCAATTCTTTTTTAGTATATCCATGGTCGAGTGGTGAGGGAGTTGACTTCCCAGCCGGAGGTATAATGTTTTATTTAATCATTTAGTATTCTCTGCCCGCCATAGTGTCTGGTAGTATGGATGTAAGGGTGAATATGTTTGTGAGAAACTTACAGTAAAGCTTAAAAGAGTAAACCACTAATGTTTCAGTCAAAAGCCCCCGATATGTCTATAATAGTTAAAGGGGCTTTAATAATGGGCACAAAACAACTTTTAACAAGAAATAATATTTCCGTTATCAAACAAACAGAGAAAGCACTTGCTGTTTTAGACATGCCTTAGTGCCAGTGTACTGTAATAATTATTCAGCTTTATACGAGAGAATAAGCTTACATGTGTTATGTTTATTATGTTAATGTTTCCTTTTTTATGCGGGTACACGTAGCATATGTTTGTTAATATGTTTCACCATGTGACATCCACATAAAAAGAAGTGATAAACACATTCACGCACGATACCAGAATCAAAGAAAAAAAAATCTGATGCGTTCCCTTCACATGAATTCCTCTACAAACTATTGCTACAAAGGATCCACCCCCAACTACTTGTACCCTTTACATGGAACATTTTCCTAAACTTTTGACTATCTCAAAAATGTCTAATAATTTTCATCAGTATTCCTTTGTCTACACAGTGATAATCCAGATAAACATTAGCAGAATTAGTTGCATTAGTTCCTTCTATGTAGAAGGGGAATAAGGTAATACACTGGGTTAAAGCGATACTGAAATCTTTTAAAAAACCGATCACTATGTGAAACAATTGAAATTCGGATTTCGCTTTGCACGGCCAGAGTAAAAAATAAGAGAGATGAAGCGAAAGAAGACCTCCCGTTTGAGAAAAGTTTAAACTAATAACAAGAAATATCTCAAAAACTCTACAAAAAATGTAAATGACATAAATTGTGTGTTCTAACGAGATCTACATTTTTATCTATTAAGTTTTGGTCTATATCTTACGGTTTAAGCGTTATACAAAATTTGCAAAGCTTATCCAGAATAAATAGGAGTTCAGAAGCTATTCTCACGAAATTCAAGATAAGCATTTTATCTGTGATATAAATATGTTTAATATACAGTATTTTAATAAAAATCGTTAGAGCCATGTTCGAGGAAAACAAAAATTTCAAACATTTCTCCATGTAAAAGGTAGTTTGTGGAGGGGGGATGTTCTTGAAAATCCTCGTGTCGCATCCTTGGAAGATATAAATTCAACGTTCAGTATTTAAGTTATTTTCATTTTTGAGCTATGTTGTCCACAGTCATACTGACAGACAGACGGGCATATACGGAATTTTTTTTTCTAAAAATGCCTTTGTTTTATTCTGGTGGACTCAAAATATTATTTTCGGCGAAATCTCGGTATCGAGTTTTTGGTTAAAATACAACACTTTCTGTATACGCTATGTTCACAGTACTTGCAGAGAAAGTAAAAGCTCATTTGTCATGTTAATAGGACCTTCTCTGCCAACTATCGTTTGTTTTTTTCAGTTTCTACAAACTATTCTTTCGAACTGTTATTTTCCTATTTCATGTTAAGTGAATTAAATCTTACAATTAGTTTCATTGCACAATTCGTTTTACGTACTTAATTATGCATTAGGGGAATACAAGCAAACAAAGGGAAAACAGTCATATGTTTTAAGATGACGTCGTTAAATTTTGGGCATGAAACTCTGTCTTTCCACGATATCGCAACAGAATATTGACAATCATTTTAAAAATATGTAATATTCCGATGATTTGTATCCCCATGACTTTCCCTACACATTCAACAAAGATTTTTCTTCCATCTACTTGAAGCCAATCAAAGTTAACATTTGTAGAAATGTTTTGATTGCATATTTTCTGTAGGCACGCGGGGAATAGGGGAATACCAGTAGGCTTAAGCATAGTCAAATCTTTTAAGAGATTATTCCGGATGACTATGAAATTCCATTCTCTTTACATGACCAATAGGCTTCCAAAATAAAATCACTCCCCATTGGAGTAAAGTATGGGCATTTGGAGATTTAAACCAAAACGAGTTGTATCTCGGAAATGATTAACTATACAGAAAACCACATTTTACATACAATGTGCGCTTTAATAACATATATATTTTTGTATCTCTGTCTCTTAGGATTCAGCATAAAGACTTCGGAAGCTAATTCCAGATTATTCTAAATAGGTATTTCATTTTTCATGAAAATGTCTTAAACATACGATACTTTAATCAAAATAGCTAGAAACGTTTTTGATAAAACAGAAAATTCCAAAGTTTCTTCCACATAAGGATAGTTTTGGATTGATTTCTTTGGAAGATACTGAACTTAAACGCCAAGTTTGGTATTTATCGATATTTTCGTTTTAGTTATATTACGCGTTTACCTACCCACCCCCACCCAGGCCGCGCCGTGGCCAAGTGGTTAGACCACTCGAATATCACCTAGACGGCCGGGGTTCGATCCCAAGCGGCCGCATGCGAGATTTGTGGTGGACAAAGTGGCGGTGGGGCGGGTTTTCTCCGGGTACTCCGGTTTCTCCCGCCATCGCGTTCCACCGGTACTCCATCTCCGTTCATACATCATCAGTGTCACCGCCTGCGGTGCCATAAGTAGTTAAAGCGGGCGTTAAACAGTACAAAAAAAAACACCCAGGTAGACACACACGCGTGCATAAGTACCTTTCACTAACAAAGTTTTAAGGTTCAGGGGGCCAAATATATACATATACATCTCAGTGAAATCATGACATAGAACTTTTGAATTAAATACAATACTTCCCAAAAAAGAAAGCGGAAACGTTTGTGATTTTCTATTACGATTCTCTAATAGTAATTTAGGAATCGTGAACTGCAACTCTGGAGTAACACAACAAAAATATATTATTACTTTTTCTAGTATGTATGTACAGTATACATAGCAGACAAGGAAGGTATTGTATTTCACCAAAAAATTCGATACCAAGCTTTAGGGTTCTCTGAATAAAAAAAACATTCTTAGACAAAGGTCCGTCCGTGCGTGCGTGCGTGTGTGTGTGTGTGTGTCTGCGTCTGTGGACAGCTTAATTCAAAAACGAAAAGTCGGTAAGATGGCAAACTTGGTATTTTAGTTTAATATTTTTCAAGGAGCCAATTAAGATTTTCATGGAATGTATTTCGAAAATTTTGATTTTCTCAAAAATAGCTGTAACGATTTTGATTAAAATATCCTATGTTTAAGACACTTTATGACAAACGAAATGCATATTATGAATGTAATGGGTATAGCCTCTGAAGACCTGTTCATTTTGAATGACCTTTGTATAACTGGTAAACCGTAAGAGATAGCCTCGAACGCACCACAAAAAAATTATATCTCGTTAAAACACACAATATATATTGTAGAGTTAACCATTTCTGAGATATTCCGTGTTATTGATTCCCATTTTAAGCTACCTAAACGTTTATCAATCGGGAAGTAACCTTTCTTTTCGTATCGCTTTTGTTTACTTCTGGAAGAGAACGGAATTTCAATTGTTCATATAGCGACTATTTTTTAAAGGATTTGGCTATCACTTTAGCCTAGTGTATTCCCTTATGCCCCTCCTACTTACAAAGAAGACCATTTCTGGTAATATTTATCTCGATTAGCGTGATGTAGATAAAATAATATTCTCTTGTAAGAAAAGTTTGTTTGCGGAATAGCTAGAGAAAGTCATGTGAATGATCGTAAGAGTGTGTCCTGAAATACATACAGGTGATGGCGTCTGTGCTGCGAGAACAACACTGAAGGGAGTCAAGGCCGATACAACTAATTCTCCTGCCGACGCTGCGCGCTGGTGTAATGGTGCAGGAGGTTGCCGCCGCAATCTGGGTTCATTGATAATAATTGGATGACCCAATAGTAGCGTGTTCTCTTCAATGTTTTGCTGCTAAGAGCCTAAAACTAAGGCGTGTCTCAAGCTTAAAATATAGTACAGGCTTAAATGGAGTGCACTATTGCCACACGTGTTATACGTGCATTAGAACTTTGGCACTCAGCTGCGATAGGTCTACAAATTCAACGTCTCCTTATGAATTGTACATCACCAAATAGTAAAATATGAGAATTGCTATTTAAGGTTCAAAGAAATTTATTTTACTCCTGTACCCTACTTCAAATATTCTTTTAGGCATAATAAGATATCAAATGTGCAGATATAAAGTGATAAAGGTTTTAATTTCGTAGGGCAGCAGCATTATACATCCCCAACAAAAGTAAAGTTAAGTGGGTGGAATATTTTTAAATAGCATTGAATGAATACTGTTTTTTGCACTATTCCATTTTATTGCGTTAACCCAGCCTATTTTTGTTTCCCCTCACACATTTTATTGGTGTCGTACAGACCCTTTCATTCGTTCCTTTTTTATTCTTTGGACAACTGTCATATTTACTTGTTTCATTTATTCTCTTTCTAGCACTCATTTTACTTCAACAATCTAAATCATTCATTATTTTGCGTTTCTTCTTAGTTTACCAATCTAATCTTCTACAGTTCCATAAGTATAGATATTTAAGTAAAATACAAAACTTATAATCTACATTAACACTTCACAGTGCTCCACACACTAGAAGCTTATGTTAGCTTTAGCAAAAGCACATTATCTGCCTTCTGCCTGGTGCTTGAGTTGAATAGATGAATGTCTATTGTTTGTCGTAGATAATGATGCAAGAAGTTACAGGATTCGGGCCTATTTTAATTTTGTTCTCAAAATCTTGCCAACATTTTCTTTTGTTTGGCCCTCTTTGTAAACTCAATAATAAAAAAGTTGATTTTTCTACACCATACGTAGGACTATTCCGAAATTATTTGATTTAAAAACCACAACGCTCAACTTAATAAAGATAAAGAGTTTAAACTAAGCATACATCAGCATTCTAGTTTATTGTAACTAAGAAAAACTAATGTTGCGTTATGACCTTTGGTTTATTATTTACTGCGTGATAAGCACACAAATAGCTAATTTGAAACTTTTACTGAAAAATAGGTTTTCTTTAGAAATTAAGATCCTAGAAAATTAAAAAGGATCTATAAATGATATAATCTTATGGGGGGAAATGTGCTGCGTAGGATAATGTGTTCAAAACTAAAAATTATAACAACTGAATGTTTGCATCATGTTATTAATAACTTGGCAACAGTGCGTGAGCAGAAAAGGACAAAACTAATGGAAATGTGTTGCATCAAATAGAGACAGAAATATCTCAAATCCTTCTGTCTTTTAAGGTTGAGATAAGCTAGTAGCTCCATGAATAAGAATATGTAGTACCTACTGAACAATAAAATAATTCCTGCGCTGTTGCAGGCCGTACGAATTACAGCAGACAAACCGAGGAATAGGATTTATTTAGCTTCCCTAAAGCCAGTGGCTTGAGGAACCTGTGCGTACAGTACTAAACGAGCTGATGGATTTTCTGTTCAAGAATTTCCGTCCCTTCAATTCATTTTAATGACGATAACTATTATGAATAGGATTTAATACGACTTCCGCAAGAGTTGCGGAAAGCTACCTTCAATAGAAGCCCAAAGTGGTTACTAAATCCAAGCTGCCTGCCTCTTTACCTTCATCCACATGCTCAAGGTAACCGAACAAGAGAATGTCAACTATAGGTGCAAATAAACACAATGCGTTTCATTTATGGCCAGGCCAAAGATACCTATAGTTCGCTTGCACGAGTAACTCAACACAGCTGAGGCGACCGTCCGCGTCCTCCTCCGTGATCTTGGGTTAACATTCTAGCCTCTGGTTCCCAAAGTCACGGATTCAAACCAGGCGGAGGTCGATGGAATTTTCGGGCGTAAAAATCCTTAGCAAGGTTTGCTTCGGAAAGGAAGTAAAACCGGTCGTCTCGTGTCGTAGATTTAGGCACGTAAAAGAACCTCATGCCTAATAAAGAAACCTCTGAGCAGAATTATGTAGTGTGTCCCCAGCAACACATGATGGGACGCTGAGAACGACAGCAGTTAAGGAGTGTCCATAGATAAAACCCAATTTCAACTGATCATCTTTACATGGTAACTTCAGTTTGCTGCTTTGTTTTTATACCCTAAATGCTGACGTTTTTCATAGAGCACGTTTCGTGCTGAAAGCATTAAAGTTCGTTATTTTGTATCTCAAAGCGAAAATTTGTTTCAGAAATTTGTGGTTTTTGTTAATTAAATAATTACATTAGTTTATTTCTATTAGTTCACGGAAATGCCTACCGAAAGATTCACACTTGAACAAACAGATTCATGCACAATATATATGTAAAACCAAAAGCAAAACAAAAAGAAAACCAAAAGAAGAAAGCAATTGCATAGACAGGGTTTTAAACAATTTCATGAGAATTTAGAGTATTTCAGTTTGGGTAGAGAGACTGTAGGATGTCAGGTTAATAAGTATAGGACAACAAATCGTTAAATACCATATCTAACAAGTCAGAAAGAAACATTCTGAAGTATGAAATAATTTACATAATTGGTGTATCATTCAAACGCTCTCCAAAAACGTCTAAAAGACGTGTTGAGCATCAAATGGATATATCAGAAACCTCTATTAAAGCGATGTATCTGTGAAATTTTGAAAATCAACTATATGAAGATATCTTAATGAAATTAATACCAGTTATTATAACAAAATGATAAAGATAATTTCGCTTGCTTGGTTATTTAAATAATATTTCTATTGTCTAAATTCATTGTTCTAATCAAATGAGCCTGGTGATTCAGTTTTGAAACTATTAACATAAAAAATCAAATTTTACAGTAAAAGAGTTTAGAAACGGATCTTTCATATCATATTTCTTCATATCAACCCTAATTATTCCAGCAACAATTTTAGTTTTTGTGCTCCCAAAAACTTTTGATTTTTCAAAGCTCAATAATTTATTTCTCATGGGGCACCATTTTGTAAACCTATATGGCCATTTTCTTTGAAGTACTTTTGATAGGCAGTATACAAATTTTGAAACTACTAGTGAAAAAATGCAAGGAGTAGAGCACTTTGAGTATGGAAAAGTATTGGTGCGAGTAAGCACGGTTCAAAGTTATGTGTGCCTATTAATAATCATGCGCCTGCCCGTTTATAGCTTCAGTTAATTGGTATTTATTGTGTGCTAAGTGAGAAAAACTATATATTTTAAAGTTTAGAATTCATGTTATGTTATTATCAAAAAATAATTTGCTAATTTGTCACAGTTTTTGGTCAAATTTCGCCTTTATAGAGCTCCTAAAAGCTTTAAAATTGAAACCCTACATAGTAAGATGTGTTCATAAGCTACAATCTCGCGTTGTGACTAGGAAACAATAGAAATGTCTCAGAGCATGTGGGCATCACTCTCAGCACAATTTAATATAATAAGGTTATATTGCAAGCAACACGGAAGCTTTAAAACGGCACCCCCAGTGTGATAAACAGTGAACTAAGCACGCAAATATGTGATCCCTACGCCGGAAATATAAGGAATGCGCTGTATATAAATGAATTTAGCTTGTCTGTTGTAGAATGCAATAACAATTGCAAAACACTTAGATCTCGCTTTTTCCTTTAGCGATAGGGGGTATGCTGCGTTTTAATTGTTTGTTTATTTTTTTCATGAACGCTCATGCTCAAATTAAGGTATTTTGAAGTTGAAAAACAATAAAATAAAGAAATAGAATGGGGTTATCTCGTACAGTCACTACCAGTTACACTCAACATTTCAATATTTATGTGGATACCCAGCATCGCATACAGGCTTCTATTTGATGTGCAAAGTTTGTTTGCTCACTTTCTAAATAGACGAATTCGTTAGAATTTACTTGAGCTTTTCTTTTGCTATACCATCTGCGAGGGTTTAGGTTGTATTTAAGTTTTGTTTCATTGAGACAGCTGACATTGGATGCACTCCAATAATGTTGTCTTGAACATTTTGAAGAGAGTAAAATATAACACAAAAATATCCAACACGTTTGTCCTGCTTGCCAACAGTCGTAAGCTTCTGAGGAGAAAAATATCACTTTTGTGGAAAATGTAAACGTCTTTAAAATTGCCTTTTAAGTGTCTTTGATGTACAGAAGTTTCCAGAAAGCTTTAACTGTTTGTATACCTTCCTTTTAAACCCCTGCACGTGTAACGTTCCCCTCATTCAAATTCTTTACCTTGTTTCTTCTCAGAATAATGTCTTTTAATGGTTGTCTTCTTTCAAAATGGTTCTTCTCTCACATCAATGCCTTTTTTCCACAAAGAACTTTCTGACTGAATGTTCATATGAGCTTTTCTTTACGACTAAAAATAATGTTTCACATGCAAATATTTCCTTCAGTCATGTATCTAATTTGATATAGCTTTTACCCCATTCTTTGGTACATTATTATTTTAAAATAAACCAGAGATCGCATATGCAAGACGTAAAATACAGTCTTGTTCGCTTTAAAAGAGAATTCTAAGGCTTTTATTTAAGGACTTCTACTGAATTATTTTAATAATTGTTTTTCTTTCTAAAATGCTTCTCTTCCAAATGAATCAAAAAGGTTTGCCTTCATTCGGTAAGTTTCGTGCAATTTCGGGAGCAGACAGCGGCAACATTGAGACATGAAGTGCGTTATTTATTCTGTTATCTAGTGGCTTCAATGCTAAGATCCCTTCTTTCTATAGATCCCCGAGTTCATGCATATGCACATGCGCTACGTTTTGTTTAATAAGTAAGCTATTTCGCGGTAAATTAGAAGGCCTCTTCACCATTATGGCTGAGGGCCACAAAGAAAGACATTTTCTTTTGTTGACAACACTGCGGAAAGAGTGCCCCAGCTCTTGCTTCCCCGTAAAGGTAGCATCCAGGAAAAGGTGCACACCTTTATGGGTAGGTTGTTTTTAGATGGATCAGAGATTTCTGCGATTTAATTGCTGTATTATGCACAGCTGACCACGGAAAACCACGAGAACATATTAAAGACCTCTTTTTGGAGATTGCTTTTAGAAAGATGAGAGAGTTTTCTGATGTAAGGTTGGTATATTATGGATAACGCTGACCGCGGATGCCTACAAATGAGATTGAGCTTTATTTATGGACGCTCTTTAACTGCTGTAGTTCTCACCTACCATTCTATATCGGGCGTGAAGGACCACTAAATTTTTCTCAGAGGCCTCTTTTGTCATGCTTGAGGTTCTTTTACGTGTAGTAAATCTACGACATGAGACGAACGGCTTTATTTTCCTTCCGAAGGAAGCCATGCTAAAGTTTTTTACGCCCAAAAAGTTGCATCACTCTCCGCAAGAGAACTTATTACAGACATCCATGGGGAAGTTATTCTTAGAAGGACAAGAGAGTTTTGTGATTTGAGGGGACTGCGTACTCCCGATCTTAGCCCTACTAAATGTATGATTTCCTGGTGCGTCCATCTCCTGAACTGCTGAAAACAGGGTAATCAAATTTGTACTGCTTCTAAAAGATACTTTTGTTTACCTGTTAAAACTAATTTAAATAATTTGACAGGCAAATTTTTATGAATTTTTTCATACATGTAAATATGTACTTAATTTGATAACAAATTTTACCTTTTGAGATTAAATTATGAACCACTGAAACCTGCCTTAGATAATACAAATTCCTTTCCAGAAAATTCTGATATGCATTTTATTTATCGTGTAAATACGCTTAATATATGGTAGTTTCATTAAAACGATAAGAGCAATTTTGGATGAAATAAAAGATTTCGAAAAATGTTCTACGTAAAGGGAAGTTTGGGGTTGAGGGATTTCTTGAAAATCTTGGTGTCGCATCGTTTTTGTTTCTGAGTTTGATATTCATAGACATGCACATAAGCGCACACACACACGCGGACGTTATCTATTTCAAAACATGTATTTTGTGGTGAAATGTTGGACGAATGCAATACCTTCTCTTCCAATGTGTACATGGCAGAGAAAGAAGAAACAAAAGTAAAATCAACTGTAGATTCCGGAGCGCACTTACTTTAATTAAACCGTTCGTTACCGATATGACTTGTCCAATCTTCGTTGATTGCCTTGCCTAAGTTAAGGGAAGTGTTTCAAAAGACACGTAGGCAACATAGGCAACGCTCTGGCCTGTTATGCAAGGTCCCCAATTTTGAATTCTTGTTGAGTTGTCTCCCTCGGTGAGCACCTCAGATAGGTAGGATTAATGAGGAACCTTCTAATAGTGCAGTTCTTTAATTTTAAGCTAATTTCAAATACATTAAACTCCTGATGAGAAACCAAATCAGCTCCAGAATAACCTTAAACAAAAGTAACAAGATGATTGTATTGCATTGATGATTGTATATTGCAGGTTGCTTAACGGATAGAAAAAACTTACCTCTGGGCGGAATACGGATAAATAAGTCAAAATATATTTCAAAGGGGCTGGCAAAACATAGAAGTTAATAAATGCAAGAAGCTACAGAGCCACATCAAATGAGAATTATGTTTTTAAAGTAATTAAGACAATCCCATTTCCAAGAACAGAAAGAATTTTGTTGTTGTGAATAAATCAGACGCAGTTTTAATAACAAAACACCCTAAGGGCACGTTCCAGCTTGTTTACTGATAATACGCTGGTTTCATTGAATGAATTCATCGAATAGGAAGAAATATGTTTTTAAAAATGAATACCTTAGCCAGCAACATAGACAAATATTAGTGAAAAATTGAACATTATCTTAATCTGGAAGTAAATCTCATCTATAGTTTCGTAAAGTTTTTTACGAAGTAGTTAATGTAGATAATTTAACGTAATCAGTAAGTTATATAAAATAAATACATACTACAGAACTGTGTATAATTGTATAATTGTTTTTGTTTCTACCATTAAGAATTTTTGGATAATGGTTTTGCCTTGTGTAAAATTTGACTTTTTGGAAGTTTAGTTTAACAGTCTCTACTTCACGGCCGGAAATATGCTGTTGGTGGGGTGTGGGGAGGCCCGCCGGGTGCTCTAACTCGCCTATGTTTTAGGATGGGAGGGGTCCAGGCTAAATAATCGGTGGTACGGCATGCCTGGATGATGACGGGGCAGGTAGAAGCACACAGTGTCAGACCTGTTTTGTAAATTTTGGAAAATAAACTATGCTCACTTTTTTTAGTTATTAGTGCATATTGCATTTTCAGCTTGAAATACACAAAATTATGTCCAAATGTTATTGGTCAAAACCAAATTTCTGATTTTTTTCAATTTTTCACCCTTAACTCAGCTAGGAGGTGTTTCTCGCCTAAAAATATGTTAGCATGAAAAGGTTAAATGATGAACATAAAATATGTATTTTGAATCAGAAAGAATCACATGATTTTAAAAACAGAAAATCTCATTATTTGTCATTTCACACTACCCACTCCCCTTAAGAATTTTTGGGTAATGGTATTGCCTTGTGTAAACTTTGATTTTCTGAGAGTTTAGCTTAATGATCGCAATACGCAGCAGAATGATTAACACAGAATAGCCTCTAAGGCAAAGGGTGGCTAAGTGCGGATTAAAGTAGAGCAAGATGGCAAAAACGTGACTCGTGAGTCATTTTGAATGGCAGGAGACGCCACACCACCTCTTTTCTGGTTGCCTTTCCACTTATTTTCTATGTTACTGAGTGATGCATGTTGCATATATATTTTTTTTTTTTTTTTTTTTTTTAAATAGTTCCGGAGTCTGATCGGTCTGCGAAGCACCAAAGCGAGACGCTTTAGCGAGCGTGGCCATCGGGACCGGCATATTTGGCGACTCGCGGAAGGAAGGAATTTTGGTCATCCCTGCAGTAAAGAATATGCAACCTGCAAAGTATAAATGAGACGACTGCACAACAGGATGTCGCAACAATCGCAACAGTCGTCCTGAAGTGTCGCATTCCAAGAGTGTTTATGCCTTCACCACGGCCCATTGTTTAACATGATCACATTTAAAGCACATATTTTTGTGTTCTAGTAAGTTTAATATTTCATTCTGTTATAAGCAATTTCTGATATAAGTCGAAATTATCAGACAGTGAGCTTTAATTTTTTTGTGATATTTACCTACCGAAATATCCTTCTCATCGTGAAAGAAGAGTAAATATAAACGTTGAGGTATTGAGATAAAGGATGTTAATGAACTACACCGAAATAATTTAAGATATTATAGACGTGTCTAATGTAAGTAATTTCAGACAGGAAATACATGGACCACAGTTAAACATAACGCAGTTAAAAGGTGTTAAACAACTTGGCTTCAAATGCAGATAAGCCGATATTAAATCAATGTCCGATGAAAACCTGACTTTTTTACAGTGTTTGGCGCCCGCTTTTACTACTATTGCAAGGCGGGCGTTGACACTGATAATTAGGGTTCGAACGTTCATACAGCTAAAGGAAGGTTGCGTGAACATGGTCTATATGAAGTGGTGGGGGGTGAACAGTCACGTGATGACAAGAAGGAGCTGCCGTATAATCGGGCGAAGGTAAAAGGATTACATTGTGTACGTAAAGTGCTGTATTAAGCTTATTGAGTCGCGAACAGGCATAACAGAATGGTATCATTATCTTAATCTACATATATGTACATCCATGCCAACATGTGAACGTTGTTGATGGAGTTGCCCCTTAGTCATTAAGGTGGTTGCAATGAATATACAGTCGCAATATAGGAATATAGGAATGTCATTCTTCTTCTGTTATCACTTAAACAGTTCTTATACCTGGAAAAGCTTCTTTCTACGTCAGTTGAGGTGATAGGCACAAACTTAAAATACTTGAAATATTTTTGATTAGTATTACTATCAGTCCTTTGTGTTCTTTCATATTCAGACGTTTTATTGCTTTCGATAAACAATGGAAGTTCTGTTTTATGTATTGCAGATCTCGAAATAGCTCATTTGAAATGAGAGATTGTGCTTTCGCAATTGCAGTACTATCATTGGTATCCAGTGAATTTACAATAGTGTTATAATTGTTTGCATAATACAAGACTGCATCGAGCCAGGTCCCCCATCGAATTACGACAGGTTGGGGAGGTAAAGGAATTCCTGGTGCCATCTTGCGAAATGTCTGTACTCTGGAAGGTGCTTTTACAAATACTTTTTTCACATTAGATACGAAGATCTACATTGTCGAAAGAGAATCTGATTTCTTCGGCCACTCTGTGCAATCCATGAGCGAGACACGTTAAATGAACCATTCCAGGATGGGAAGATTTAAGATGTTTTGCGGCTTTAACCATATAGATGGCGGAATCTGTCACAAAAGGAATCACGTTTTCATGCAATATGCCTTGTGGCCATAGAAGTGAAATGCCTTTATTAAACAGATGTATAATAGTTGCATGATTGACCGATTCCAACAGCTTACATGTCAAGAGATATGCGTTGCTGGGACACACAGGAGAGAGCATAACAATAAAATTACGTTTGCTACAAATCGGTGTGATAATCTGTAGTTTCATCTGTTCAATCCCAAATCTTCTTATCAGTAACATTTTGTCGTATGGTATATAATACCTGTTCATAGCAGTTAGGTAAATAACGCTGGCAAAGTATGCTGTCTGAAGGAACTTCTTTGTGTGTATATTTTTCTATAAAAAAAACCTTGAAGTGAGTGTTGTTCACTTTGTTAAATGGAATATTGGATTTTATCTACATGTCAAATAGATATTTAAGAAACTCAGATTGCCTACTTAATAGCAGCTTATCTCTTGGTTGCTCTTTAGTGGACAGAAGCTTAATATGTTCTTTACTATTGCGATGTCCTTGTTATACTCGTCTAACACTACTTTTTATCTCTACATTGCATAACTTACATTCAATCCCGTCTCCATTTGCAGTAAAATACTCACACCCAAATTCTTCCACATGTTCAGTAATACGTAAATATTTCGATTTTCGTGTTCGAGACATTTACCTGTTTGCGTGAAACTATTTCGCACAGTAGAGAGAATCGGTATCAACTGCAGGCACTGAGGTACCAGTTGTGTTTCGCTGCGAGTATACTCATGCAGTGACGTCACGCTCGTCGGTACGTTGTAGTCGTGTAATTCCGCGAATGGTGCATCAAGGTTCGAAGCTTACTGATAATACATGGAACGAAGATGGAGCGCCAGTGGAATGCGATGGCGGGGGAAGCCGGAGAAAACCCGCCCCTACGCCGCTTTGTCCACCACAAATCCCAGAAGCGGTCGCTTGGGATCGAACCCAGGCGCCTTAGTGAGAGGCGAGTAGTCTAACCACTCGGCCACAGCGTGGCCTAGAAAGCCTTATTTCGAATGTTTTTAAAACTGATACGCGAGTTTAGAAATATCGATTTTCAGTAACTCGTTATTCGCGTTCTCAAGATATGCTGCCATAAAATTCTTTCAAATCTCGATCACTCGACAATGCGACACTGTCCATGGAATAGTTTCCTTCTTGCGTTATGTAGCCTACTCTAGAGGCACTTATTTAGCTGTTCTGTGTAACGCCAAAAACTGAGGAATCAAAGGTTACACCTTCATTTCCTGCCATGGATTTAACTCCTTTTCTTTTTCTTTTAAGTTCATGCGAAGAAGCGCTGCTTGACACAGAAATACTGCCTATTGTGTCAAATTAATATCATTACCATTACAGTAGAAAGGCACACTCTCCAACGGCCCTTCGTTTTTGTTGTTGTGTTCTCGAATGATATCACCATCAGTCAGTGGCGGACTGATACTTTAGAAACTTAAAGTCGTGACTTTGAAATTTGAACAGACAGTCTTCTCCTATCTCAAGATGTTTATTTAAGACACCTCCTTATTCTCTGAAAATATTTCGGTGTAGTTCATTAACACCCTGTATAGGCGAGATTACGTTTTCTGTGTTAGTATTAGAAATAGAAAAAGAATTGACTGTATCTTGGAATTATATATCAAGCATTATTAGAATATTTGAGCTAAGTGATCCAATTTTGATGTTACATAAAGGTAACACTAAGCTGTAATAAGAGCAAAGTATTATTTTAATATTACTTAACTTGTTAAAAAAATATTCTGTCTAGCATTGCAAGTCTTAGATGTTTTAGTTTATGTACAGAAATCTTCTGAAAGCCTAGCATTAAGACCTCATTTTAAATTATCAAAAGCTCAAAACAGTTACATGTATTTAGGTATCAAATACAATAAGCTGCCAGAGCATACTAAATGTCTAGTTAAGAAAACTTCTAAGTTCTGAGTATATGCATTTAGTTGCAAATCCTTTATGTTCCATAAAATAATGTTTAGATTTTAAAACCTGTAAATTAAATGTGTGATTTTAATTGACAAAGTATGTAATCATAGAATTTTATATCAAACTATGTTAAATTCCGTACAGTGATTTAACACAGATGGAATTAAATACTAAATACTAAAAAAAAAAAAAAAAAAAAAAAAAAAAATTAGACCACCTTCATGATTTTTGTTAATATGCCGGTCTGCTTATGCTCATATTTATTCGCATGCCAATTATGATTTGCTTCTTTGGGGGGATCACTCCCTGCTAAACGAAGATATTTTTATTACAGAAAAGGGCCGTTAGATTAATTTATTTGTGGAGTTCATCTAAAAGAACATTATAATCTACTTTTCATTGATTTAGGTATCATAACTTTGTCATCGATGTATGTGCTGAACTGTCTCTTGTACGATAAGGAAAATTTTAGCAGTTTTACAGTTTTCTCGAATATTCACAATTATACAACACGAAATTGTCAAAATTTATATATAAACAAATTTCAGCATACGAGAATTCAAAACAGCTTTATAGGTATTTCGGTTACACTTTGTAATATTTTACCCCAAAGATTAAGAGAGCACCCTATTTCAACTTTCAAAGGACTGTACGACATACATTGGTGGCTAATCCATTGTACTCTGTAAATGATTTTTATGATTTAGCTTGGTAACTTTTAAATTATCACATTGCTATACTGTAATGGTTATTGCCAATAAACACTATCTATCCGTCCGTCCGTCTGTCTGTCTGCTGAACTGCTTTGATTCCCGATACTTACGGGAAATGTTCTTAAGGTTATTTTTTCTGTATATTTAATTTCGCATCACCACTAGAGTTTGTTAATTTATATTATTTTAGGGAGCTTGCTAAAGTTCTTGAAACTGGATTTGCTATCAAGGAAGCCCTCGACTTATTATTTGATAAAGAAAATAACATGTTTCATTGGTTCTTCCTGTCCTCAATACGTTAACTGTTGAAAATAAAGGAAGTGATTATTTCCATGATAATCTCTTTGGAAAAGTGCTTCTTGCTAAAGCACGAACTACAAATGGAAAAGGCAAGTGTACGTGATCAACACGCCATGTGAACACTTAGGGTATAGACACAAGAAACAGCATTATCCTCTTTTACAGAATGAAGATTTTCATAACAGACATATACTTATTTCACTAAAACTGCAAAATGGATAGACAAGGATTTCGAAACTACCATTGAAGATTTTAAAACAACTAAACTAGTCTACTTAGATGCTGTTGAACTAATTAACAATGAACTAATTCACTTCATTGCTGAAGAGTGGTGGAGCTAATGTTTAACCGAAGCATTATGTTTTTGTCATTGTCTCCTTTAACACCTAAGGTCACTTGAAACAAATCATTGTCTGTAGGTTCTTTTTTACGTTTGGTTTAAATCCTTTTATTTTCATCAAGCATACACACACACATGCTTCCAGACTCTGTGGAGGTTAGGGAATACTTTTGGGAAAAGAAAAATTCCCCACCCCAGCCGGGAATCGAACCCGGGACCTCCGGGTGAGAACTCAGCTTGCTGACCAATCGACCATGGAGGCAGCCACATTATGTTTTGTTCTATGTATATAACACCAGATAATTGCTGAAAGCCTTTCTGCATTATTTTATAACAATATGTTCACTATTCATATGTTAGCTTTTACTCCTATTAATTTTACATCTATGGTAAGGCAGGTTATGGCCAAAATATGAATTTTACGATTACTTTTTAACTGTCTTATATGTACCTCAAATATGATAAAATGAAAATTTCAGTGATATAATTCAAAACTGTTTTATTGCACGAAGGGATATGTGCACACGTCTAATACGCTGTAGTTGGGTCACTTGTATGCCCTATAACTGTTTTTTTTTTTCGTTGAGGGTATCGCATATCATGACCCGGAATATTTTGTTCATTTTCTGCAGCAGAGAATGGCACATTGTGTGGAATATGCTCACCAAGTAAGGCACACCAAATAAGACTAGTTCGAAGTGTGTAGCGAAATAAAGGTAGAAATGTTAAAACAAACTCATTTGACGCGCAGCCTAGTGGTTTTAGGCAAGGTTTTCCGATATCTCCTGTGTTATTTAATATGAAGGATGCAAAGTCAAGAGGGGCAGCTCCAGAAAAAAGTAATTAAGTGACAAATAATTTTATTTTAATACTGCTGATATGAAGATGACCAACTGATAATTACAAGATCGGAAGAGGAAATACAGAAATCAGTATATACTTAACTAAGTAATAAATATATAATTTATACATATCTATAAATAAACAAAAATAATGGCTCTGACTGGCTATAAATTTATGAGATCTAAATTTTAGTCAATAATAGTAAACATATTTGATTATTCAGAATAATATATTACACTCAAAGAAAATTCATATTTACACATAAAATTAAACAAATGTAAGCAACTATGCTGTATCACCGGTAGAACCAATGGCTGGGCAGTAACTTTCCACTGGACGTGTGGACGGAAATATGATTCCACACTGCTGCTGTAAACATGTAAAGTGTAGTTTGGGTTGGGGGTATTTCTTTAGAATCTTCGTGTACATTCTTGGAAAATGCTAAACTTAAATACCAAGTTTGG
Source organism: Hymenopus coronatus (assembly GCA_030762935.1). Lineage (NCBI taxonomy): Eukaryota > Metazoa > Arthropoda > Insecta > Mantodea > Hymenopodidae > Hymenopus > Hymenopus coronatus. The sequence continues at coordinate 106,962,540 of CM060900.1, read as the reverse complement.
CTATTAATGTACTTTTTGTTTTTGAGTTATGTTGCCCACACACACACATATACACAGACCTTTTTCTTAAAATGTTTTGTTTTAATTCAGGTGGTCTCTCAAAACATGTATTACCGGTGAAATTTTGGTATCGAATTTTGGGTGGAATACAATATCTTCTCTACCTACTATGTACATTGTATATACGTGATCGAGAAAGTAAAAAGTGGTTCATTACTCCAGCTCACAACAATGTTTTTTTTCTGCGCAACTAAGCTTTGACTTTCACCGCTGGTATTATTGTGGCACTCTACTGGTTAACATACGCTTTGCCTTTGATCATCAGAGGCCTCTCAGGTAAGATACACCGTATGCATTGTTTGTTCTCGGAAGTCCCTGGTGTTGCACCAATGAGGGTTTCACTTCTGCCAATAATATCAAAGAAATCATAGATGACAGTTGTTAACTCCACGTGTGATGAAACACAGCGTTGCAACGTGCTTCTATTTTCTCTCTTATTCTCCTTCTAAGAAGTATTTCTGAGAACAAATACCCACGCTACGAACGTTTATTTGGAGAAAAGAGACAACGTTGCTTTTTGCGACGCTGAATACCTTCATCTTCTACACGTTTTGATGCGCAGCTTATTACATCTTTAACGTGACGCAATAGTGTCAATATTGTATATAGCTGGCCTGAAGAAATAATAGGGACAAAAAGGTAACCAATTAACAATGTTATAAATGTAGGGTTAATCCGGAAACTGTCTCAATGAAATAGCTTCGCTACGATTGGTACACAAGGAAAGGCTAACGAAACTACAGCTAACTCTGCATTCTAGAGGAAAGGGTTAAGGTCATTTGCGTGTGTCGTTGAACTGTACAACAGCTACGACGCTTACAAATACGATAATTTTATGAGCGACATCCAAACGAAGGTTAAACTTATTACTGTTATCGAACGGAAATAACTAAACTGGTATAACGACAACCGAGATGTAGTATGAAAGTACAAGGTTAAATGTCCAATATTATCATTCGGCAGTTCGGCCATATTTTGGGGGAGGTAAAGTACACTGGAATTATGCTCAGGAAAAATAGAGCTTGGAGCGAATTTGTTCTGTACCAAAATGAACAGCTCCGTCCCAATAAGGGCCAACTTTTATGCACGAGGGACTACAAAATGTCCTTTGAAGTTCAAAATAACATTTTCGTCCTAAAATACTCGATGAATGTAAGCGATGTTAGGTTCTAAATTGACTGAGGCATATGTGTTGTTCATCTCAGTGACTTTGCAAACATAAAGCAAGAATATCTTCCTGATTCTGTCAATAGTGGATCTAATCCTTGAATCTTACCGTAGAACTCCTTGCATGTTCGCACCATAGTGCACCGGAATACGTAGCACGCACATAAACAACGCCATGGTAAGTTTTCAATACTCTGTTCCTGCAGGAGGAAGGCTTCTTCCAAAAATTGTCCACCATCAAACTAATGCAATTTAAATTCATGTGTTAAGATGTCTTCGTACTTCGTTATAATCGATGGGAATATCCTGGAAACCTGTCCTTTTAGACTATTACAACAATACTTCTCGAAGTGAGAAATAATTACATGAATATACGAAAATACTACAACGGTAAGTTCTTCTCCGAATATCAGCTAAATAATTTCGATAGTTGTTTCGTTCACATAACCCCCACAAGAACAACTCAAGTGGGGCCAGATCAGGTGAACAGGATCTTCTCTTCCTCCACCTTTCAGGAAACGTCTGGCGCAAATGCTCACGAGCAGTATGTGCAGATTGTGATGGGGCTCTATCATATTGGAACCACATGTGATGACGAACATCAGTCGGTATATGTTCCTATCGTGGAATCATGGCGAAGGTGCGGGACAAGCGCTGCTTGTTTTCGTTCAGTCTGCAATTATGCGTCATTTTGACTGCAACGTGAACGAGGTTAGGTGTGTGCTGCTGATTGCGGTGACGATAATAATAAAAGCTATAAAGTGAAAGCCTGAATGCGTTGCTTATCCAATGCAAAAGAACAAGGGAAAACAATACGAAGCACAGATGATGACGCTTTTATAGTCATGTGGTCATTTAAATCATAGGAAGTATCTACTTAAATATTTGTAAACCCAGGTTTGAAAAGGTTTCCACCTATAGGTAAGCAACTTTGACCCACACAGCCAGTATCGGTTTCCTATGTGACTGGGCTAAAAACAATTCGGAGACTAAACCAACCAATGAACGATATTACAATCGAAATAAAACGTTCGAAAGCAACCTGTATAAAAGTGTGTCGCTACGACTGATAGATACAAGGAAAGGCAATAAAAGGTAATTCGTCCTTGTAGAGGAAGAGGTAAAGAGCTACTCACATGTGTCGTTAAACTGGATGACAATTATACGAAAACTTTCTTCACGACATGGAAATGAAAGAAAAATTATTGCAACCATCGAAAAGCATTGAAAATTGATAGTAAGAAAACGGTAAGCTATCATAAAAACCTTAGGTTTATATGTATTAAAGGAAAAAAAAAACAATTGATAAGCAGCGTCTTAATTTCTATGTGTTTATTATATTTTATAATATTATTCTTAAAATGTAGTAATACAGGAGAGATGACAACGACTGATGGAGCCAAAACGGACCCTAGGGGTTCAAACCTTCAATGTTGATTATTACATAGTAATGCATTAATTTATGCTATCTTTCAACTGTTTGGCCAAGATTTATGAAAGCATTTCTTAACGGTATTTCATTATTAAAAACATGGAGAAATAGTAATTGTAATGTTATCCTCTGGCATTTCGGTCCTGTTTTGGGGAGGTAAAGCACCGTACCTATCCTTGACTAGAATTATACTGGAGTAACAGAGGAATTTCATGCTAGCAGAAGGCGGTGCTGAGTTTCCCATTACTAGGTGAAAGATTTTATGTTGAAAATTATTTAAAAAATTTGCAATAATCAGTTTAATTAGTGGTGTTTGTGTATTAATTTCGGGCTAATTTTCGAAGAATTGATAACTAATGAAGTGATAGAAGCAAAAGTTGACAGGTAACTAGAGTAACATTATTGTCAAAACCCCTTATTTCCAATTCAAAACATTTTATTTCAAATCAAAGTCAAGAATAGAATCGAATATCACATATAAAACTGCCAAACTGCAACTTACAACAAGGTTTTTGGTTTTTCTTATAGATGACCTTCTGTCTGTTACAGTGAGACCGTTAATTAGCCTAATCGTAATAATGACAATCATTCTGTTAATTATCTAGATGTATATAAGCAAAGAAAGTTAACGTTTACTAAACTGTATACATTGGAAACAAGAAGTCAGTTGTTGACTTGAAAGCTACACAGAATCCTGAAGCCAGACTGCAGAGAGGGGTGAGAAGTTGCTTCTTTTGTGTAAGTCACGTACGAATTTCTTATACAGGGGCAGTCCAGTTTAAAACCCATGAGGGGACTTCTGATTTATATTCGTAGTATCACGTGGTTATTATGACGTATTCTGGGAGATTCGCAACGGTTTTTGGTCATGATGGTGTCATTTTGGCGGACTTTCTAACCAATCAGGAAGAAGCCACCATGTCACCGTTTTTAGTATAAAAGAAGTAGGGTTCGACACATCGAGGTCGTTTTTGCTAAGAACTTGCCCGTGAGAGGTTAGGTCGTTTGCCAAGAATCTGCCCGCGAGAGGCAACGTCGTTTTGCCAAGAATCTGTCCACGAGGTTCTGTAGGTCGTCGTTCTGTAAAAAAAAACTGTTCGCGAAGTACTGACGTGCAATTGTAAAACTCTGTCCACGAAGTAAGATTGTTATGAGAAGACTCTGTTGGTGAATTAAAGTAACGTCGCTCACCTATTTAATAGTTGGCTCGTGATTACTTGAGAGTGAATTGTGCCATGTGTTTAACGTAGAAAGACTGTAATTGAGAGTACGTGTGAGTGAGTGGTAAGAGTACCAGTCAGCAGAATAACAGTGTACAGCAAGGTGCTTGTCTTGAAATCCCCTTATAGAATAACTAACAGTAGAAGTTGACAAGTGTTTTCTTCACAATTAAAAGCTCACCCCTCCCACTTGCCAAATCCACGCCAGAGAGAGAGAGTCAATGATCGTGCAAGACTGAGCAACGCCGTGGCAAACCATCCAAGAAGAGCTTCAGTACCAGGTACGTGAGTGTAGTGAAGTTGATTCGAAGTGACACTTAGGTACGCCGCACATAAGCCCCCACGTTGAGGCGTAAAACTTAACAACGTAAAATTCCTGTTACATATGACTGTCCGACGTGCGGTGTAAACTACAAACCACCACCATATAAGGTTTTGTTCCATATAATCTCACAACACGGGGTAATTAACCAACAAAAATCCCGTTACAACAGCAAACTTATACCTAAAGAAAAATATATCGTTGTCACATTTGATATTGCTAGCCTCATTTCATTGAGGGGATTTCACAGAAAATTTCATAAGACTCAGGGTGCTGTTAAATCTAATTTGTTACTGTGCCCACTATGGATAGCTGTTCAAGAATTGCACAAAATTCTTTGTAACGAAGGAACAAATCAAAATTAATACAACTAATTTTAACTGCATTTGGTTGGTTAAATTATTTAAATCACGAATACTTGACATAGTAAGTGGCCTTAAAAGTTCAAACTGATGATCTAAAGATTTTATTTTTATTATATCATTAGTTCCTTTTGTCTTAATAGTCTAATTTAAAATCATAAGGTAGCAAAGTTTTAGAATAGCTTTTACTGTATCTCTAGCATTGGGATTCATGTGTTTTGCAAATGCGCTTTTTGCCTGCCACCAAAGTGACATTATATTTCATATTTGGCTCCATGTGAGTAAATTCGGGATAAAATAAGGTGAGATACAGAGGTGTTTAGCTTTAAATTTCAGTATTTGATCTGTTATCAACCTGCAGCTTGGTATCTATTTTAGTATCTTATAAGTATTTTAATTCCTAATTTCTTTCGTTGAAGTTCTAAACATAGGTTCACAGCGTATAGCTTCATGATGTGAAGACGCAACTGTCAAATTAAAATTTTATTTTTGTGACTTGACATCAATGAAGATTTTTCTACGCAAAATAAAAGGTGGTGCTAAAAGACATATATGCTCAAAATTTTGCGAAAAATAAGCTTCTACATTATTTCAAATGTATGTAAGGGTATACCAAACACTTTGTTTTTTTTTTTTTTTGTAACTCCATAACTCTCTCATTTATTGCTAAAAAAAATCCCCGTACCTCTGTCCCAATATAAACACCCTTTACATTGTGGGCCACTATTCATGCATGGCAGTAAACGTCAGCTTTTTTTTTTTTCCTTTTGTTTTTTTATTTTATTTTTTGATAGTGTTTAACGCCCGCAATTACTAATATGATACCTCAGGCGATAACACTGACGATACATGGAACGAAGATAGAGTACAGGTAGAATGCAATTGCGCGGGAAACCGGAGAACCCGGAGAAAACCCGCCCCTGCGCAGTTTTGTTCAACACAAATCCTACATGCGGTCGCTTGGGATCGAACCTAGGCCGCCTTGATGAGAGGCGAGGGTCTCACCATTCGGCCACGGCCTAAACGTCAGTGCACAGGCCAAATTCACTATCTTGTAGATGAGCTGGACATTGTTACACGTATTTTATCAAGAAAGCAGCATACTTTACGATAATGATCCGTAGTGGAAGAATAAATAAGTTTGCCTATTCTTAGAATTTGTTCAGAAAACTTTCCCCAGTACAGTACAATGGTGAGCTGTGCGAAATACACTTTGATACTCATATGGAGATTTTTTTTTTTTTTTTTTTTTTTTTTTTGAGACATAGGATAGATGCCTCAAGGAGCCTACTGGAGGGAATGTAACGAAGCACGTCGTAAGTGAAGGAACAAGAAGAGTCAGGAACATAATTGAACAGCTTTGTTAAATAAATAAAATGACGGGTTCCTTCCCCCCTCCATCCTTCCTTCACTCCTTCTTTCTCCCTCTCTTTCTCTGTTTACCATTGTCGTATGCCGGACTTAAAAGTCAGATCCTGCGGCCAGGCTCCTGTTGATGAGTAGAGGTTCTGGATCGGAGAGAACCAGGAAGGATGTCTGATATAGAAATGAGAAAGTGGATGATATGAAATGTCGGTCAAATGGATATCAGGAAGTAATTGGTGGATAAATGGCAGTGGAAACCAGAAAAGCCGGAGTAAATCCGCCCAGATACCGCTTCGTTCATCATAAAACCTACCTGCGGTCCTCTGGATTGAACCCGGGACGCCTAGCTGAGAGCAGCCGGCAGAAAAACGAATCGCCAAATAAAGTTGAAAGGAATATTAGATTTTATATTTAAGCAATATTCTTATACTATATGATATAGCCATTACGAATGCTGCATAAAAAATGATAAATTAAACAGAAAAAGCAACAATCTAAATGCATGCGACATTCGGGTACGTCAGATGGTCAAAGATTGTGCTATACAGAGTTTTCAGCCAAACTGGGAAAAAGAGAAGGAAACAGAGATTCAAATAAAATTCTGTTGAACAGGAACTTTATCCCCTACATGTATTATCCGGTTACCTTGGAAACTTCAAACGTCACATCCTTTCCTAATTGGAATAGATTAAAATGTGAATACGCGATTTCGTTCCTCTGAACCCAATTTCTGAATTCATGGTGCTACCAGAGTTACAATAACACACTATACGGTTATTTTTTCTTTCTTTCTTTTCCATTTAAATCACCTGTTTAACTACAATGGTCATAGCAGTGGTCTTTTGCCTTTTGAACATATTGCCTGTCAACAATGGTGTTAATTTGTATGCAGTTTCAATGGATTTCTGGGTTTTCTTCGAGTTTTGTACATTAGATCACACGTGCATTCAAACTGTCATACATACTCTCAGACTCTAGGGAGAATAGGAAATAATCTTGGAAAATTACCGCGTATCGGTAAGGGAACCCGTGGATCTCTCGCAGCGCATGGAGGTGTTCTACCGACTAAGCAATGGGGCCAGAAATACAACAGCTCCATATTTGACGTGTGCAGACATCCCCTCGTGCGTTAAAAGAGCTGCAGAACTCAACCGGTCTGTGAAGAGCCGGGGTGAGTGACCTTCGCTTTACCCCTCTCAATGAGCGCGGCTCCCTCACCATCTCCGCTGACAAGCAAGAGAGGTAAAACTAAGATCACTCACACCAGTTCTCCACTGACCGATTTTCACTTGAAATCACCCCATTGAGTTCTGCAACTCTTAACGCACCAATGTATATCTGCTCAGTCAAATGCTGGGCAGCTGGGCCCTGGTAAGTTTGTACATTTATTGAAATGTATATTACCTCGTAATCAGAATTATTTTATACCTATGTTGCTCACCGAGCAAGAGGGATCCGCGGTAACGTGTGAGGTTTGTATTTTAGAGGTTTCGGGTCCGATTCCCAATGGCATTGCCACTCTGGTTTTGGGTTTTAATAGTTGACTAGGCTGGAAGGCGAATGCTGCCCTTGTACCAGTAATTTCCTGTCCACTTCATTTCCGTTCACCTGTTTCACCTCAACTGTTACAATCCTCAAGTCCAGGCGACAGGGATTGGTGTTTACGGCAGGACGATGGTATTTTAACCCTGAAAGGATTTCTCCCTGGCGTTTGGCGGGACTACTGGGGCCTCTTCCTGGGAGCTGACTCTACTGGAATAGGGCCTCGGGTCACGAGGGGCTCAGGCAGAGCTTGCCGGCGTTAGGATTGGCACCACCCTTCTAGATTAATCGTCGTCCAAATCTGGTTACCGTTTGAATCTCACCTTCTTTCTGGGGTTCATGTTGGAAGCTCAAAGGGTTATTTCTTATCATGCTCTGCTAATGATAGACTATATCGCAGTTCGTAGCGCTTGTTCACTTCTAACCCAGGAGGGAATACATGCAAGTGGTTATCGGTTCAACACGCCAGATTACAACCAATGAAATGCTGGGATAAATGCTAACATATCATTTACGATCCTATCAAGCCGCTCTGACTAATACAGCTAAGTATGTCGAATTATTTCATGGCTTATTCCCTAAAATTTATAATGCTAGGATTGCATAAGAGGTGCCCAAGTCGCGAATAATCTTGGTACTAACCTGTGAAAATTGTCGACGACAGTGTCATCCTCATGGCACATATTCACTCCCATAAACATCAATCTGTTGCATAAATTTGTAGTATAGATCTCCCTTATAATCAAAATGTGCACCATCGAGCATCAGATTGTCCCCTTCTCCTAGATCAAATTGTGTTTTTCACTCACAATAAGTGTTTTTTCTAATTTTATGTAGCCAACTTCTGACTCCACGCAGCCGGTATCAGTTCTCCGTGCGACTGGTCTGAAAAATTTCAGGATCATAATAAGTAGTCAATAAGCGACATTTACGAGGGGCACACTGAAAGTCACGAGCAACCCATTGTAAAAATTTAAATTTCAACAATGTAACAAAACGAACTGCAGAATCGTAATCTACATACTTTAAGCCACATGTTGACATTGTGACGTCATTAGCTTCTATCACGTGACCACAGACGGTGTTTGAAAAATGGCTGACATTGATGTTTCGTTTCGACAGCGTGCTGTCATTGAATTCCTTGTGAAAGAAGGAAAATCTGCTCCTGAAATTCATCTCAGACTTCAACGTGCGTATGGAGGTGTCTGCATGGGTGTCAGCAGTGTTAGAAGATGGGTGCAACATTTCAAAGATGGAAACACGAGTGTGCAAAATGCGCCTCATAGCGAGCGGGCGTCCTCGAACTGCCTCTACAGAACGCAACAAGGAAAGAGTTGATGAGCTCATTACAGGAGATAGGCGTTTCTCTGTGAATGAAATTGCTGCACAACTTCGAATAAGACATAGTGCAGTGCAAGAAATGGTCCACAGCTTGGGTTATCGAAAGGTCTGTGCCCGTTGGGTCCCCCGTTTATTGACTGAAGACCACAAACTTCAGAGAAGAACCATTGCACAAAACCTTCTTCAGAGATTTCATAATGAAGGTGATGAATTTTTGACGTGTATTGTGACTGGAGATGAGAGCTGGTTCCATCACTATGAGCCAGAAACGAAACGCCAGAGTAAGGAATGGCACCACTTGAACTCACCATCGAAGAAGAAAGCGAAGACAGTGCAGTCTGTAGGAAAAGTTATGGGAAGTGTCTTTTGGGATGCACAAGGTTGCATTTTGGTTGACTTTCTTGAACCTGGACAAACCATAAATTCTGTCCGCTACTTCTGAAGCTCCGTCGGGCTTTGCGTGATAAACGCCCTGGAAAGAGGATCATCCTTCAACAGGATAATGCGCGTCCGCATACTGCCCGTGCCACTATGGAGAAGATCAGGGCATTAGGGTGGGAAACTCTTCCACATCCTCCCTACAGTCCCGACTTGGCACCCTCCGACTACCATCTTTTCGGTTCTGTGAAGGAGCAGATGCGTGGCCAACGCTACGAGACGCTGGAGGATATTCGGAAAGCAGTGCTTCAGGGTCTGCGGGCAGCTGGAACGGAGTTCTATCACAAGGGTATTTTCAAACTTGTAGAACGATGGGGAAAATGTGTGCAAAACAATGGAGTCTATGTCGAAAAGTGAAAGAAAGTCTTAGATTATGATGATGTATTTGGTTTGGCTTAAAAATAAATATTAAAATTGTAAAAGAGTGTTGCTTATGACTTTCAGTATGCCCCTCGTATAATCTACAGCGCAATCCGTTTGAGATGCCAGAAAAGCAACAGCTTATATAAAACAAACTATTCAACTTTAGTGGTTGGTAATGGTATACATTTGTGTAGGAAAGTCGGAGTTTTATGCCCAGTATATTAGCACTCTACATGATTGCCATTACGAATGCGGCACAGCTCACAGCACGCGGCTTGCAGCATTTCTGGAGTGATTTGCTGAAAGGACGCTGTAATTTTCCTCCGCAGGTGGGCTAGAGTCCGTGGTCTTTTTGCATACACCGTTGACCTGATGTAGCCTCACAAACAAACAAACAAAATCTGGAGGCGTTAAGTCTAGGCTATTAGGAGGCCATGGAATGGGTCCACTGCGGCTGCACTAGCGTTTGTTGAATAGCTGATTTAATCGATTCCGCAAAATGAGAGCCCAATGAGGTGTTGATAGATAATGGTGTCCACTTCAGAGCTGCCTCGTTCAAGTTCGTATGAGACATGTGGATTCTCAGTTCCCAAAACAATGCAGTTATGTTTGTTGACTCGACCACTCACGTGAAATGCAGCTTTCAGTGAACATCCATTGATTTAAGCATTGATCATCCGCTTCCTGCTGCTCACACATCATGATAGCAACATTGAGTCGAGCTTCATAACTCTGCTGCATCAGTGCTTGCGTTCGCTGAATATGGTACGGAAACATCTTAAGACACTGTCTAACAATCCTCTGAAATTTGTGTATGGTGTATTCTGCTCTGCTGATAAGCGGCGGAGTGATTTTTGTGGGCTCTGAGCCATGGCTTGTCGGCTATCTTCCTCTTTGTTTCAATCACAGTCTTCTGCATATATGAGGTATTTTCAGACCATTTTCCAAGAACATGCACCATTTAGCAATGTCTCGATGTGATGGGGCATACCGACAGTTGTACTGACATCTGAAAGCCTGCTGGGTGGTTATTGCTCTCGAACGTTTCTCATACCAAACGATACTGAGCACCTGTTGTGGCATTAGGAGCATTTTGTTTTGTTTTGTTTGCATGAGAGCGTTATCATTACACTGGAAACATCACTCATTGTTAACTCCCAACCTTTCCGTTTACATCACAGAAAATTGCTCAGAGATATGTATATTAACTTCATAAATATAACGTTTTACTTTTTGACATCTCAAACAAGTCAGATTTTATATCAAAGTATGTAATGTTCTGATACCGCTTCTATGAAAGCATTTCACTACGATATGCACACACGGAAAGACTAAACCAATTACAATATAGTTCAGCCTTCTAGAGGAAGGGGTAAGTATTATTTGCATGTGTGGTTGAACTGAACGACAGCTACGACACTCACATAGATGAGAACCTTCTTCTGCAACACGGAGACGAAGGTTATTGGGGATACTAAACGGTAATAAGAAAATCGATATTGTAACAAAGCTGTTTTTGACACATTCTGTTACAAATAAACGTATTATTTCATTTTTTGTCAACAAATCTCTCTCGTCGCTTCGACGCATAGACAGTGGACTGCACTCTTACGCAATTGCGCACTAGAACACCCATTCGAATCTCACCGCCTCCTGCCTGGCAGCTCCTTTTTTTTATACCTGTCGATCACGTGGCCAGAAATTTATAGAAAAAGCGAACCTTCTAGTACCTCTCCATTGCGCCCAGTTGACGTATTCCCAGATCTTGAGGTAGTGCCGCCGTATCTCACGTGTTGCATCCGCTCACACAAGTGCGGCGATTGCAGTCCGGAAAGGCACAATCATAATATTAAGAAAAGGGTAAAATAGGATGAAGATACAAGATTTAAGTTGTATGTTACCCTTGGGTAGCTCGCCTATACTTTTCGAGAGGTAAAGTATCCTACCAATCCAGTGATCAAAATTATATTCATAAAAATCATATGTTCATTCACAAGACTTTCTCTACCTGTTCTGCAAACAAACTATTCCTATACAAGATTACTCTTTAATTTACATCACGCTAATCGAGATAAAAATTACCATAAATATTCTTAGTACTTGCGTCCTTGTAACTAAAAGCGGAAAATGGAAATACTCTTGGCTAGGGATAGTAAAATGTTTTAGAAGCTGTCTCTATGCAATAAAATTGTCATTGAAATTCGCTTGTTTGCTTGACCAGGAATAACAAAAGAAACACGGATGACTTCCTGTTTGAGAGAAGTATAAGTATTTAAAATTTAAACAATTAGCAAGGAATATATCGGAAATGGTCAACCGTAGAAAAAACAAGATCCACATTTTTTGTGTTGTAAGTCTTTGTCTATTTCGTACGGTTTACCGGTTATACAAAAATCGTCCAGAAAGCAGAGATCTTCTAAGGCCTCAGTAAGTTAAAGATATACATTTCATTTGTCCTAAGAATGTGTTAAACTCATGGTATTTTAATCAAAATCGTTGTAGCCATTTTGAGAAAACCAAGGTTTTCGAAAAATATTCTATGTAAAGGGTAGTTGGGGTGGAGGATTTCCCTGAAAACTTTTGTTTCGCATCTTTGCAAGATGCTTAACTTAAACATCAAGTTTGGTATTTAATGGATTTTTCATTTTTGAGTTATATTGCCCAAAGACACCACACAGAAACACACATAAGAATTTTTTCTAAAATGCTTTTATTTTTTCCATGGTGCCTCAAAACATACTTCCGGTGAAATCATGGTATTGAATTTTTGGGTGCAATACAACCTTCTCTATCTATTGTGTGCATTGCACGTACATGATAGAGAAAGTAAAAAAAATGGTCACGCTGGCAGGGGCGGAGTTATATTTTATCAGTACCAAGATAACCAGGTTTGTTTCATTATGAGTCACATTTTGTGTACGTACATATTGGTTGCGTACGTCATTCAGATTCCACCACTGCACCACAAGCTAATTAACTCATACGCATTTCTTCTCCAATTTGGTGGAGGCATTATCCTTGTACAAGTAACGGATTCTATACTAGAATATATTTTAATGCCGTTAATATTATTCAAACATGCCGAAGTCTGCTGTATGATATAGAAAAGCTGTATAAAATTGGGAGTTTTGGAGTTCCTATTTGAGACATCTCCAGATAGGAAACTTAAGCTTGGGGAAAAAATTATAATTTTATGGGTTCAACATGTCTGTCCTTATCTCTGCCACTTTTTCGACACGCTTTCACAGAGATGGCAGACATACGCCTTATTTACGAGAAGTTCGTACCAACGCCCTCATTGAAAGGCTTTACAAGGAATGATTTCCCAACAGGCGCGACTCGTCAAGACGAGTGTGGGGACTGCTTCATCGCAACCAGGAACAGAGGGACCTTGTAACACTCAAATTTGAAGAGGAGATGTTGGAACATTTTGTAGTGGACGCGTTCTCTTGTACGTGCACTGTATACTTCTCAGGGCTGTGAAGGATCCATATTATCCACAATGTGTTCATGGATTGGAAGTAATGGAACTGTACCTAGAGCACACACAGTGGTGGAGCGCCTAACCACCTAATTCACCCAGACCGACTACGTTATCGAGGAATGGATATCTCGAAAACTGACCGTTTTGTCCAAACACTAATTTTATTGCTAGTAACTGAGCTATCTCCTTCGAGATGCTTATGGAGATTTATAACGCAATGGCTGTAGAGTATAACTCTGCTTAACGCCGAGGTTATATCTCTGCGTTATATTCTACGGTTATCCTCTTTAAATATACTTGCACATATTGTGACTTTGTCCAGTCGCCCGCCGTGGTGTAGTGGTCCCCAAGGTCGCGGGTTCAAAACCGGCCGAAGACGATGGCTTTTTTCCGTTGTAAAAATCCTTAGCATGGTTTCCTTCGAAAGGGAAGTAAAGCCGTATCGTAGATTTACGGTACGTAAAAGAACCTCAAGCCTGATGAAGAGGCCTCTGAGCAAAATTAAGCGGTCTTTCACGCCCAGTATAGAATGGGGCGCTCAGAACCACAGTAGTTAAAAAGCGTCCATAAACAAAACTCCATTTCCATTTTTGTAACTGTCCAGTTTTTAAGTAGTCATTTCGCAAAGATCTCAGTGTCCCTTCGTAGTGTGATCTATTAAAATTTTCATTGTCACTTCACTTAGTTATCAATTTCTTCAGCAACGTCGCCGCGTGATAAAACACACACGACGCGCCCTCTTGTGCGTACACAAGATTTCTCCAATATATCGCGGAAGCAGCACTCACTGCACATCACAACAATCGCCACAAAGCCGCCCGAGAACGGCAGTTTTTGTTGCACCCGAAACGCATTCGACAACTCGCTCACTCATCAACTCATTACGCCGGAACGCTTATTATATAGCAGCTGATATATCCACAGAACATCCTAGAACATTCTGAAAGCGTACTGTACGTGGGTAGAATGGAAGTTTTCAGAATATTCTAGCTATGGTACGCCGTTTACGCTGAGTGACAGGGTTGCTTATTACTTTCTCTAGCCCGTAAGTACAACGTACATAGTGGATAAGGAAGGTGTTGTATTCCACCCAAAATTTGATGTCAAGATTCCATCGTAAATATGTTTTGAAGTCCCTTAGTCCAAAAAAAACAGTTTTAGATAAAGGTCCATGTGTGTGTGTGCGTGTCTGTGGACAGCAGAGCTCAGAAGCGAAAAGTTCGTGAAATACCAAAATTGGTATTTGTGTTTAGTGTCTTAAAATGATGGGGCACAAATATTTTGAAAAAAATCTCTCCACCACAATTACCCTTTACATGGAAAAATGTATGAAAATTTTGATTTTCTCAAAATTGGCTTTAAGGATTTTGATTAAAATAACGTATATTAAAGAAACGTACACCGTAAATAAAACCTATATTTTTAATTTCCTTTTAATAGCTTCTGAAGACTTCTTTATCCTGGATGAGTTATTCTGAATTTTACCAAACGGTTAAACCGTGAGAGATACACAAAAACTTACTGCACAAAAAATGTAGATCTTGTTAAATCACATAATTTATCTCATATATGTTTTTCTTGTAGAGCTGACCGTTTTCAAGATATATCTTGTTATTGGTTTCAGTTTTAAACCACCTAAATGTCATCAAACGTGATCATGCAAAGCGAACCCAATCTCAATTGTTTCACATAGTGACAAGCGTTAAATGACTTGAATATTGCTTTAGCCAAATGTATTCTTTTATTTCCATTCTACTTACAGGGAAGCAAGTAATAACACCAATTTTGCCAATGTTTATATCGACGATGTAAGATGATCTAAATAAAATAAATACCTCTAACACAAATAATTTAATATGGAATAACTCGAGAAAGTTATGTGGATGTAGCACATAAGATTTTTTTGTTTCTCTCTTACCGACTACCCAGTAGTCAGTCGCTGCATCATATTATGGCATTGAAACGTTGAGGATCAAAAACAAAACTGTCTCAATGCGGTCCCTTAGTCGTTTGTTCGAGCCTATAGGCTACAGACACAGGCCGATGGTTAAGGGAGAGTTAACTTGAAACTACAGCAGTAAACTTTATCGGTCCTGAAAATTACAAGTCCCAAATTATTCAAGCCTTGTTGCAGTTTGTGGTCTTATATAAATGTTAGTATACATTTTACATTCCATTTATGGAATAGTCTTTGGAAATTATCAAAACAAGTACGCTTGATATAGATAGAAAACATTTCAAACTTTGAGGTGTCATTAGGAATCATTGAAGTATATATAACCCTTTCTACCTGCTTATCCACCCCATAGGGGGACTTAAACCCTCCAGGGGTATAAATTGAGAACAGACGGACTATAGATCAGATATTCAAAAATGGGGGATCAGCCCAATCCCTAGTATCAACGTAAGAAGTAGATGATGTGAAATTTCGGCGAAATAGATTATACGAAAAGTGATGATTAAGCAACTGGTGGAATGAATGGTTGTGGAAACCGGAGGACTCAGAAAAAACCTTCTCAGATGTCCACCATAAACACCACATGAGGTCCCCTGGGATTGCATCCTTGGTAGGAGGCTAGCGGTCTAATCATTCTGCCATGCACCCGCCATCTATAGCGTGTTAGGGGTATAAATATAGATCTTTTGAAAAATTGTACCATAATGTGTATCCATTCGGTGTACTCAATGTATGTTCTCCCCGCATAAAAGTTTCCGACAAACCAACCACATAACTTATTACCTGAAGTGTTTGGATGGTCTTAACTGTGCCACAAAATGAACAACGCCTGTCAGTATAGACTATCCGTTTGGCTTCCAGTTTACACGCCTCTATTTTTTTTTTAAATACAGTTCCGGAGTCTGATCGGGACTCCGGCGCTGTATACCCTACTTTTTATTTACCTAATTTGTTTACTTTTATTACTGAATTTCTGTTTTACTTTTTACACACACATACACAAACATATAACACCCATGCCAAAGGCGGGACTCGAACTCACGATCCCCTGCGCTGCGAAACACCAAAGCGAGACGCTTTGGCGAGCGCGGCCATGGGGACCAGCAACTCTCTCAATTCGTGACCTTCTGGCCTAGATATTGCCGGGTCATTGGTGCTACAGAAAGCATTCAAACTCCGTTCCGATACAACATACCTTATAGCGAAGCCCGCCCACTCAGTGTTACACTTTTCAACCTGCGGTCTCAGGGGAAGTAAACACGTATTGTTTGTGTGTGCCACACCTACTTTGAAGAACTAACCAACTTGAAGACATATTACTCTTAATAAGTAAAATTATAAGACCGGAAATTAAGCAAATATGGACGTAATGTTGTTCATTACACCGCTCTTATTTATCAATACAAAAATCTACACTTAGTACTCCTAAAGCCTATATGAAACATATGAGCATATAATTATTGTTTTATACAGAAGGTAGCTCGTATAGTTTGTCTTGGTGACAAATTATAGTGTCCTTTTTTAAATATTGTTATAGGTTATTGCACCCTCTAACGTTTATTATTGCTATAACATTATTTTTCGGAAGTTTACTTTTCTGCGTATACTTCATTTTACTCGAGATAAGCCTTTCCAGATGTAATTAAATTACACGCTTCGTTATAGAACAAAAGGAATAGTTAGAATAGAAATGGTTTAAGAAGTGGGCTCTATATACAGGCTACTCTTGCCATGCAATCACAATAAACAACTCAATATACACAGAAAATAAAAGAATTACAGAATACTACAAATGCGGATTTAATATTCATTAAATATTATATCTATATTCCCGAAATACCCATTAATGAGAATATTTCGGGAAATAATGTTTACAGTTAATTGTGTAAATTAAACTTGTATACATATTTTGTGTAATACTTTTTCGTGTATCCCTTAAAATTTCTTCGGAATGAAGAACACAACACAGACGATTTATAGAAAATTTAAGATAGTCATTACATTTATCATGTAAACATCTTTAATATATGGTATTTTATTCAAAACCGTTAAGAGCCACTTTTAAGGAAATTCAACATTTTGAGAATTTCTCCACTTAAAGGTAGTTGGGTTGGCAGATTTTGTTGAAAATCCTCACGTCGCATTTTTAGAAGATACTAAACATAAATACCAAGTTTTGTACATATTCGACATTTCGCTTTTGAGTATTGCTCTTCACACAAAGACCTGCGCACGATCGCCCGCGTGCGTACACATACATTCACACACAGAGCTTTTCTAAAACATATTTTCTTATTCAGGTGTCCTGCAAACATTCATTTCCTGGATAAAGAATATTTGGTGGAATGAAGTTCCTTCTCTATCTACTACATAAGGGCTAGAAAAAGTAAATGCTTTTTATTGCGGGGTTCTCAACGCGTGTATTTTTGCTGAAATATTGGCATCAAATGTTTATGTGGAATGCAATGCGTTCTCTTCATATTATGTAAAATCTTGCGTTTCTTATTCTACTCCACAGGCAGTAATGATGGCTTTTCCAGTAAAACTTGCAGATTGACAGTGGGTCCATTATTCAGTAGGTCTAGTTCAGGCAAAGAAAAAAAAAAGGGGAATCCAAAGTGCCGCTACACAGAAAGGCGTTTTGTCCCTTTCCACTGCCCATTCCCTGTTTATCTCCGACTGTTTCCTTCATTTGTGCTTCAACACGCTTCATTAGTGGCGGATATGCTTTCGAACTCGGGACACCAGTTTCAGGAATAGTGACACAGATAATTTATTATGACTTACAAACACAAGAAAACTGCTGTTTAATATGCAATGTTCGAACTACATATAAAATGCTTCAGTATCAAACGCCACTATATTCGGAAGCATAAAGCAGACTTTCACGCAATTTTAAAGGGTATTTGTTTAATATTTAGTAAACAATAACAGCAAGATATGATTCCACTATTTTAGAAATTTAGTTTCTTATTATTCTATTAGGTGTGTCAAACTGAAAACGTTGAGTGTATATTAGCCCTATTTTATGTGATTTTAAAACAAAATATTGTTTAATCTATTTTAAAATTTAAAAATAATTGAGCTTATTCATTGTATTTATTGATTTTAAAACCAAGAAATTTACTAAGCTGCGCATATATGTTAAAATATGATTTAAATTTAAATAGTATTGGAGCTTTATTATCTTATTTGTTATCAAAAACAATTTACTATGTTCATCACGAGACTGTGTAAGAATTGTGTGTGCACAAGATGAAGGTGTTATTATAAACTTGAAGAATATTATTAGCTTAAACAAAATAGGTGGCTGCAATAATTATTATTGTATGAGATACATGGTTAATAGAAACAAAATATTTCAAATGCCAGTGACGAAACTATTGCTGACGCGCAGAGCGGGATAACAAGTCACCACTGCACTTGAAATGTAGCAAAACAAGTGCGTTACTCCACGCCACCCACTCAACAACAAAATGGGGGCTGGTCCCGTAACTCCTTCAGTTCCATCCGCGGCTGGGGTTTACGGATTTTTCTCTATTGCAGATTACTCCCTATTCTCTCCAGAGTCGAAAGTATGAATATAAGTGAAAATATTTGTGTGATCTAATGATTGGAATTAAATATAAGTAGAAACCTAAGGGTTACAGTACACGAATTAACACCATTACCGATAGGCAATACACATGTTCCACAGAGAAATTACGCCGATAGGACCATGCAGTTAAACGCGAGGTATAAATCTTATGTGTTCCATGCTCATGACTATTTCTACAAACATCCTTGCAATTCATTTATCTATGTCTTAATAATCAGAATAAACATTAGCAAAAATTGTTGTAGATAAGAAGCAAATCTTATGTGTTCCATTCACATGACTTTCTCTATATCTCTGTTAAAATTATTGTTAAAAGACTTATTCGTCTATTTATTTCATGCTAATCGAGAAAAAATAGCAGAAATGGTCTTATTACTTGATATTATTTAAGTAGAAGAGAAATAAGGGGGTACCATAAGCTAAAGCGATAGTCAAAAGCTGGTTAATATATACTTGTATGTATGGGCAGGAGTTGACAAGTTCCCGTTTGAAAAAATATAGGTATTTTAAGGCTGAAACCCATAACAAGAAATATCTAAATTATGACCAATTCTAGGAAAAAATACATCTAACACAAATTGTGTTTTAATGAGATACACATTTTCTATTATGTAAAGTTTTGTTCATCTCTTACAGTTTACCAGTTATGTAAAATTCCGCAAAACTTATCTTAAGATATACAGATATCTTCAGAGGCTATTCCGAAAAAATTAAAAATATACATTTTATTTGTCATGTAAACATCTTTGATATATGATATTTTAATCGGACAGTTTTTCAAATATTCTTTTCCTTTTTTTTTTTTTTTTTTTTTGATTCAGGGGATCTCAAAGCATATATTTCCGGTGAAATCTTAGCATTGAATTTTTGGGTGCAATACAATACCTTCTCTATACACTATGTGCATAGTACGTGTAGAGGAAGTAAAAAGGTAATACTTCACGCTAAAGTGATAGTAAAATCTTTTAATGAGCCGGTCACTATGTGAAACAATAGAAATTCGAGTCGCTTTGCACGGCCAGGAGTAAAACAAAAGATTGGTGAAACGAAAGTGTGCCTGCCATTTGAGAAAAGTTTAAGCAGCTTAAAATGGAAACCAATAACAAGGAATATCTCGGAAAGGGTTAACTCATAAAATTATATATACATATATGTAATATAGCAGTATGTTTTAATGAGATGTATATTTCTTGTATAGTAAGTTTTGTCTATGTCTTACGGTTTACCAGTTAGACTAAATTCATCAGAGGCTATTCCCAGAAAAATTCAGGCAATTAATGTTATTTGCCGTGTCCTTAATATATGCTACTTTACTCAAGTCGGTAGAGCCATTTTTGAGAAAAACAAAATTAAAATTTAAAAATAACGCTCCATGCAAAGGCTACTTTCAAAATGTTCGTGTCGTATTCTTGGTAGGTACTAAACTTAAATACCAAATTTGCCATTTAATGGTCATTTCGTTTTTGAGTTATGCTGTCCAAACACATACATACTTACACGGACCTTCTTTATAAATTTATTTTATTCGGATTCAAGGGATCTCAAAACATATATTTCAAACTTTTGTGTGGAATACAAAATCTTTTCTACCTAATATGCATAGTATGTGTAGAGAAATTAAAAATAGCAAACAAAAAACAAAACCCTACTTTACTGGTTGCCTCCGTACCTGGGCCAGTACTTGTAATAGAAAATGTCATCATTGATTTCTATGCTTTAGCTCTACAGGAACCTATGGATTATGTGCGTACATTTCCATGCATAAAAATGGCTTCTTTTTCTTTAGATTATAATAGTTTTGATTCTCTCCGTTAGTCTTCTAACTTTGGGTCAATCTTTGACTCCTCCCAACCGTTTACGGTACCTTAGTGACTGACCCGAAAAATAATTCATAAACAATGTTATGACATGTGAAATTGAAGGGTGTGTCGTATACCGTCTCTATTAAACAACTTCGCTACGATTTGTACACAAGCAAAGGCTAAACCAATTACAACCTAATTCGGCATTCTAGAGGAAGGGGTGAAGAAAGATTTACATTTTTTTTTTTTTTTTAAATTTAGCAGCAGCTACGACACTTATATACACAAGAGGTTTCATCAGCGACATGGAGATGAAGGTTTAAGCTACTGCTGTTATCGAATGGGAATAACCAAACCGATATGAAGAAATTAGTAGTTTGAGTGGTAGTGTTACCCTTCGGCAGTTCGGCCATGCATTAGAACAGGGAAAATGTCCTGGCAATCTAATGATTAGGGCTATACTCGGGAAAAAGAGGTGGGGGCGAGATTTGGTCAATACTAACTTAAACATCTCTGTTCCATTATGGGCCACATTTTATGCACGAAGGTGTACAGCGAAAAATGCCCGAGGAAGCCAAACACGTAAAAGACCAAACTGGAAGCAACTAGTACCTAAGAATGCCGGGTGGAGGTGGTATAGATTTTGTTTAAACCAGAGATAAATCTCAATAAACACAGCGAAAGGTTTACTTTTGTTCCCTCAATAAATCTCTACAAAACTTCTTTTAAGTGAAGAGAGCTTATAAGGCGATAGAAAAGTTACATTAATTGATGAATAAAATTAGGTCCATTGTAGAGTCGGAAGGTATCTGCGGAGCAACTGCGATTTTTAATGATAGCGTTTAACGCCCGCTTTTACTACATAGACACCGCAGGCGATGACATTGATGATACATGGAATGAAGATGCAGCACTGTTTGAATGCGATGGTGGGAGAAACTCTACGCCGTTTTGTCCGCCACAAATCCCACATGCGGTCGCCTGGGATCGAACCCGGGCCGCTGGGTGATAGGCGAGTGGCTTAACATTTCGGCTACGGCGCGGCCCCACTGCGAATTGGTTACTACATTATGGGAGCGATATTTACTTTGTTAGTGATGTATAAAAACATCTGTTTGATGTATTTTTCAGCAAAAAGTTTACTCTCTAACGAAAGCAGCTGAAACAAAAACACGTTGCTTTAATTTTTAATGAAGAAATATGATGTGTTACATCCACATGACTTTCTCTACCAATTACTATTCTTACAAAAACTTGTTATTTTATATAATTCTGTTAATATCGATAAATGTTTGTAGTAAAAGTTTCATTGCACAGAAAAATATCGACTTAGCGCGTATAAAACAGTGTTAACTATCTGAAATATTCTATGCAATACATGATTTTTAAGCAGTTTAAAATCAGAAACAGTGCTATTTTAGTTTTAAACACGCTTATCTTGGATTTTCATTTCTCAGTATTTTCTGTTTTTCAGATTGCTTCACAACGAACTGAATGTCGTTTACTAAACCATCTTGTTCATAACTTGTTATCAAAAATGAAATAAATAGTTTGTCAACACGCTTAGTTATAACATTATGTCCATATTTTGTAAATTTTTAAGCAAAAATTGAATTCTCAATCTAACATTTCTTCTCACAAAAACAGTAGGATAATTCAAAATTCGTCTTTGTAATTTAATGACATTACGAATGAATGGATTTATTTAAATGCCACTCACTATACATACACTGATCTCTATCAATTGCACGGATCCGCAGATCGTAGTGCTTTTCTAATAATAATAATAATAATAATAATAATAATAATAATAATAATAATAATAAATAACAAAGCAAGATTAAAATAAATAAATAAAAGTTAACACGAAAATTAAAGAGTCTAATATATTCAAAAATAGCATCTTAAATTTAGACCACTCACAGAATAACGGTAAACCGTATTCCAATGAATTATTGTGTCCTATAATGGAAAACAAAGTATATAAGCGAAATAAGCAACAATAGCACCAGCAATGAGAAGAAAAGGATAAAATATAAGAGGCATTAACACCACAGTCTGGCTATTTTATCCCCCCGCTTCTTCCTCACTATCAGCCTTCTCATGTGCCTGTCCATGTCAGACATCTCCAAAGGCTACGTCACCAGAGATACTGTACCGCACTACACAGGTATTGGGGGCATTTGATAGTTGGGCAAAGAGTCGCAGTGCTGCACTGTAAATACTTGCCACAAGTCTCGGTGAGGAATGAATTTGGTAGAGAAATTATGACACAATAATGTTCAAATCTACTTCTCCGTCACATGCGACTGCGTTTAACTATGCACATACATTTGCATATGAAATCCGAGATCGTGAAAGTGATTTTGTTGTTTTCAATTTTGAAAAATTCTTCAGTTCCTGCAGTTGTACTGCACGTTCCATCCCAATAACACGATTTTGAATTACACACTTTTATCCATTATTACATTGCTACATCCCGAATAAAATATTCAGCATCCATTTAAAAAGCCTTCTAAAGAATGTTTAGAACTTGATGAATTTATGAAATTATATTCGTTCATAGCATTTAATGATAATGATGATAATGTTAATAAAGATGACAGTACTACTTTTACCGCCGCTGCTGATGCTGCTCCTGCTCCTGTTGCTGTTACTCCTGCTGCCACTGCTGCTGCTGCTGCTGCTACACCTGCTGCTCCTTATCCTGTTCCTGCTGCTCCTGCTGCTCCTTATCCTGTTCCTGCTGCTGCTACTGCTGCTGCTACTCCTGCTGCTGCTGCTCCTGCTGCTGCTACTGCTCCTGTTGCTGCTCCTGCTGCTACTGCTCCTGCTGCTGCTACTGCTCCTGCTGCTGCTACTGCTCCTACTGCTGCTCCTGCTGCTGCTCCTGCTCCTGCTGCTACACCTGCTGCTCCTGCTGCTCCTTATCCTGTTCCTGCTGCTCCTGCCGCTACTTATCCTGTTCCTGCTGCTCCTACTGCTGCTGCTACTCCTGCTGCTGCTGCTGCTCCTGCTGCTGCTACTGCTCCTGTTGCTGCTCCTGCTGCTGCTGCTGCTGCTGCTGCTCCTGTTGCTGTTACTCCTGCTGCCACTGCTGCTGCTGCTGCTACACCTGCTGCTCCTGCTGCTCCTTATCCTGTTCCTGCTGCTCCTGCCGCTACTTATCCTGTTCCTGCTGCTGCTACTGCTGCTGCTACTCCTGCTGCTGCTGCTCCTGCTGCTGCTACTGCTCCTGTTGCTGCTCCTGCTGCTGCTGCTGTTCCTGCTACTGCTCCTGCTGCTGCTACTGCTCCTGTTGCTGCTCCTGCTACTGCTCCTGCTGCTGCTCCTGCTGCTGCTACTGCTCCTGCTACTACTCCTGCTGCTGCTGCTGCTACTGCTCCTGTTGCTGCTCCTGCTGCTGCTACTACTCCTGCTGCTGTTACTGCTCCTGCTGCTGCTACTGCTCCTGCTGCTGCTCCTGCTGCTGCTCCTGCTGCTGCTGCTCCTGTTGCCGCTCCTGCTGCTGCTACTGCTCCTGTTGCTGCTCCTGCTGCTGCTCCTGCTGCTGCTACTGCTCCTGCTACTGCTCCTGTTGCTGCTCCTGCTGCTGCTACTGCTCCTGTTGCTGCTCCTGCTGCTGCTGCTGCTCCTGTTGCCGCCCCTGCTGCTGCTACTGCTCCTGTTGCTGCTACTGCTCCTGCTCCTGCTGCTGCTACTGCTGCTGCTACTGCTCCTGCTACTGCTCCTGCTGCTGCTACTGCTC
The DNA here is from genome assembly GCA_030762935.1 of Hymenopus coronatus. NCBI lineage: Eukaryota > Metazoa > Arthropoda > Insecta > Mantodea > Hymenopodidae > Hymenopus > Hymenopus coronatus. The sequence continues at coordinate 106,938,339 of CM060900.1, read as the reverse complement.
CTGCTACTACTCCTGCTGCTGCTGCTACTGCTCCTGTTGCTGCTACTACTCCTGCTGCTGTTACTGCTCCTGCTGCTGCTACTGCTCCTGCTGCTGCTCCTGCTGCTGCTCCTGCTGCTGCTGCTGCTCCTGTTGCCGCTCCTGCTGCTGCTACTGCTCCTGTTGCTGCTCCTGCTGCTGCTACTGCTCCTGCTGCTGCTCCTGCTGCTGCTACTGCTCCTGCTACTACTCCTGCTGCTGCTGCTGCTGCTGCTGCTACTGCTCCTGTTGCTGCTCCTGCTGCTGCTACTACTCCTGCTGCTGTTACTGCTCCTGCTGCTGCTACTGCTCCTGCTGCTGCTCCTGCTGCTGCTCCTGCTGCTGCTGCTCCTGTTGCCGCTCCTGCTGCTGCTACTGCTCCTGTTGCTGCTCCTGCTGCTGCTACTGCTCCTGTTGCCGCTCCTGCTGCTGCTACTGCTCCTGTTGCTGCTCCTGCTGCTGCTACTGCTCCTGTTGCCGCTCCTGCTGCTGCTACTGCTCCTGTTGCTGCTCCTGCTGCTGCTACTGCTCCTGTTGCTGCTCCTGCTGCTGCTACTACTCCTGCTGCTGTTACTGCTCCTGCTGCTGCTACTGCTCCTGCTGCTGCTGCTCCTGCTCCTGCTGCTCCTGCTGCTGCTGCTCCTGCTGCTGCTGCTCCTGCTGCTGCTCCTGCTGCTGCTGCTGCTCCTGTTGCCGTTCCTGCTGCTGCTACTGCTCCTGTTGCTGCTCCTGCTGCTGCTACTGCTCCTGTTGCTGCTCCTGCTGCTGCTACTGCTCCTGCTACTGCTCATGTTGCTGCTCCTGCTGCTGCTGCTGCTCCTGTTGCCGCTCCTGCTGCTGCTACTGCTCCTGTTGCTGCTCCTGCTGCTGCTACTGCTCCTGCTGCTGCTCCTGCTGCTGCTACTGCTCCTGCTACTACTCCTGCTGCTGCTGCTGCTACTGCTCCTGTTGCTGCTCCTGCTGCTGCTACTACTCCTGCTGCTGTTACTGCTCCTGCTGCTGCTACTGCTCCTGCTGCTGCTCCTGCTGCTGCTCCTGCTGCTGCTCCTGCTGCTGCTGCTCCTGTTGCCGCTCCTGCTGCTGCTACTGCTCCTGTTGCTGCTCCTGCTGCTGCTACTGCTCCTGTTGCCGCTCCTGCTGCTGCTACTGCTCCTGTTGCTGCTCCTGCTGCTGCTACTGCTCCTGTTGCTGCTCCTGCTGCTGCTACTACTCCTGCTGCTGTTACTGCTCCTGCTGCTGCTACTGCTCCTGCTGCTGCTCCTGCTGCTGCTACTGCTCCTGCTACTACTCCTGCTGCTGCTGCTACTGCTCCTGTTGCTGCTCCTGCTGCTGCTACTACTCCTGCTGCTGTTACTGCTCCTGCTGCTGCTACTGCTCCTGCTGCTGCTCCTGCTGCTGCTCCTGCTGCTGCTGCTCCTGTTGCCGCTCCTGCTGCTGCTACTGCTCCTGTTGCTGCTCCTGCTGCTGCTACTGCTCCTGTTGCCGCTCCTGCTGCTGCTACTGCTCCTGTTGCTGCTCCTGCTGCTGCTACTGCTCCTGTTGCTGCTCCTGCTGCTGCTACTACTCCTGCTGCTGTTACTGCTCCTGCTGCTGCTACTGCTCCTGCTGCTGCTCCTGCTGCTGCTGCTCCTGCTGCTGCTGCTCCTGCTGCTGCTGTTGCCGCTCCTGCTGCTGCTACTGCTCCTGTTGCTGCTCCTGCTGCTGCTACTGCTCCTGTTGCTGCTCCTGCTGCTGCTACTACTCCTGCTGCTGTTACTGCTCCTGCTGCTGCTACTGCTCCTGCTGCTGCTCCTGCTGCTGCTGCTCCTGCTGCTGCTGCTCCTGCTGCTGCTGCTCCTGCTGCTGCTCCTGCTGCTGCTGCTGCTCCTGTTGCCGCTCCTGCTGCTGCTACTGCTCCTGTTGCTGCTCCTGCTGCTGCTGCTACTGCTCCTGTTGCTGCTCCTGCTGCTGCTACTACTCCTGCTGCTGTTACTGCTCCTGCTGCTGCTACTGCTCCTGCTGCTGCTCCTGCTGTTGCTACTGCTCCTGCTGCTGATCCTGTTGCCGCTCCTGCTGCTGCTACTGCTCCTGCTGCTGTTCCTGCTGTTGCTACTGCTCCTGCTGCTGCTCCTGCTGCTGCTCCTGCTGCTGCTACTGCTCCTGCTGCTGCTCCTGCTGCTGCTCCTGCTGCTGCTGCTGCTCCTGTTGCCGCTCCTGCTGCTGCTACTGCTCCTGCTGCTGTTACTGCTCCTGCTGCTGCTACTGCTCCTGTTGCTGCTCCTGCTGCTGCTACTGCTCCTGTTGCTGCTCCTGCTGCTGCTACTACTCCTGCTGCTGCTGCTCCTGCTGCTGCTACTGCTCCTGCTGCTGCTACTGCTCCTGCTGCTGCTCCTGCTGCTGCTGCTGCTCCTGCTGCTTCTCCTGCTGCTGCTGCTCCTGTTGCCGCTCCTGCATGCATAATTTACAAAATGTCTAGGAACCTGTGCCAGCTTCTTGCGTTACACTTACGACTGCGTTGTGAATGGTCTTCCCTTGTACTTGCGCTTATGCTGTGTTACATTTGCACTTTCATCTCATTGTGAATGTAAGTGTGGCTCTCCAGTAACCTTAATACTTTATCGGTGATTTAAAACACGAAAACTTTGAAAACAGCACCCTAAATGATTATACAATATAAATCAATGCGTACTGCATATACAGGATGTTAATGAACTACATCAAAACATTTTCAGAGATAAGGAGTTGTCCTAAATAAGTAGTTTGAGATAGAACACCTCTGGTCTGTTTGTTTAAATTTCGAAGTTACGAATATAACTTTCTAAAGTGCCAGTCCGCTACTGGTTGATGATACCATTCGAGGACACAACAAAAACGAAGGGCCGTTGCAGAGAGTAGCTTTCTGGTGTAATGGTTATGAGTATGACATTAATTTCGCATAATAGGCAGTATTTCTTTTCGGGTTCCAATCTTTCCTCCAAGCAGCATTTCTGCATATGAACTTAAAATAACAAAGAAAAAAAGTTGAATCTGTGGCAGGAATTAAACCTACGACCTTCGGTTCAACATCTTTTGACGTTGCACATTAAGCCTAAGGAACAATTAAGTAAATGAATCTAGAGTAGGCTATATAACGCAAGAAGGAAGTTAATCCATGGACAGTGTCGTACTGTCGAGTGATCTGAGAGAGCTTCATGGTAGTTAAGCTTGAGAACGCGAATAACGAGTTACTGAAAATCGACATTTCTAAACTCACGTATCAGTTTAAAGAACATTCCAAGTCAGGTTTTCATTTTACTTTTATTTAACGTCGACTCATCTGCATTTGAAACCAATTTGTTTGACACTTTATAACTCCATTATGTTTAGCCGTGGACCATGCGTTCCCTATCTGAAATTACTTGTATCAGACACATCTATAATCTCTTATATTATGTCGGTATAATTCATTAATACCCTGCATATTATAGGTTTAATAACTCTGGCAAATTTTCATTTATAATATTTTATTTAAAATTCTTATATACATATTTCTTAAAAAGTTTCGGATGTCATATCTCTAAAGTAAAGGAATTATGAAAGTGCGATTCGTTAAACACTAAGATTTTTGATGGGAAACTAATCCCATTTGTTATTTTCTCTCACGAAAAAGCCACTTCCATAAAATGTTAAGATTTGTTGCATGGAGAGCCTCGGTGGTGCTTCCCAACATCTGAAAAAGTTAAGAAAGTGTCTTCTTCAGGATTTATAGAGACAGCGCAAACCTCCCTTGTTTTCTAAAGATAACTTTTCACTTCTGCATTGAATCAATATTCTCTGGGGCGTCAAGGATGCAGGGTCTACTCTTTCTTCTTAATGCAACACTTGCGTCTGCTGACTCTGGTGTTAATGGTTAATGCACTCCTAATTCTATTCCAGCCTGCCTTGCAGTGATAACTTCATCCAAAGTTCGCAACAGCGCACTTACTCTGCTCATCGTCAGGGCAGAAATATCCGCCCCTCTTGTGGCGAGAGGGAGTTTAAAAGGAAAACGTATTTTGTCCTCGCCTGGATCAGATGAAGCAGGCAATTCCTCAGCAAAATTTGCTTCTTAAGGTGTACTTAAACTGATATTACTTAGTAACTGCTCCTAAATTCAACTTTCGAGATTGTATGAAAATGTCCTGAGAAGATGCCAGAAATATGTGGATGGATAACAACAACAGTTCTGCCATATCTTATGATAAACCACGCTATTATTATTATTATTATTATTATTATTATTATTATTATTATTATTATTATTTGTCATTACGATTATTATTATCATTGCTACTTTGTTGTTATTATTATGATTATTATTTTATTATTATTATAATTAGTTTTTGTCATTAAAATTTTCATAATTATCGTTATTATCATTATCATTGCTTAACCACCTAGACAGCCGGGGTTCGATCGCAAGCGACCGCATGTGAGATTTGTGGTGGACAAAACGGCGCTGGGGCGGGTTTTCTCCGGGTACTCCGGTTTCCCCCGCCATCGCATTCCACCGGTGCTCCATCATCATTCATGTATCATCAGTGTCACCGCCTGCGGTACCATTAGTAGTTAAAGCGGGCGTTAAACACTACAAAAAAAGCATTGCTTAACAATAATAATAATACTAATAGTAATAATAGTAATAACAATAATACTTTCCCTATTACTGGTCAAAAGACTTCACACATTTGGCTAATCTTGCATCAAATAACATCATTAATGTTACCTCTAATTATTCGACACAGTGCTGATTTACTGTGCCTTCGCCTTAATTTTGAGGAGTTAATCAAATTCTGGGATTGGATGACGTCCGAACTCAATTTAGGCAATTCCTTTACAGATTATATTAAGCGAACATCATATTTAAATTAAAAAAATAGCTACGGAATCACTTATATGGTATACAAAAGGCCCAAAAAAGATCTGAAAACGGCGTAGGAGTTTATGGGCCTAGTTTGCCCTAGCAAAAGTTCTTGCTAATGAGCCCACCATTTTAAAGTAAACCTCCATACTTATAGAAATATGTATTCATATATATGTCAACAAATACATTTGTGGTCCCAGAATGTATATTTTATCGACGGTCAAGCAGCTTTAAGGGTTCTTAGTTCTTACACAATTGATTCAAAGCTTAAATTTTAAACTAATTAACTTTTCTCAAACGGGACCACGCAAAGCGAACAAAACATCAGTTGTTTCACATAGTGACCAGCTTTTAAAAGATTTGACTACACATTAGCCTAATGTATTCCCTTACTTCCCTCCTACTTACAAGTTGTTGGTGACACAGCTAGAGAGTTATGTTAACCGTTTTCGACATAGTCTTTGTTATTGGTTTCAATTTTAAACCAATTAAACATTTCTCATACTGGAAATCATACTTCCATTCACCTTTCTTTTTTTTTCTTCTGGTCTTGCAAAGAGAAACGAATTTCAATTGTTTGAACAAGCGATCAGTTGACTACCATTATGTATACCTCATATCCTTCCTACTTAATAGGAAACAAGTAACAAGGCAAATCTGCTAACGTTTATCTCGATTAGCATAATGTGGCTAAAAGAGTAATCCTTTGTAAGAATAGTTTCCTTATGGAATAGCAAGAAGAAAGCATGTGAATAGAATACATCAGATTAGTTTTTTCCAATTCAGTTTCAAGTATCGCTAAATATTTTTTGTTGTCCCGGAAAGTAAAAAATTTGGCGTATTTCCATAACACATTTCTGACACCTGGTGCCTGATTTGCTAATTAGGCCTTCGCTGTAACGGTGGTATGTATAGTGCTTGGAGTGTATGCCCATTGGGAACTTGCAGTTCAGCAATATTTGGCGCTAATGCTTTTGCATGCCGCTTGAATGGTTTTGCACAACCAGAGGCATCTCGGTGTGAATTAACATTTGTGTAGGTAAAGCTAACAGCGTGAACTACGTGGAGTGTTATGGTGTGTTTCATTTCCACAATCGCCACTTAGAGCGGAGAATCATGTGCCTTTCTCTAAATATTCTGCAAACAAACTTCTTTATAAAATATTATTCCTCTTTCTGCTTCATGCTAATTATGATAGTGTTCTTATTACTTAGTTGAAACCAACTAAGGCAATGCGATACGCTAAAGCAATATTCAAACGTGCTATGGGATTATCATTGCAGTTCGACAGGAGTAAAACAAAAGAAACACGAACCATTTCCTGTTTATAAGCATTTTAAAATTTAAATCAATAGCAAGGAATATCTCGGAAATGGCTAACTCAGCAGAAAAATTATACAGGACATAAAATGTATGCTTCGACAATATTTTTTTTTGTGGAGCAAGTTTTTTTCTATCTCTTACGGTTTACAGTTATGCAAAAGTCATTCCGAATGAGGGCTTCAGAGGTTCCTACCAGAAAATTCAAGATATATTTTGTTTTTATACAATTGTATTTAATGTACTATGTTTTCAAAACCATTAGAGTCATTTTTGAGGAAATACAAAAAAAAAAATATTTTTTCAATGTAAAGTGTAGCTTGAGGTGCAGGATATTCTTGCAAATCTTCGCCTCACATCCGTGGACAATACTAAACTTAAATACCAAGTATTTGGTATTCTACAGGCTTTGAGTTTTGAGTCTTGCTGCCCACAGACACACACATATAAACACACGGACATAATACTCCGTGGAGAAATTAAAAATCATTACATAAGTCACACAAGTGAATCAAGCTAATTTACCTCAAGTTCCTGGCCGAATGGCTAGAAACTCGCCTCTCGCCAGCGCGATCCTGTTTCGATCCCGGGCAACCGCATATGGGATTTGTGGTAGAAATAGCGGCGCCGAGGCGCGGTTTTTCCGGGTTCTCCGGTTTCCCGCATTCCACCGGTGCTCCATCTTCATTCCATGTATCATAGGTGTCATCGTCTGCGGTATCTATGTAGTACAAGCGGGCGCTAAACACTATAAAAATTACACAATTTGCCCCAGACTTAAATCTCATAAAAAGGAGTGGGATGCGGCCCACATTCAGGAGGTCGTAGGTTCGATCCCTGTCAACCGCCTTCTCTGATTTTGGTTTCTTCATGGATTTTCCTTGTCACCAGGCGACTGCTGGGGTGTGTGCTCCACTAGCACGAAATTTTTCGGGTCCTCATTCCACGTTTAGTTATAAATAAATAATCAGGATGACGCTTTATTAAATAAATATAAGAATAATGAAATAAAATTACTATTTCTCAGTTATAAATAATTAAAATATAATTTATAACAAAATGATGATACAAATATAACAAAATATTAAGCAACATATCTAAATAAAAATAAAACATTACTAATAAATAATAAAAAATGCATTTTATACAACAGAAACATATGTTGTAATTAATATTTAATTTAGTTAGTGCTGGATACCAGTGATGTAGTTTATAACATAATACAGAAAGAAGCGGAATACCAGATGCAGAGTTGCTGGTTTTCCAGTAATATTTTTGTTTACAAAAGTTTATTTTATTTTATTTCAATTACACATTTACTATTTTTATATTCTAAATCTTTACTTACTAAATTTAATTTTTAATTTTACTTAGTCGTTTAGTTAAACATCCATAAAAATTACATAATGGAATATATTTGTAAAGGGCTACGCCGTGTCCGGGTGGTTAGACCATTCGCCTCTCATCTAGATGGCCCGGATTCGATCCTAAGTGACCGCATGTGAGATTTGTGGTGGACAAAGCGGCGCTGGGGCAGGCTTTCTCCGGGTTCTCCGGTTTACCCCGCCATCGCATTCCACCGGTGATCCATCTTCATTCATGTACCATCAGTGTCACCGCCTGCGGTGACATAAGTAGTTAAAGCGGGCGTTAAACACTACAATTTTTTTTTTGTAATGTTAGGATTGGAAATAAAAATTTAAAGTTTTAATATGTACCCCAGTGTAGTTACCCATGTGTCGTGGTAGCATATTCAGATTTTATTTGTTTATTATATCATTTCATGTCTCCTTTCGGACTGCGGGGCTTGAATGGGTAGTTTGGTGGTGTGTGGTGAATATGCGCTATGTAACTTTTTCTTCTCTTTTAGTGCGGATGAATTCGGACATGTTCTCAAGAGGAGCGTTGGAAAATGTAAATGGCGTGTTATTTATGGACGCCCTTTAACTACTATGGTCCTCAGCGTCCCATTCTAAATTGGGTGTGAAAGACCGCTTAATTTTGCTTAATTGTCGTAAATCTACGACACGGGGCCCACGGCTTTACTTCCCTGCAGTAGGAAGTCATGCTAAGGATCTTTACACCCGAAAAAATCCATCGCCCTCCGCCGGGTTTGAACCCTCGACCTTGGGTAAATGAAGTTAGCATGGTAACCATTACACAACGGAGGGCGACTGAGGAGCTTTGGGGATGCCTGCAAAAGTGTCTCCTTATATGAACCTTGGGGATTTTGCAAATACCATTCCTGCCGCTACTTGATCCGTGCAACACACCTCGGATGTTGCTTCTCATCCCTTTCTCCCAGAGGTTGCATACGGTACAATTGGTCTATGGCCGCAGTGGTTATAAGCTATTCCACCACCCCTTGCGATAAAAATACAAATAACAAAACAATCGTACTAATTCTATGCCATGGAATATACGTAAACTACCAACGGAGGTTCACATGGAGCCACACATCAAATTTTAAAACTCATATACTTAATAATGTTATGATATACTAAATGTTTAACACCTAGGAACAATACATGTAAACTTAGCCGCTCCTCTCATTGTCCGATAAAAAGTAAACGAAATTTTGTGTTGTGCGACGAGATGCTTTTGATGGGCAAGTTCCGCACACTGTAACATTCTTGGCAATGAAATAACGGTTACCATTAGTACATACCTCCTCCTTATTGTTACTGCTTTTTCTGAATAACATTCTTGTTCATCTGTTATAATCTCCTATTACCAAAGAATTTTCGTCTTGTCCAGCTTCTCTTCCGGACGCTTCACTCCCTGGGAAGTCGAATGCAAGACTTCTCCAATCTAGCGTTCTGCAGAACGTTGCAACTAACAACACAATCACGCTCGCAAAACTCTCTCTCTCTCTCCCTCTCCCTCCCTCTCCCTCCCTCTCCCTCCCTCCCTCTCCCTCCCTCTCCCTCCCTCTCCCTCCCTCCCTCTCCCTCCCTCTCCCTTCCTCTCTCACCCCTCCCTCTCTCTGTGCCACTTTCTCTCCCTCATTTGCTCATATATGTACATGCTATAATTACATGTTACATTACAGTTACATGTTGTATCTTATATCTCTTAGTTACAACCCTTATTTTATGTAAAGCTATTTCTCAATTATCTATAATTTCTAATTGTAATATGATAAATAAATCACAAAAGGTTTGAAGGAGTGTCTTCACTAAATGTATCTTCGATTAATATAGCTATTAAACTCCTTAAAAATAGTACAGAACTACAGATTGTTACTGTGGTCGCGAGACCGTTAAGGCGTATGTGATTGGCCCACAGCGTCCCAATTTCCACATATCTGTTCTACACTCTATTCAAGAGAGTTCCGTGCAACATCGCATATTTTGAGGACGGGTGCACTGTACGTGCTTTTAACTAACATTGCGGGGATTAGCTGAAATTGCTCTCTCTTTTATTATGTGTTTTATTACCTTGTTTTGTTATTTATGTAGCTGTTTGTCAACGGTACTTATGCTTTACCGCTCTTTTCCCTCGTCAAAGCTCCCTAACATTGTCAAACAACAGCTACTACATCATTTCTCCTCAGTTCTAACACAACTGTGCTCTGCAGTAGTGCGAATACTTTGATTTGCTAAAGTGCAGCACCAGTCTTACCATTTTCTATTACAGCGATATGAAACTATCGCCTTCTTTTTCTGACATGGATAAGTACAATGTCCGGAGAGAATCGCACTCGAGGGAAAGTAGTGATACCATCGAGCACGAAAGTGTGTTATGTGTGCTGAAAAACTCAGTAATGCTGCTATGGTTCCCAGTAAATTGTAACAGCATTTGTAAGTAAACTTTTCTCTCCGTTAAGTAAAGTGGGAATTATTCTCGTTGATTGTTGGAAGATAATAAAAAGTGACTGTCATGACAGCGTCGGTGCATATTTCGCAAAAGATACTAATTAGATGGTAGCCGAACTTATCGTAAATACCAAAGAACAACACACGTTAGCAGAGGCATTGTTAATACTCGGTATAAAGAAATGATAAAACAGCCGTGGGTTTAGAGGTTGCTGTTTATATTTAAAAAAGTTCTATCGCTTTCTCTCTCTGATGACGCAATCAGCCGCCGAGTCAGTGACATGTCCCATGTCGAAGACATGAAAATAAATATTAAGAAAATAAAGATCATTCGAAAATTCTCAGTTAAGACCGACGAGTCCACCGATATTGATTTTTTTCCTACATAATGTAGGCTGATAGGGTTGCAATTGCAACTCATATCTTTTTTTTTTTTTTTTTTTGCAAAAAACTCCCCTAGTGAGCAACCGGTGAAGAAATATTTCGTGCACTAGTGAATAAGCGGTGCATAACGAATTTGGTTTGTACAGACAGAACCACTTCTATGACAGGCCGAATGAAAGGATTCGTGGGTAACGCAAACGTAACCCCATGGCACAACAGTCCACAAGGGACTACATCCCCCATCTTGACCCGAAGGCAGTGAGGTGCAGTGTTGGAGGGTGAGACGAGATCAGCGCCTCGGTCCCTCCCGGCCGATTGATGCGATCTTCTCGATCTGTAGCCGCTACTTCTCAATCAAGTAGTTCCTCAATTGGTCCCCAGGGAGTTCACGAGGCTGAGTGCACCCCGGACCAGGTCTCCCAGCGGGGGAAAATTCCCCACGGTGGTACCGGGAATCGAACGCAGGTACCCCGCTTGGCAAGCAGCCGCGCTACCACCGCGGTAAGGAGATGACCCGTACTGGGAGTAAATCTTAACTTACAAACCAACCATTGTCTCATTCACCGCGAAGCCATTGTTGCTAAGGCTTTGCCAATTTCTCTGAAAATTGTGAGTAGTAAGGACCGTGAACTTCATCAAATCGCGGCCGTTAAATATGCAGATTTTTAACGTTTACTGACAAGCAATAGGACCAAAGCACACTACACTTCTGCTACATATAGAAGCATGATGGTATCTCGAAGTAAAATATTAACGCGAAAATCTGAACTTGCAATTTTTACTTTTGAGGGTCATGATTTAGCGGATTTATTTGTAAACGATAAGTGAGTATCTAAGCTGTCTTATATTTCCGATATTTTTGTACATTCGAATTAACTAAACAGAAAAATGCAAGATAGAAACGAAAAAATGCTCACTAGTATGGATAATATTCAAGGATTTATTAACAACTTCATTTGAAAAAGAATTGTGTGAGATGTTCCCAGCTGTATGGTGACTTACTGATGATATTAAGGTGTTTATGGATTTAATTAAGGAATGTTTATTACTGTTACAGCAGAATTAAAAAAACCTGTTTAGAAAGAGTGATACATCCATTATGGATTCGAAACAACTTCCGAATAATTTAGGCTTATTAGAGGAACTGTTAGGTTTGCAAGCAAACAGGACATTGAAATTAAAATATTTCGAAGTGACTTTTGGTTGTCAACAAGCGGTGAATATCCCGAAATCTCCAAGATGGCATTTAATGTGTTATTATCGTTTTCAACTCATATTTGTGGGCTTCTCGGCGTTGACTGAAATTCAAACATCATAGAGAGAGAGAGAGGAAAATTGATCGATGAAGAATTGGGGATCCTTTATTAACAATTTCCCCACAAATCAGCCGTCAGTGTTCTGCTAAGCAGGCTCAAAAATCTCACTGATATAATTAGCAGGGTTGTTTACTTTAAACTTCGTCTTAGTTCTACACTGAATTAAAGCTAATACATAGTTAATAAATGCCCGAGTGCATTGCTATTTAACAACAATAACAATAATGCTAATAATAATTAATTTTAATTGTTTTCTCACAGAAACCGGGTGCAGGACAAAAGTTGGATAAGTAGAATCAGACTGAAAAATTCAATGCAATCCCGACTATGGCATTGAATTTTTCAGTCTGACTCAACCTAACCAATAATAACAATTATAATAATAATTGTTTATATAACCACGTCATGTTTCGTAATTATATTAATATTCATACGATTTTGAAGGGACATAATTTTGGTGTACAGTATTGAGTCTAGGCCCGTACTGAGATATGCTGTGAGTAAGAAAAGGTTCCCGAAGACTGCATTATACAGAAAACATACAGAAGAATGGTTTCTATTTTAATTGCATCTCAAGTAAAGGAAATCTGTAAAACTAAATAGATGTGTGGTATATATCGTATAACATTAAGTTGCCCAATTTTAATCCACAAAAACTAAGTTTTGCATCAATGTATCGATTCTCTGTGTTACATTCAGATGATTTTCTCTACCCATTCCATACAATATTATTACAAAAGTTTATTCTTCTATCTACTACATGTTAATCGGGATAATATTTGCTGAAATTGGATGCACAAGGGTATTAGGGAAGTACTATAGGTTTTAAGCGATAGTCAAATCTCTTATGAACGCATTGCTATGCGATAGCTCTGAAATTACGTTCTCTTTGCATTGGCAATAGGGAGAAAAACGAAGTCGATTTTCTTCTACTGAATTATAAATATTTTAAAATTCAAAGCAGTAGCAATGGTAAATGCCATAAAAATGTTATTTCGCATAAAATGTGTGCTGTAACGAGATCGTAAGATTTTATCTATATCTTACGATTGATCAGTAATACAAAAGTTATTGAAAATGAAGAGGACTTTGAGGGCTGTTCCCAGAAAACTTAAGATAAACTTCGTTTTTCTGAAGATTTCATCAGCATATTGCATTCATTCAAAATGGCTAAGTAGTTTCTGAGGAAACGAAAATTATCGGACAGTTTTCCATCGTAAGGGTAGTTTAGGGTAGGCCACTTTCTTGAAAATCTTTATGTTCCATCCATGGAAGATCCTGATTTTAAAATATTAAGCTTGGTATTTAACCGGTTTTATGTTTTTGGAGTTATGTTATTGACAGACAGACACCATACACATACAAACACTTTCCAAAAAAAAAAAAAATACGGTAACATATTTTTGATTGGAATACAATAGTTCTTCTAATTACATACCTGTTAGAGAAAGTAAAACTATACCTCACTCCACCCTTATTTATATCAATCACAAACTATTGTTTTCTCCAGTGTTCCTTGTGCTTAATTACGCGTATTTGGTTTCTGATTCTAATAGTAAACGACACAGTGTTGTTGAATGCCTAAGTTTTTCGCATCCGGTCTCTGCATATACATAATTTACATGTTTGGTAAACGCAGCTTGAGCTCTGCAAGCGTCAAAAACCAATTCCGGATTCAATCCATAATGTATCTTATTGCAATCGACACTCGTGGCGTGGACCCCAAAGGTTTGGGAATGCTTAAACTTTGTAACTCTTTTGAAACGAGAAGGAACAAATTTATATGTTCCTCCGCTTCAACTTTTCTGTTAAACTTTCTTGGTTTATATAAACACCATATTGGAATAACAAACTACTCTCATTTATCATAACTTCCAAAGCAAAACACTTTGAGCTCACTCAATTATACACTTTTATTATTTTTGCTGATTTTCAATCACAGAATTAAAAACAATAAACAGATAAACACAGTCAAAGTAGGCACCCCAGGGCTCATTCTGCTCTGATGTAGTAATTAAAGTCGACGGGCAGCAGATGGGGTTGATCATTTAGCTGGAGGATAGAGTTTCTTTACCTACCTCTACAGTTTGACACTGCGAATATAACATCAGACTCTGCAACATAATTTAGAGAAGAGTGCTATTGTTTCTTTTGTTTCTTTTCCTAGTTTTCATTGTAGGAAGAAGCTTATAATGCATAGACTTATACGTAAACGCTGCATATTATGTTTTGTAAATGGTATCTTCATCTGTATCCAATTCGGTGTGTTAGTTATTTTTTCTCTTCTTGTAACAGTTTTCCAAAAACTAATCACATAATTTACTACCTGATGTGTTTTTCATTATAAAAATGAAAAATACCTGCCAGTGTAGACTATAAGCGTTGCTTCCATATTTTCATACCTCAAAACGTGACCCGCTGGCTTTGCCAGTGTGGAGTCAGTGGCTTCCAGAAAGCATTCAAACTCCGTTCCGATACGACATTCGTTATAGCGAGGCCCACCCACTCAAGGTTAAGCCTTCCAAACTGCGGTCTCAGGGAAAATAAGCAAACGTGTCGTGTGTGCCATATACTTGGAGGTGCTAACGAACCTGATAATATACCACTATTAAAAAGTAAAATTAAGGTCCGCAAATGAAATAAATATTGATGTAATGTTGTTCACTTCATTTTCTTAATAACCAATACAAATATCTGACATTTATGCCCCTAACAGCCTGTATGTGGTATCGGTTTTAGAGCAGTCATGGCCATAATGCCTTCCTCCCCCCCCCAGGCTCAGGAATAGGACAATGTATGTACTGTCGAAAATCCCTACTCAAAAATCAGTATCATGTACCCAGAAACAATGGTATTTTTCCGTCCCTAATCTACAGGAGCAGAAGTGATGGCGCAGGGGTTTCTGTGCCTTATATTGCGGGTTTAGTACCAGAAGTCTGTGATTCAATTTCCGGCTACAGGGACCAGCTTAGGTACAGTATTCCCAAGGCCCATTTGATTCAGTCCCCGGTATAATTGGCCTTTTTAAATTAATTTAAGCATTATCTAACCACGAAAACCAGGCTGTTCCAAAGCACTCGTAAGTACTCAAACCTCGGAAAAAGGCTAGAGAGGAAGGTGATTTGTTTCTTCCACGCCAGTCTGTGTAGGACAGAAGTCGGAGAGGTAGAACCAGACTGAAAAATTCAATGCCACAGCCGGGATTTGAGCCATGGATTATCTGATTTCCGTCCCGCTGCTCTGATTACTGAACCAGCACGACAACATGCCATCACGGATCCCGGCTAGGGCCTGGTGGTCCAACTACCACGTGTGCAGATATCTCTTCCTGCACTAAAACAGTTGCAGAACTCAACGGGGCTAATTCAAGTTAAAGCCCACCAGTTCTCCATTGGCGGGTTTTACGATAAAACTGAAATAGCTCTGAGTTCTGTTACTCTTTTAGTGTACGAGGGGATATCTCTACTCGACAAATACGAGCTAGTTGGGCCATCTGGCACGCGGCTACAAGTATCTCAAAATCAGAAACACGATCTTCTTCTATATACGCCGTAGAAATTACACTTATTTTTGAAGCAGTGTCATTGCTCAAACTCTGATAAAATAATATTCTGGTATAATCAGTACCAGCACAACAAATGTCTGTGGGTTGGCATTTGCTCTCATGAATGTATACAGCTGATGAGAATATCCTCGATTAATACATCACATTTCATGGCTTGCTCGAGAGGTTTCAGGCGAATAATGATCAACAGCGCTGCTTCCTAACATATAAAATATAATCTGCATGTCAAATATGACATTCCTGTGTGTTTTATAGTTTTAGCTTTAAAGTATTTTTTCGACGATAGCGTTTTTTATCCACTTCCGCTCATGTTATTATGCGAGGCAAGTTGAAAGTTTTGCACCCCGAGCGTTTTGCACTTTCAACGCACATTATTTAATCCTGCAACTACTGATGTGTACATTTATTGCTACAGACCTGCAGTATAATCGTATTTGATAAATTCAATGTTATAATTTAAATCTTACCACCTTTAAATACCCTAATAGATAGATATGTTAGGAGAGAGCTAATAATTAAGAATCGAGCTTTATTTAAGGACACTCCTTCACTGCCTTGGTTCTCAGTGTCCCATTTTATATTACTTGAAAGACAACCTAATTTTGCTCAGAAGCCCCTTTATCAGTCTTGAGATTCTTTTGCGGTACAGTAAATCTACGACACGGGACCAACGGCCTTACTTCCCTTCCGAAGGAAGCCAAGATAAGTATTTTTACGCCCGAAAATATCAATCGTCCGCCGGGTTTGAACCCGTGACTTTGGCAACCATAAGCTAGCATGTTACACCTAGACCAAAAAGGACGGCATACACTCAGAGCTAGCGTAGATCATTTAGCACAAGATTTGTTTTTGATGGTATTTAACGCCCGATTTTACTACTATGGCACCGCAGGCGATGACACCGATGATACATGGAACGAAGATGGAGCACCGGTTGAACGCAACGATGGGGGAAACCTAAGAACCCGGAGAAAACAGGCCCCTGTGCCGCTTTATCTACTATAAATCCCACATGCGGACGCTTAGGATCGAACCGAGGCCGCCTTAGTGAGAGGCGAGTAGACTAACCACTTGGCCACGCGCGGCCTTTGCGCAAGATGGTGGATATGCCTTATATAGAGAATATCTCTGGTCCAGAGAGCAGTAGATGTTCGAGGATTGTTCTGGGAATAATTAAGCAGTCATTGGAGGCTCGCATTTACTTTCTTTGTGAGGATACGTATATGATGTGAGTGATGTAAAACATATACATTATGATGTCTAACGCAAGAGTTTACTATCATGAATGTAAGCCTAGCCTAGACAATCCCCTCGTTATCTAGTTTACCTTGTCGAAACCAAAACGTTTGACTTCAAGCCATGCTAACATAACCTAGTAGTATAAATCAGGCACGTTTGAAGGTAAATCGTGCGTGGTACCGATGTTAGAACGTCGTCTTTCCTGGCTCCAGTCTAGGAGAAGGATCTGCTGCCGAAATCACCAGTGGTCGGTAGTGAGAAGTGTCATGCAATGTATGTACTTGACACGGGAAACCAAGACGGGGCAACGAGAGCCTTGCTTCATATGCAACCATAAACATTGACAAATGGAGTGTTTAATCTAAAATGCCCGAGTGTGGTCAAATTCGTTCGAAGGGGCATGTTCTGTGTGACATTTGCTGACTACAGTGACTGGCATTGCTTGATTTATTGACGTTCCAAATGATGTAATTATTTAGCTGACAATGAGCAAATCCTTGTTTATAATATAAGATCCAAAATTTGAAGCTCTACAGGGTTGATCTTTAATCGAGACCAGGGCATCGACCTTTTTTATTAATTCATAACATAATAGTAATAGTAACAGTACTAATACTAATAATAATAACAGCAACAAATAATAAGTAGTAATAAATTTGTAATTCTTTCCTTTTTAGAGGTAGCGTCTCTAATCCAGTTATTTCCCATTCCATATGATACCGAGCAAGTAGTATGCTTTTGTTTATTAGCTTTCAGATGCATATTTATGCTTATAGTTATAACGACTCGATAAATTATACCACAGTTGTTTCACGGTTTATAACGGGGGGTTAATTTTCATAAACGTGGTCTCACTACTTTATGCGTGTATTTATATACAACACATATTTTGCTAGGCCAGTAGTGAAACTATACTTATACATAGGAGGGTAACCTAACAATTTGTGTTTATTTCCCGTACACAGAAACAATAAAGTCTGTCAAGCAACAAAAATAAGCATGACAGCCCCCGAAATTGATTAGCCTTATCTCCGAAAGTCGTACAGGGCTTCTATCACGACTGCGTTGCCGTGGATTCAAAAATCAATCCAGTAAATAAGGGACAAAGTCGAACGAACGTAGCTTATCTCGCTCAAAAAAGCAAACTTCGGTAACAGTGACACTCGACATGCATGAACCGAACACAGGGCACCTTCTCCATGACACCATTAGCGAGTGTTGTGTTTATAAGCAAACATAATCAGAATGTCAACTTCGCAACGCGGGCATTTCATTTTCATGTCATTTTCAGAGGTTCCACACGAACTGTAAATGAAATTACTTGTTCTACAAACCTTAGCAACATAAAGTGTTCGAAAGAAGGAAGGAGGTTGGGAGTTATTTAGATCTTTGCTAAAGGATTCATTTTCCAAATTTCTATTATTTGCATCACATTCAATGAAAATGTTTGGCTCCACATCATTTGCGAGCAAAGCTTCTCTAAAATTAATTATATTAAGCTACGTTTCCACTGGCAACTTGTATATCACATTTTCCTGGAAAATGCCCCTTACAATTACATATATTAATGTCTGGAATTAGCTTCTTATACGTAGAAACTGTGTGATACACTGGTCAGTAACTGTTGGGAACTTGTTCAGAACTGGAATTTGAAGTTACGTATTTTGTTCCTTATTTCCGCCTTATCGGCCCCTAAAACTGCCGTAGCAGCACTAAAGCATGTCATTCCACAAAGCCCGCCAGCATGGATTTTGTTACAACTCTACTGTTAAAATTCTCGTGGATACAGACCTCTCCATTTTGAAAACAGCATGAAGCACTCTACCCCAAAGTTGAATTGCTCAAGCGCAAGTTGTGGAACTTTGTTATGTTATCGCTTGCCTAGGGAGAACAAACACAATGTTACGAACATGTATACGGTTGTATACCAGAAACACGAAGAAAGTATGACACAAGTCTGGAACAGTAAAGAAGACAAAGTTTTTGCCGCGAGCTAATCGGAACCCGTACAGAACTCAAGTCCTATACAAAAATGCGCCAATGGAAACTCATCTTTAGGACCGCAGCCTTTAAGTCATCTGTAATTTACGTAACAGTTAGGTTTGAATTTTATTGTGAAGATTCTTTTACGGAAATGAAGGATTATAGATAAGTTCATCCTGGCCAGTCAAACATGGAATTTTACATGAGGAGTGTGGTAAATGGATTCGCGGCAGCAAATTGAGCATTACTAAAGATAAAAGTCAATGTGTCTGTCCAAGATTTACTAGTAATTGACTGCAGAAGGAAAGGTAGCAGTATATCTCCATTTTATCGCTGGAAAATTTAAACAGGCGAGCACATAAGAAAAGGTCCCTTCGAGAGGCACAGCTTCGTAAAAGACAGTGAGTCATATATTTTTCATACATACACACATACATTAAAACATAAACTTTACTCGTCCTCATAATTTTGATGGAGCTTGTCCAGATAGTCTCCTTTGACTCCCATGCACCTGTCCCAGCGTTTAAGC
Organism: Hymenopus coronatus; assembly: GCA_030762935.1. Lineage (NCBI taxonomy): Eukaryota > Metazoa > Arthropoda > Insecta > Mantodea > Hymenopodidae > Hymenopus > Hymenopus coronatus. The sequence goes on along the minus strand of CM060900.1, from coordinate 106,919,306 downwards.
CAGTCTGCAAAGACATGTTGGAAATACTTTTTGAAATGTCCTTCAAAATAATATCCGCAGCCTTCAACTGCTGTCTTTGATGATGGAAAATGCCTCCCATGAAGGTTTTTCTTAGGGTTAGAGAATAGAAAGCAGTCACGCGGGTCTAAATTCGGGGGCTGAGGGACGCACTTCACATTGACTTCTGCAAGATATTCAGTAACATATGCAATATGCAGTTGTGCATTGTCTTGGTGCAGCATCTAGCCAATTTTGTGTGCAGCTACAACATGCCATCAAACTATTCCATGAATATCAAAGAATTATATAACCAAAACTTTCGAAACAGAAGCAACCGCTTTTGATTGGGGGGGGGGGCGGTTAGACATTAAGGAGATTTCCAAATTGATCTTCGTTGTTTCCTCTCAGGATCAAGATGACGTAGCTAAATTTCATCAGCAGCGATTATGTTGGAAAGGAACTCCGAATCTTCCTCTAACAACTTGAACTCATGCATACCTACGTGCGAATATCCTTTTATTCAGGGATGGGAGTCTTGGAATTCACTGTGTACAAACACCTCTCATGATTGTATCTTCTGTCGCCAACATGTGTACGGCACCCAATGAAATGTTCAGTATTTTAGAAAGTGTTGGTAAGGTTATTCGTCGATCCTCTCTCACGATGGCGGTAGTGGTGTTGAAGTTTCATTCCGTAAACGCAATAAATAACTGAAACGCCGGGTCCGCCTTCTATTCAAATTGATTGTTTCCCCTCTTTAGCCAATTTAACCATTTGGATAGGAGAGTCAGTCTGAAAAATTCAATGCCGTAATCGGGATTTGAACCATGGATCTCTCGGTCTCCAGCCGGTTGCTCTAAGCCACACTGAGCTACAATGCAGGCACGGCATTAAATTCCTGAACTCATCCACATGTTTCCCGATAAACCACAAGGTGGTCTCAAATTATTTTAAGATGACATACCCCAATGGAGACTTACAATGTCGTAAGAACTTTAAGCCCAGGGTTTCACAGTTTCGCCAACTATTATGGTAACTCAATTCTTTTAACTATAATAACTGTTATACGCTTCCTATATAAAACACATTTAATTCCATATTTGTGCATATTGTATATCTTTCATTATTCTTTATTGGTCCGTAAACTTTCCGCAATATTTTCCTTTCCCAACTTTCCAACTGTAATTTTATATCTTCTGTCAACGCCCAGGATTCACATCCATACATCACAGTGGGTTTAATTATTTGTGTTGTAGATCTTTGCCAGTGCAAAAAAAAAGTCTATTACCTGCAGTTATCCTATCTTTTACCATATTCGGTGCACCCATTATCAAAGATGACCAATGGACGCAAATATTCAAATGTTATCAACTTCTTTATGTCTTACATCATTTGCACTATTTCATTGAGTACATATCTTGGTTTTACTTAAGATGTGGTCTTATATACAATTTTTCCAACATTAATTTCTAATTCTAAGTCTTTTGTTACGTTCACTGTTCATTAATCCCCTTAAGCCCAATAAAAATCTAGCTATCATTGCCAAGTCATCTGCATAGGTTATATATTCTATGGATCTATTCATAATAGTTCTCACTGGGCTAATCTGTATACTTCTTACAATATTTTCCAAGGACAAATTGAACAGCAACGTGACAAAAGCATTTCCTTTATCTCAAACTACTCTTAGATTCGAAGCTTATGGTTAGTGGTTTTCTGTCATTTGTTAACTAACTTTATTTGTTTTACGATATACCAAATGCTCTAATTGCGTTAAGCAGCTGCGTCTATTTATGCTGCAATATGCCTGTTTAAAGTCAATGAGTAATTGATGCAGCACTAAATTATGTTGATATGTTTTCTCCAATATTTATCTCTATTGCGGTAAGTGATCAGTAGTGGAATGCGTTTTCCTAAACCCACATTGCTAATCACCTAAGTCTCTTCCGTGTATTCCTCTATATGCTTAGATATTAAGATGAAATTCTAGCGCGGGAAATTATCAAGATTGGAAAATGATGATCATTCCTTATTGAACAGCCCTCGTATAATGAAGTATGAATAATAAATATGGTATACCTGCTCACAGAAAGAAAAGCTATACTCTTGAATTTCAAAATGTGACAAAGTTCCTCTTCAGCTCAAGGCCCCTACAGATATAATCGAGTTCAGTAGCTGTGTGAAAGCACTTGTTTAAACAAGATTAGTGTTCTCTACAGCAATTCTACAGGTGATCTGTAGCTTTGGCTGAGTTGTGAAGATGACGGTAATGGCATGTGTCGGAGAGCTTTCAGGTTCGAATCTCGCATAAATATAATGTTCTTAGAAGTGCAAAATTATTGTTTTTATTATGAATACAATCTAGAAGATGTGTGTTTTAAGTATTGTTAAGTATATTCATCTTCCTTCCAATGCTAATATCCTTCCACCGATTAAGAAACAATGCTATGTGTTTGTTCCTTTCATAAACATTACATAATCCTACGAGTAGCCTCGTAGGTAGCCATTTAGAAATACCGCACTCTCCCAGGTCACCTGATCTAAACCCAATTGAGTGCGGTTGTACAGAATTTCAGGGGATTCTTCGAAATTTCCGTCTGCCACCTCCCAGGACTTCTGCAGAGGTATGAGTATGTGCCGAAGACTCGTGGGATTCCCTCCCAGAAAGACCACATTATTTTCATCGGCTGATAGATTCCATGTAGGGACAATTAACTAGGATTTTGAGTATAAAATACTAGACTGGGTGTGTAAGTAGTTTAATTATTTCCATTTTTTGTTTTGTTTGTTTATTTTAATTTGCAATAGAGACGGAAATGTGTCTGAAATGAAAATAATTATTTTAGATTAAAGAAAACTGGTCTTAAGGCAACCATAATATGCATTTTAAAGCTAAAATAATTTTAACTCCCTGTTATATTGCAAAATTCAATACTTAGTAGTAGCTGGTCTATGTAAACAATGAAGAAAGTGAACTTGATAACTGCAAAAACTTTGCGAAATTCGAACATATGCAATCCGCAATCTCTGATCCAAGTTCTAACGCGTTGAACCACGCGGACGTTTTGAGTCTGTAGTTTGAAGTCTATTTTTTCAGTTCGCTTAAGTATGAGTCCTTTACTATATGTTATTTAATCCGCGCAAACCCAGCACTTATTCACACTTCTGGTTTTAATAGAGAAATGCTAAAAACTTTATGTTCTTCATGAGGCAACGATAGTTGAATTATTGATTCGAGTCAATACTGTAGGCCCTCAGGCGGTGTCGTAGCAATATGTTATATGAAGCGTCTGCTTGCACTTCGGCTTTGCTCGGAAACACGAAGTGATCTTACGGCAAAACACTATTTGACCGGATGGACAATAAAAACACATTCATCATATTAAGTGTCGACGCAATTGTAAAACCAGACATCAACTAACGCAACGTTATGTCTCAAAATTTAGCATAGAAACAGTCTATTGCATCTCTCCTGACGCTACACCGCTCGTTGTAGTTTTACAAGCTGGTGGATTTTATAACTATCCCAACATTTTCAGTAAACTTCCTTCATCTCACTTATGACACCATAGTATAACAATGAAAGCTGCGGTCGTTTTACTGTTAAACCCGGCTGAAAAGTTCAGTACTAGAGTCAGGAGATTTTTTTAGGGCAAACTACTTGGCCATCAGGAAAGAGTTAGGAAATTAGTTGCAGTAATTGCAGTAATTTTGGAACTTTATTAATGCATGGTTTTTGGCAAGGCTGTTATATAGTATCGATGCATGCGGGTAAACGGACAGAAAGGTGATGAATGCTGCGGACCACGAAAAGATATATGATTCAGGTCGGCGTTTTCCCCTGGATCGAAAGGACATGCTGGTGTGTGGAGATGAAGACGACGAACATATCCAAGACCAAGTCGCATCTGGATCAGTGTTGCCGTGTACCTAGAGAACCATGGATCTCGGGAACTTCTTGCTGGATGGTGGCGTAATGATTTCCTTTTAATGTTAGTCAGGATTTGAGCACAGTTCTCCCGCTCTCTGTGCAGTTGCTCTAACCATTGAGCTACTATGACAAAACACCGGTGTGACATCCAATCCTCCAACTGATTCGTGTTTTTTCCCGGTCAATCAACCGGTATATCTCATAATTTCAGAGAACACCTCAATGGTATCTTACATATCGTAGGTACTTAGTGTCCAGGTAAATTTCATATACTTATGCGAGCTATTGGGATTTGTTTTATTAAATTGGTAGTTATATTAGCGCCCTGCCAGCACTTCCGTCTGTGGCATTAAATTTGTCAGCTGCTTCTAACAGTAAAACACATACCCTTGGTGAGACGGTGATATAACATTGTCAATATAATAATAAAAAACTGCATATGTTGCACGGCAAGATTCAGCACTAAATTACGCAATGAGGTTGACCCCCTTAACCATTTAATTAACTGCTATGCTTACAATATAATATTACATATTTAACACCATTTTAAGTTTAGTTTTCTTTAATGTATCATTGCCGTTACTTTAATTCACTGACTTCATTACAAAGCAACTATGTGCACTATCTGCTTAACAAAGTATAATTTAAAACAGCCAGATAACTAAAACTGAAACGTTTTAAAGCATCTTCCTCGTTACAACATTAGCGGCTATGAATAAATAATACAGCAATTACAGAAAGACGAGGCAGACCTTGGAGATTCCTCTCAGACCAGCAACTCTGAATATTGCAGACTGTACTAGCGGTTAAACTCTCCCAAATCAGAATGACAACTGTATGTTTCATTTCTGTAGCTGCGTCTGCTACCAGCATGATATTCTTACCTATATACCTAGAAGTAATTGTAGAAATCTTCTGGTTAACCTAAATGAACTATTGTTAAGAGACTATTCAGGTACGTTATCTATTTCGATGCTAACACAACCAAGTGAGATGGCTCCGCTCGCATTTGGGTCTCAAATACCGGAGCTTCCGGTTTCGATTCCCTTTGGATCGACTACTCTGTATTTTGGCCTTTCCCCGGTTTTTGTAGGTAAGTAGGCTGCTATAGTCACTGGTAATCAAGCTGAAAATAGAATCTGAGCACTTATTATCCTGACCAAAACAAGAATAAAAATAACTTCAAAACCATATTACATTATCATTTATCACACAATCAAAATAATTTACATTTATATATTCATCTCCCAAAATATAGTGTCCATGAAAAATCTCCTAGCCCCTGTAATGCCGCAAACAAACATGTCCTACATCTTGTATCATTTCATTTAGTGTCATGGCTGAGACTCAGAGGATCAGGCGAGTGGACGGCATGGCGAGGCGTGTGGCAAAGGATATTCTTTTTGTCCTGGTGATCGGTGGTTGAAGAGCCCGCAGGGAGACCTCTTCCTGGGGAACAATTTTATGATTATTATTAGTTGGCATTCTTTATTAGGAATTGCTCTCATTATGTTTAACAATTCTGTTTTGATTGTAAAATGTATGAAGAAAAAAAGCATGGATGTACGTGGCTTGGTTTTGCGGTTTAAGTAGTAGACCATAATAAAATAAAGAAAGTAATTGGACAAATAATGTTTTTTCCTTTCCTACTTTGAGGAGTGATGCGTGTCTTGGTAGTCTCAATGGGATATACCAACTGGAGACGCTAAGGACCCCGCCTTCGTCCAAGCCTGACGAATCCCTTCTTTCTTTTTTTCTTTTTTTCTTTAAATACAGTTCCGGAGACTTACCAGGACTCCGGAGCTGTATTCCTTTTTCCTCTTTTTCCCAGTTTCCTTAGTTGATCTATTAATTTAGCGTTTTCTTTTTACATATACATACACATACATATACACATTTACAAACACATAAACACCCATGCCCAAGGCGGAACTAGAACTCACGATCCCCTGCGCCACGAAGCACCAAAAGCGAGCGCGGCCATGGGGACCGGCAACTCTAATGCGGGGTCTCTTTGCCTCAACAATCAACACTCAACATTACACATATACAACTTGAATACTATGTAACGCCAACTATGTTTAGCCATACGTATAGCTGGAATTCCTATCAACATCCCGTCTTCACTGCATAAACAAGTGAGGCCAAACACGTTGCGTTTGTTAACATCGATAATCATATGGATTAAGATCATCAAAATCATCATCATTTTGGTTACAATGTGTGCTTTGTGAAAGTCCAGCAAGAATAAAAGAAAAACTCTTATGTGTTCCATTCACATTACTTTCTCTAGCTGTTCCACAAACAAAACCTCTCTCATAAAAGATTTTTCTTTTATCTACATCATGATAACCGAGATAAACATTAGCAAAGTGTCTTATTGCTTACTTCTTTATAAGTAGAAAGGAAATAACAGACTAGAGCTATAGACAAAATTTTTAAAATTCGGTGGCTATGCGAAGCAATTGAAATTTGGATCTCTTTGCTTGGAGTAAACAAAAGAGAGACGAAAAGAAAGGTGCCTTTCCGTTTAAAAAAGTTTAAGTGACTTAAAACTGTAACCAATAACTGGAATATTTCGAAAACCGGAATCTAAAACAAATGCATATGATGTAAACTGTGTCTTTTAACGAGATCTATATTTTTTGTGTAGTAGGTTTTTGTCTACCTCTTATGGTTCACCGTTATGAAGTCATTCAGAATGAAGGCGTTTTCCAGAAAATTCAAGATATGCATTTCGTTAGTCCTGAAAATATCTTAAACATAGGGCATTTTAATTAAAATTGTTAGAGCCATTTTTGTGAAAATCAAAATTCTCGAAAATGTTTTCATGTAAAGTGTAGTTGGGGTGTGGCGATTTTCTTGAAAGTCTTCGTGTCGCATTCTTGGAAGATACTGAACTTACCATGTTTGATAGTTAACCGACTTTTCGTTTTTGAGCTATGTTGCCACAGCTACGCACACACATACATGCACGACACACAGACATGGACCTTTCTCTAAAAATCTGGTGTTCCATTCACATGAATTTCTCTAAATCCCTTAACATTTATCGTTAAAAAGCTATCTACTTTAAGCCAATGAAGATAAACATTAGCAGAGACGGTCTTATTACTTAGTCCCTTATAAGTAGAAGGGAAATTAGGGACTACTTTAGCCTAAAACGACGATCAAATGTTTTAAAATATGGTTGCTATGGGGTTGAAATACGTTACTTTGCGTGACCAAGGAGTTGACAAGTTCCCATACGAGAAAAGTTTTAAGTATTTTAAAACTTAAATCGATAATAAGTAATACCTCGACAACGGTCAACTCCACGAAAAATGTATATGACATAACTTGCGTGTTTTAATGAGATCTATAGTTTTTGTCTGGATATTTTTGTTCTATCTCTTATGGTTTACCAGTTATGCGAAATTCAGAAAAATTCATCCAGAATAAAGAGGCCTTCAGAGGCTATTCCTAGAAAATTCAAGATAACATTTTTATTTTCCACGTAAATATCTTAAATATAAGACAGTTTAATTAAAATCGTTAGAGCCGTTTTTGAAAAAACCAAAATATTCGATTTTTTTTCATGTAAAAGTTAGTTGGGTTGGGGGGTTTTTCTTGAAATCTTCCAGTTCCTTCCGTAGAAGATACTGAACTTAAATATAAAGTTTTATATTTAACGGACGTTTCGTTTTCGAGCTATGCAGCTCACAGGCACACACACACACGGTCATTTTTCTAAAAATGCTCTTTTGGTTTCAGGGTCTACCAAAACATATATTTCCGGTGAAATCTCGGTATCGAATTCTTGGATGTAATACAATACCTTCTCTATAAACTATGTACATAGTACATGTAGAGAAAGTAAAACTGCTTTTTGGGGGAATTCAGAGGAGTGTAAAACATGTACTCCTGGTGAAATCTCGGTATTGAATTTTTGGGTAGAATACAAATCTTCTCTAGTTACTATGTATATTGTACATGCGTAATAAGAAAGTAACATCGGTTACATGACTGTCCATACTCTCTACCATTATAGTGGCTACCTTTACGAACTATTCGCACGATGGGTTAGTTTCTTATTCACTTCATTTTAATCGAAGTAAATATTTACAGAAATAGCTGTGTTACGCATGTTGTTATAAATACTGAGAGAATAGTAATAGCCAAATGCTTAGAAACTGTACGCTGTAGTCTGACCTTAAAATTTCATTTTATCTCCCTGCCTTCGCGAGAAACAACTGAAAATCGACAGGACCAAGAATAGCAAAGTATTGAACATTTGAACCATTAAAAAGGGATATCTCAGAAACGGTGTGTCACAAAAAGGATATTTGGGTGTTTTAAACATATGTACATTTTTTGTGTAATTCGTTTTTTCTATCTTTTAATCTGCCAGTTATACCACAAGATTTTATGAAACTCCTTCCGAATAAACTGAAGTGGTCTTCACAAGTTATTTTTAGAAAATTCAAGATATTCATTTTATTTCTCTTGTAAATGTCTTTGGTATGGAATTTGAATAAAAACGTTGAGACATTCTTGGGAAAATAATTTCAGCAACCTGCCCTGCGGTTCGTTCACCTTATCCGTTGCTCCCGAAGGTGTGTGACCGTAAACACAAAAGATCCATTGGCGGTCTAAGTGTTATTCGCAGACTGGCCATAGTCCTAGACCTAATACTACTGATCTGCGCTAGAGCGTGCTGCTCCGCTTCCCGGCCACGGAGTGCGTCCGGGTTCGTTCTCACCCATGTGGGTGCGGATCGGTCCCCATTCAGCATCGCGAGAAAATGAGTAGCAATCGAGTTGCTAAAGTCCCAGGTCGGAAAATATTACTAATTCTTGCAATACATACTACGAGAGGCATTAAAGCGCCTGATATTCCTTGAGGAATAGGCTGCGATCCTTGCCATGGCAGCAAACATTCCGGCTGGTGCTAGCCCCAACACTTGCCCGTATCGGTTGGACGATCGCACACCTCTGCCGAGGGGTAAGTGGGCGTGAAGCCGGCTCTCGGGCTGGTATCCCCAGACTCATAAACTGTAGCGGACCGGGATTATTATTATTATTATTATTATTATTATTATTGTCATTGTGACTGTCACTGTCACTATTACTATCATTATCATTATTATAATTATTATTATTATCATTATTATTGATGTTGTCATTGTCATTGTCACTGTCACTATAATTATTATTATTATTATTATTATTATTATTATTATTGTTGTTGTTGTTGTTGTTGTTGTTGCCATAAGCAATTGCCTTCCACTATATGCCACATGCAATTCACTTTAGTATGCTTAAGAAAGCTGTATACGTTGTCACCATTTGTTTGCAATATAAAATATATCAATTTTTGAGATCTTAAAAAAAAACAAGAAACACAAACACTTTAAAATATGTAATATGGAGACAACCATATCGCTCGAACTCTACAGCGTAATTAAACCTGAGTGGCTGCAAGATTTATAGCGAGCGTTAGTTACCATTGTTACTATTATTGTTCCTATTTGAATGCTGTTTTTGTTTTAACGTACTCCTGCAGGCGAGAGTCAAAGGACTGCCGGCAACAATCTTATCGCTCTGCAACATGACGCAAAACACAGTCAGCTGCATGTAGAGCTTTGTCACATAATGCACTCTGTTATTGGACACACTGTTGTTGCCTTTGCCGGCGCTGCTGTTTTGTTGCTGTCTGACGAGTACGTACATATTTATGAACAATGATATTGCAATTAGCTCTCGCGAGGGGGATCAAATAATTCATTTATATTTTTTGCAAAGTAGTTATCTCTCCGCAAGCTTTCAACGACTATCAAATTGCATGTCCAGCAAGCGGATATAGAAATAACATGGATACATCCAATTAAAAACACTGAACTACTAGTAAATGCAGCGAATCGTGTACAATCTAGAACCACTTCGTACCCTTTATGGCATTGGCTTTAGTCTTGCCCGAAAACACCATTTAATCATCCGAAAAATTGATCAAGTGACTGACATGAAAGCATTTGTATAGTGTGGCATTTATATAGAGTTTATTTATATTATAAGATGACATAATTGAAATTCTAGGAATATGCATCAAAGACTACATTTTCCTTGCATTAAAAAGTACCCCATTTGTTCTCTTTATTATGAAATATATCCCTTGATATATTTCCTTTAATTAAAACACGATTAAATTATAAGGGGCGCCAGCACCTTAACAAAACAAATTATGTGCTTAAATAGTGTATACTTTTTGGCGATTTTGAAGAAACTTCTTACAAATATTCTAAAATATTTTTAGAAAAAGGTGCACACTACAAATTATTTTGTAGGCGTCATTTCTTTGGTTGGAATTACGCTTGATAGTGATACTGTAATTATATCGAAATAAATTAATAATTGTTTTATACAGAAAATAGCAAAACAGAATGTCATATACATGTTAAAATTAACGAAAAATGTAAAAACCATAGGTTACAATTCTGTTAATGTGCAAAATTCATTAGCAGGCAAGTTAAGTATTGGGATAAAGCAAGTACCTGGAAGTAAAGAATCACGCGGTTAATTCGGTGTTCCGGCAAAGCGATTCCACAAGAAATCTATTAAGCTAAATGTTGAGTTCAATGGAATTAGCATGTTCAAAAACCTAATGGTGGTTTGAAAACGCATATAGACCATTTCTGAGAATTGGTAAGCAAACAGAATACTTAGAAATTAGCAATTCAAGGAATGAAGAGTTGTGTCACAGATTATTAAAAAGCTTAAAAATTTGGCAATAAAAATTAAACTGAGTTTCATTTATGGACGATCCTTAACTGGTATGTTTCTCAACGTCCCATTCTACATTTGGCGTGAAAGACCGTTTAATTTTGCTCAGAAGTTACCAGCCTCCAGTAAATACTCTGAGCAGATTTATCTAGTGTTGTCCATTCCTGCACACTCTGAGAGAAAGATCTCACAGCTTACTACTGGAGTAGCCAGTAAACTGAGGATCGGATTCATACTGGAACCTTAAGCGTGAACTGAAGTCTTTAAATAAGCGCTCGCTCACGGTGACTGAATACTTAAAGAAGTTTGCATTTCATAGGCGGTTCTCAAAAGTAGTGTGATCTGTACACACTTAGAACCGAACCGAGTCAGATAGCTCAGGCGTTTCTAATGAGACTGTCGTTCGGGAGGTCGTGGGATCGATTCCCGCGGCCGATCCGTATGACCCTTGGGTTTTTTTCGGGGATTTTCCCGGCTCACTAGGCAAATGTTGCGGAGGATTCTTCATTCTCCAGAATTTCCGGTCCCTCCATTCAATCTCCGTTTCATCCAACCGGTCTCTTTCAGAGGTTTAAGTGACGGCGAGGGCTGGGACGCGGGCTCCTAGCGCTCCCCAGGTCGGGATGAAGAACTACTTGGAATATGTATGGGATCCTCCACTGTGGCTCTTCCCCAGCCGTCCGGTTTTAGCACCCGTTTGGCATTACTCTCATCCTATCCTCCTGGGGTATGACGTACAATAAACCAATGGTTGTTTTATGGAATTCCCGCCGGCATCACACACATGCACACGCGCACGCACACACACACACATACATAGACTTACAACCGTAGAAGATGTGGCAGTATGCAAACATTGATACGCGCTTCCATTTTGCTTTGGTTACTGCTGCAGGAATAGCACGTGTGGGACATCTAAAATGTGTTTCCTTGTATAATTTGTGTTTTTGTATCCAAACACGTACAAAATGTCTCAACAGTAGGAATTTTTAACACTTTTTGGTTTGGAAGTATATAAACGACTGTGGCTTCACAGAAAATTATAATAAATTTTGGGTTAAAAACTATTGCAAACTAACTCACTTCCCAAAGAAAGGTTATATGAATAATAATAATAATAATAATAATAATAATAATAATAATAATAATAAGCTTTAACCTAAAACACACAGAACATTCTGAATGTATACCAAAGCTGCTGGAAAAGACGAAAGAGAATCGTAAATACTACACAGTTGACAGCAAAGTGAAATTGAGATATATTTAAACGTGATGCGTGGAGTTAGGCTTTAACATTGTAGCAAATGTCTTTATAGACTCAAAAATTGTTTACCAAAAATTTTAAACTCACTGCTGCAAATAATTCACTCGACGTTTCGAAGCGTAGACAGCTCACGGCTGCATGTCATCTATGGATCGCGCACCACTGCCCGCTTACATTCCGGCACTCACGACTCAATACAATTCACAACATCATGGTTTGGAATTATTCTTCCTTTTATAGCTAGAAAATGTCGTCACAGAACTCTTTGGTAACTTTTGGAAACCGAAGCCTTCAGATGTATCTGAAGCTCGAGAAGAATCAAGACGTCTTGCGTTCCGAAAGTTTCTATTACTGTCGATCCGATCTTCTTTTGTTGTTTACGCATACAAAGGTCTCCAACTGCGGTGACTGATATTCCAAGACGAGCTTGAGAATCACTGCAGAAAACAGAACTGTCACACTGTTATAAAGGAGGAAATGTCCGTGTGTATTATTAAAAGCATAGAATAATAGTGACGTGAGGCTGTGTTACATTTTGTAATAGTTCATTCTCCACAACAAAGATGGCAGTTCTAGCTATTAAACCTTGTTTCACATCCAAGGGATATTTAGCATTTTCACTTTCATGTATATTATAAAAGCTCTCTATGAAACGGTGAATGAAATGAAAAGGAAAAAAAAATGCTTCTTGTTGCTGCAAGGGCTAGATGTTACCCAAGGGATAAATGAATAGCATTTTTACTGCTGTTTGTAAATCTGCATTATCTTTACACGGAAGAGACGTCACTCTTCTATATTGCACAGTGCAACAATGTTCCACTTGGAATTCCTGAGTAAAACACCATGAAAGATTCATTAACAACGACATGAAATAAAACCGCAAGTAGTGGCAGGTGGCCAATTCATTATGCCAATAATTATTCAGTAGTAGAGCATTAACGACAGTAAGAGTAAAATTAGCTTACTCTGTGTTTATATGCACATTTTTTACGCTTTCTAAACAGAAATGTATTTAAAACCAGTAAATAATAGACTAGATGTTATTGGTTAATGAAATATTTGCCATTCCTAAACCTTCGGTGTTATAGGCTACTTTTATTGTATATTAATATGTGCGGATAAAATTAAATATAGTACTGCTCAGTGCTAATTTTCAAATGATTATTTGTAAAACTAATATATATATATATATATATATTTTTTTTTTTTTTACAACGCGAAAACCATTATATTCACGGCACTCTGTATATTCCACAAATTCCTGATCCTCCAGATTTTCTTTGGGATGATCAGGTGATAGCGGGATTGACACTCAAACGTAACTCAAGTGAGCGAACAGGCAACCTTAATTGGCACTCAAGGGATGGCTATGAATTGAAAAGATAAAATTGTGTTTAATTATGGCGCTCTTTAACTGCTGGTGGTTCTCAGTGTCCCATTCTATATGGGGCGTGAAAGACCACTTAATTTTTCTCACAGGCCTCTTTATCAGGTTTTAGGTTTCCTTTGCGTGCCTAAATCTACGACACGGGATCAATGGCTTTACTTCTCTTCCAAGGGAAGCCATGTTAAGGATTTTACTCTCGAAAAAATCCATCGCCCTCCACCAGGTTTGAACCCGTGACTAGGAACTGTGACTATGAATTGAGCACTTGCATCTGAGTACTGACTATTAATTTGACCCTGTAGCTTGCCATATATTGGTCCGCGCACTCACGCCTTCAACTGCTTCCCCTCTTCCCGCTTTAGCCGGCCGCTGTTCGGTGATGGTAGGAAAGGTGGGGTTGGAGGGAGAATTTGTCATCACTATTTCATGTTAGAACACGAGCGAGTATGGTTAAATGTAGAATGAGAACAAGTTCTTGTTTTCGCAAGTAAGTCGCAATATTGTACATAATCTGCCTAACCTGTCGTCAAAGGAACTTACCAGAGGAGAGCTTGGGTGCTGAAGCTCCCGACATTGTTGTTAACATTTCTGAGTCAATATACCCTTAAAATAAATAGTAAAATATGACTTTTGTGTTCACTTGCGGCCTTTTGCAATGCCCTCTCTCCCGCCACTGACATATACCTCGCGTTCTGCATGCATTTCTGCAATCACATGAACATGTGGGAAAAGATAGAATGACGCAACCCGCAATAGTTGCGTCCAAAAGGTTCTGCACAGCTCTTTCATTACCCTAACAGGATATAATAGTATTTTTGGTTTTGAATTTGCCTGTTGGAGAAGCAGGTTATGGTGTGTGGGAGCAGTTTATTTGTTGGTCATGCTGTTTAAGGATTGTGTGGTACTTCTAAGTAAACCAAATCGCCAACCTTATTTTATGTTTATGGCTTACATGTAAGTTGTTACATCTTTATCTGGTTTCTTGTGTGGTCCTGTACAATTTGCAAAATTGGGCAGTAGTTTAGGGCTATTGTTTTTAAAAAAGGACAATGTCACTAAGAGGAAGTTTATTATTATTCCTGAGAATAATAACAACAATAACAATATTAATAATAATAGTAATAATAATAATAATAATTATTATTATTATTTTACTGCATAAAGTGTAGTTGCAGCAGATTAAAATTGTACTGAAAGAGAATTATTTTTCTAATGAGCTGTCTAATATTGATGAGCTATATAAATTAAACTGAAACAATGTGACATACTTATTAAATCAATGGAAACATCAAACTAAAATTGATTTAAAACAGTTTAGAAAGTATTCTAAGAGATGCATGAAATCTTAGCAGATAACCTCTTACATTGTTAAGCAATGTATTAGAAAGCTAAGTTTTCTTTGGTGTAAGTTTTCCGGAGGTTTAATTTGTTCAACTTCGATTACTCTTTTCTCAGAAACCTTTAAAGATAAAGCCAAGAATATTTTGGAATTGGTTTATTGAAAAGTGGACATTTAGTTTAAAAAAATCTGTTTCGGTAATAAATTGTAATATCCACAAACTCCCTTTTTCCCAATGTTTTGTAATATACTGTGTAAAAATCAGAGTCCAAGAAGCAATAGCTATTTCATGTAGCAACGGTACAACAAACTTACTAAATGGAACTTGTAAAGATTAGAAGGGCCGGCTCTCCTTAATGATGTGTTATCCTCTTCAGTTTCCAACAATTATAGACAATATTTTATTTTATTTTGAAATTTCCTAACACACTTGCTCAGCAAGAAGCATTTGGGAAAGTAATATAGATTGAAAAGATTAAAATGTATTAAAGAACTTCTTACATGTCTTTGGATTAGGAATGAAATACTTGTATATTAAAATAACATTAATGTATTTTGCATACTTGGAGATTTTTGGCGGAAAATGTATATTTGTATTATATTTTGCGTGTAGGTACATATTTTTGTATTTTCACAAACATTGTATGCATTTGCAACTCAAGAAATTTAAGTGAGAAATGCGTTTATAGTTTGGAGGAAATATTGACTCATTCACAGTATCTGAAGTTTTAAAAAGAACTGTAATTCTGCATTTCAGGTAGTGTGCTGATGGTTAACGATCTTCCAAATGGTTTCTTAGAACTAGCTTGTCGGGGAGGTAATTGGCATTAATAATCCTAGAATACACTGCTCGTTTAGGTGAACTACAACTAGAGCAAAACCTACACTGCTCTTATGTTAATATGAATAATTACTAGCAAGCCTATCACTTTATTCTGGTTCAGAAATAAACGAGTCTCTTTCACACTTATTTGGAGAAGATTGTTGTGTATTGTAACATGAACTACTGCAAAATCTTAAAGCGTTGGCATTGTAAAATTTAAGTACTTTTTCCCAGTATACTGAATTACTTTAGTATTTTTTCCAATTCCCTAGCTTTATTCGCGTGCATTCTAAAGCATGTTTGATATTTAAAGTTTTAAATACAGATTCATAAGGTATTGCTTACTTTTAAACCCATGTCCAGCAGGATAATTTTACAAATGTAAGATAATTGAAAGTACCTGAAATGAGGTACAGCATTAAATTCACGTTATTAAAAGTAATATTTCACTGAGTATTTCACTGTTAAGGTATGCTGCCTTAGAAAGGAGCGTAAAGTCCGGCAACTGAGTTTTAATGAAGTAAACACAAAGAAAGATACTTTCACTTAAGAAAAGTTTAAATACAATAACTCTGAATATCTCGAAAATGCTTAACTCTACGAAAGAAAATGTATATGGCATAAATTCTGTGTTTTAACGAGATTTATATTTTTGAGTAGGTAACTTTTGCTCTATCTCTTACGGTTTATCAGTGTACAAAAGTTATGCAGAAATCATCCAGAATGAAGAGGTCTTCAGAGGCTATTCCCGGAAAATTCAAGATATGCATTTCGTTTGTCATGAAAATATCTAAAACAAGCAAAATCGTTAGAATCATTTTGGAGAAAATCAGAATTTCTCCATAAATATTCCATATAAAGAGTAGTTGGGTGTGGGGCGATTTTCTTGAAGGTCTTCATGTCGCATCCTTGGAAGATACTGAACTTAAATACTAAGTTTATTATTTAACTGGCTTTTCAGTTTTAGCTACGCTGCCCATAGACAGACACACACGGACATGTTTCCCAAAGGCTTTATCTGGGTTCAGGTGGTCTCAAAACATATATTTCCGGTGAAATTTCGGTATCGAATTTTTGGGTGAAATACAAACTTCTCTATCCTTATTGTGCATTGTAAATAGTGCTAGAGAAAGTAAAAATATACAATATTGGTGCCTCATTTGAGCGCTCTACAAACAAGTATCAAAGACGTGTTGCACAGCAAGTGGGGTTTCAAAATTCTCCGTTCATAGGCTGCTAAGTTTTTAAAAGTGAAACCCTACAGGATGTTCATGAATTTGCAATCCCGTGACGGAGAAGAATGCCTCAGTACAAATGGACACGGCTTTTAAAACAACTTATAATACGGTTAATACTCCTAGTGCATGATATATCACTCATGTATGATATTATTACTTAGGTGTAAGTAAAACTGGAAGTTTACAATAGAAACATTCGCGGCAGGGAAACATAAGCAACGCACTACGCTAGCCAGGTCTACTAATAGATGCTGCGAAAGGTTAGAGAAGTCTTGTGTTCAATATCCCAGTAAGTGAAGCAGATGAAAGATGCGACTTTGCTCATATTTCATTTCACCGCTTTACGCAGTCACAAAAGTGAAGTGATTCTGAAACTGAACTAAATCCCAACAGTGAAGTGACACTGAGGTCTGAGTTAAGTCACATTAATGAAGCGAATGTTAATAGCGGACAGGCACTATATGTTATACTATCTGGTGCTATAACAGCGTGTTTCTTAATGTTGTTTATTTTCCACTACTCTGAGAATATCATCACAAAGTATATTAATTTTAATTCCTACTAGCCGCTAATGAAAAACTCTTACAATGATTAGGTACATAGTTTGAACATTTTCACTTTGGATTAATGATATTCTTTGCAATGCAGCGGTAGTCCTCACGAGAAGGAATGAATTGACATGAAGTTCTCGTTCCAGAAATACGACAGTGGAAAGGAAGAGGCAGATTGATGTAATGTGCAGAAGAACAGGAAGGAGAGGAAGGAGAGGAAGGATGTATGGTTGTGGCTTAGTTGCAGTATCTAACAGAAGCAGCATCTTTGGCCTACAAATGCGCCGGAGGGTGATACATTTTTTCGGGCGCAAAAATTCCTAGCCGTTCGTAAAGCCGTTTGTCCCGTGTCGTAGATTTACGACATTAAAGAACTCCAAACCTTATAAAGAGGCCTCTGAGCAAAATTAAACAGTCCTTCACGCTGAGACGCTGAGGTGGTCTGGGACGCTGAGAATCAAAGCAGCTAAAGAGTGTCCATAAATAAAATTCGATTTCTACTTCATTTTATTTGTAGAAATGTCACAAAGTGGGGTAACACCCAAGTTTTATGATACAACGATGAGTTAGGTGATTAATTGATTGATATGGACATATAACTGATAATTTAATAATCCAAGATATCATTATGAACACCATTTTTAAAGAACAGCTGAATTCGCCAACACGTCCTCTCAGATGATTTATGTAGATTATCAAGAGTCAATTCGTTGAAGACTTCTACCACAGCTGTTCGAAATTGTGCCACTGTGTTATAGCGCTGATTTCATAGTTTGTTCTTCAACCTCCAAGGAATATTATTCAGGTGTTGCGAGTTTGCGACCTGATTGACGCCAGGCATAAAGAAACTTGACCATTTGTAGGTCCTCTCCCAATACACCTATTGTTAAAGATCATATTAAGGCACACTTGCAATACGAAATGTGCTGGCGTTAAGGATCACAATAACTTTGGTACCAGCATGTAGTAATTGTGGCACCAACCATCAGTGTGCACGTCAGGTCTATTATTGGAAACTTGCAAAAAGAAAGGGGCGAAATTTGTTGCACTTGACCACATGGACCAAAATTCTCTCCAATTCATTATAAAAATAAGGGGGTATATTTACTACAACACATGATTTTTCGTGAATTTATGCTCGGATAGATAGAACATTTGATGTGAAGAGGACATTATCAAGGGAACAATGGACACGGAACGCTTTAAGCGGCGTCCCACATACCACTTTACGTGCATTCATGACAGCATCGCTTAATTCATTGACGTGGAATTGACATTAACGCTTGAGCTTTAAATCAGCTTTGATATGTTACATGATTGCCAACCTAGGAATGCCAAGCTCTGCAGGTATCTTTCAAGTAGATTTCAGAGGAGACCTTTCCAATGACACCTCAATACAGTATCATGTTTCCCTCTTTTTGTCTTCCTATCATTTGTGGCACGATCTTTCTCACTATCCGTTGACAATGCCCGCATTTTTCACCTCAATATTTTTGGTTTTCCATAAAGGTTCCACAGAAAAGCGACCAAGAAATGTTATCTTCACTGTTCCACGCTCCCGCTTGTATGACATCTTTCATGAAGCCATACCTCTCTCACTAATTTCTGTTTGATGATATATGGACTCTGATCAGCAATTTTATTTACTATTTCCTTGCAAAACTGTACATAGTAGGGTTACCACAGTTTCCAAAATTATTAGATTAATAATGTATTGTTGCCGTACCATAGTTTACCTTGAGGCAGCTCAGTGGCAGTCACGTCACTACAGCTCTTCAAACACTCCACATAAATCTCGGGACAACACATAATTTCAAATGTTTACGGACTTATTTATACTGCTGCCACGTGCTGCCGGGGCTGCCTTAAGGGAAAGTTAATACAGTGACTATAATTAATAACATTGTAACTAACACCAACACAATTACTCACAAAATATGGGAAAAATGCCGAATTTCAAATCTCTCCGTTTATATCTAATTCGACTCTGAGATGAACTACAGTGCATTTTCCTTCCCTTGCTCTCTTACGAAAACTAGTGCTTCGTAACTATTAATTGCGTGTGCGCGCCAATCAAGCAGGGAAAGTATGCACCATACGTATAGGCGTTTCTAAATTAGGCCGACAAACTTTGGAATCAGCGTCTACGTCGCTTCCTTTCAGTTCAAGAGGGTTCTACGGGATTCAACTTTTCGATCCTCCAGGAAGGTATTGAAGTAATTATAAGTAAATAGGTACAAGAAACTTGAATACAACAATTACACAGTCGTCCTCCGTGGTCTAGGAGTAACCAAATAGCCTCTGGTTTCCAAGGTCGCGGGTTCTAACCCGGCGTAGGGGGATGTGGTTGTAGTGTGGCTTCCTTCGGAAGGGAAGTAAACCCGTTGATCCCGTGGTATAGATTTAGGTCACTAAGACAACTTAAGTCTGATAAGGGGAACTCTGGGCAAAATTGGACAGCGTTTCATGGCCAATATAGAATTGGAGGTTGAGAAACACTCCAGTTAAAAACCGCTCATAAATAGCACTAAATTTTATTTAAATTTAACGATTGCACAACTCGACAAATGTTTAGTAATTTTAAGGAACTGACTTAAAAATGTCTGATTAATAATTGTTTGGCCATGCTGAATTCAAGTGTGCAATCCGTTTTGTTCCATTACCCTCATTAATTATTTATTTATTTATTTTTTTGCGATCTCTTTTCATAATAAGGGATGTATGTCACCAATGATATATTAGTGCAAATAATACTAGGTTTATTTGTTTAAAATGAATATCATGCAATGGAGGCAATATTTCAGAATATGATTAGTAAATAAAACGCCTTGTACTTTAACAAATAAAAGTATAAAGCTTGACACAAAACATAGGATAATAGTGTGCAGAGATTTGAAGACTATGAACACAAATCAACCAAACTCACTCGGAATTCATTGCAGAGAATTACAAGATACATATTTACGGTATAAAAAAGCCTCTCCTATCACTCAAAATATGTTTGAGTCATCCACAAGTTTGTTCATTGTCGAACTTTTGCCCTTTCGTATTTTCGGCATTTTTCAATTTGCGCTCTCTTTCTATGTTCACTGTTTTATCTACTATCAGGAACCGAAAGAGGCCAGACTGTGAGCAATGCTAGATAGTGCAACACGTTTCGAACGGGCTGAAGAGACCACAGCTACTCTACCACGTCATAGTTATACTCTGTGAGCACCGAACCTGAATCCGGCAATTTCGTGATCATTGATCGAGCTCTATTAATCAAACAAAAACTTCTCTTCCATACCATGAAGCGTCGCAGATGGAAATAATATTGATATAGATAATAACATATCAATAAAAAAAACAAAAACGAAGCAGGAGCGGATTTTCTCCGGGACCTCCGGTTTCCCCCGCCATCGCATTCAATCGGTACTCCATCTTCGTTCGATGTATCATCAGTTTCATTACCTGCGGTGCCATAGTAGTAGAAGCTGGCGTCAAACACTGTCAACAAAATATTAATTATATTTTGGGTTTGACGGCCTTAACAAAAAGTGTTTCAAAAAGTGGAAATAATAACGTTTTTCCGTTTAATGCAAAAATATCGTATGCTTGACTATCTGCTGCTTTCCTGTGCAACTATTGTAAATATCTGTCACTTAGGTAGCTTTAAATAACTTTAAAACGCTTATTTCCTGAAAGATGCTCAGCATTCAGCTGTGAAACATAAGCTTATAATAATAATAATAATAATAATAATAATAATAATAATAACAGTAATAATAATACTAAAAATAATAATAATAATAATAATAATAACAATAATAATAATAATTCTATAATAATAGTAGTAGTAGCAATAGTAATAATAATAATAATAATAATAATAATAATAATAATACTTTGTGTCCGTTCCTCACGACAATCTGGAAGCGCTTTCATACACCACTCTTCTGTTTTTATGCTCTAACTCAGATTCACTTAGTTTTAGAAAACATTTTCACTTGTGTCACTCGACTCTATACCGGAATATCACGAGAACGTAGTGCATGAGTGTTTTAATAGCGTTTAACGTCCGCTTTTACCATAATGGCACTGCAGGCGATGATATTGATGATACATGCAATGAAGATGAAGCACCAGAGGAATGCGATGGCGGGTGAAACCGGAGAACCCGGAGAAAACCAGTCGTTGTGCCGCTTTGTCCACCACAAATCCCACATGTGGACGCCTCCGTGAGAGGAGAGCGGTCTAAATTCTCGGCCACGGCACAGCCTGTATGAGTATGCTTACCACAGTTTTTAAGATCCAATCTAAGACAAGTGCTTGTTGTCTTTGCTCCAAAACCAGGACACCCAGGACATTTGTTGCAGGATATTAATTTTTGTTTATTCCAGAGATATACGATTCCGCGCTTTACTGTGTTTTTTAACGTACTATTCATTTTTTTGCATGTACAAAAACCTGTTCTGGTGCGAGTGAGTTGATATTTCACTTAAAAAGTGTATAATATAGGCGTCCTAAACATAAACAGAAGCAGATAACTACTTATTAATGGTTGATAATGACGGCCTAATACAACGAGAAAAAGATTTTAAACACTACAATCTGTAGCTTAGATGTAAACCGCAATATTTGTTTATGAAACGGCATGTGTAGTTTTCTTATGTTTATCTGGTTTTAGGTGATCTTCGGTGTCTCCCCTACCTTTGTGAACAATTTACAATCACCACTTGTTTTCAAAAATGTGTACGTTTTTCATTAAATTCACATTTTCTCCCCATGGCGATGTCTCAAGCACAGGAAGTTTCTAAGATGCATATAACTAAAACATGTTTCCTTTTAATAAAACGCAAGCCCCAGAAGCTATTCTGGTTCAGCACACCTGATGAATGGTGACCATGCTTTCACAAAAGCACTAAGGCCCAATTACGATTTGCGGATTACGAAAACGCAACTTTTCTAAACAAGCTGTATAGCTGTCAATATAAGCAATATTTACCATATGCAACTTCTACCCAATTTATTTTCTAAACACAAATAGCAATTTTTCAAATATATCATCATTGCAAAAATCTGTTGTTTTTTTTTTTTTCAAAACCCGGACAGTAAGAAGAAAACCAAGACTATCTGGTCAAATCTCGGACGGATGCATATGCATAAGATACGCGACAGTGAAGAAAGAAGACTGAGCCATCTGGTCCTACCGAACATGTGCCGGTCGCCATGTCCGGGTTCGCTAAAGTGCCTCGCTTCGTGGCGCAGGGGATCGTGGGTTCGAGTCCCGCTTTAGGTATGGGTGTTTATGTTTGTACAACGTGCATATTTGTGAGTATTAGAAGCAAAGAGCAAACGGTAATCAAACAGAACAACACAATAAATAGGTAGAGGTAGACTGAAAAATGCAATGCTCTAGCCGGGATTTGAACCACGAATCTCCCGGTCTATATCCGGCTGCTCTACTACTGAGCTACCATGGCAACATGCCGGCAGAGCATTGAATTTCTAAACTGACTCGCACGTTTCCCGGTAAACCACAAGGTGATCTCCAAAATGGCGACTTACAATATTGTAAGTACTTTAATTCGCAGGATTCATAGTATTACGGACAATTGTGAGAATGTTAATTGTTTCTCCTGCACACGGTTTTGTGAGAACACAATTAAAATTATAACAAAGTAAATGTTAGGAAAATGAAAAAAGAAGAAAAGGGAATACAGCGCCGGAGTGACAACAAGACTCCGGAACTGTATTTTAGTTAAAAAAAAATACAATGAGACACATTCGTACTATATACCAAATGGAATGGACTGAGCGGGACAGCGTTCGACTTCTGGTATACCCAACTCATCGGTATAAAAGAGTTCATTCGTGTTCAAAGGCATGGAAGTACAAATTAATGTCCAAAACTCGTTCCATGGACAGCATGCTCATTCCTACTCATGCTCACTTGAATAGCTACCCTGCATTCTTCACAAACACAACTGACTTGAAGCTAACCCCTCCGTAGCTACTGCATAGTGCGAAGATTCAGCATCGTCTTATTTTGTAATAGTACCCTCGATGCAGGTACGTAAGTAAAACTAAATTTGAGTTTAGTTTTTCCCTATACACGGTGAGTTTCGTCAGTTAAGTCTTAAAATCTATCTTTGAACATCATAATTAAAAAACGCAGAGTCCATTAAATACCAAATGTTGTGTTTAAGTTATCTTCCAAGGATACAACAAGAAGGTTTTGAAGCAAATCCTCATCTCCCCAAAGTACCCTCTATATGGAACAAAATTTCAATTTTTTGAATTTCTCAAAAATGGCTCAAACGATTTTGATTAAGACACTCTATGTTTAAGAAATCATGAGAAATAAAATATATATTTTCAATTGTATATCAATAGTCTCTAAAGTACTCCATTTCATTCTGAATGACTTTTGCATAACTGGGAAACGTAATATATAGACAAAATTTTACTGCGCAAAACATATGGACATCTTACAGCAACAGTTTATGTCACATACATTTTCATGGAATTAACCATTTCCGGGAAACTTCTTGTTATTAGTTTAAGTTTTGCAATATACTTTTCTCAAAGGAAATGTCATTCCTTTTTTTAAATGTTTCTATTTCTAAACTTTTGATCATACAAAGAGAATCGTAATTTAGCTTAACCACAGAGACCAGAGCTTAAAAGATTTGAATATCGTCTCAGCCTTACCGTATTCCCAGAGGCAAGATTTTTTGTTGACAATTATTTTGAAAATAGGCATTAATAATTTTAATTACTGGTGTTTTTATTTAGTACTTTATCAAAAATTCTCATTAAATTAATGAAAAATTTTGGGCCGAATTAGTGAGTAATAACATGACAAATTAAAATCAATAGTTTATTAAAGCAACCACTGTTAAAACCCTGTACTTCCAACTACAAACCTTTTATTTCAAATCGATATCATTAATGGAATCAAATAATGCATCAGACATCACCAAACTGCAACGTACAAGTTTTTAAATTCTCGTTTTCCATAGTTGTCCTTATATCTATGACAACTAAGTTATACGTAGAGAAAATTTCTCGCTCTCAGTATTTGATATAACTAGCCAAAAACATTGAAAGGACCTTTTACAGAAACGTGATAAGACTCGGCTTTTGTTTTCAACGCTAACAGTTCTGTTACTACCTGTAGTTTGTTACGGTAACCACAATGGCATAGATATTCAACAATAGGACAAAGTTCTTTGTAACAAGGAAGAAAATCAGAATTAATACAACTAGATTTAAATCCATATATTAGGTTTAATGCTATCATTACATAATTTAAATCATCGACTGTGGGCTTTAAGGCTGAAACAAATTAAAAATTGTATTGTTATTATATCTTCAGTTTCCTATGCCATAATAGGGTCGAATGTAGACAAATTAATATGGCAGCAACTTTTCAATTGTTTTCTACTATATATCTAAACCGAGTCAAGTGGCTCGGGCGTTTTGTAAGGGAGGTAAGGGTTCGATCCCCATTGACCACGCACTCTGGCCCTGCGCTTTTCTTTGGTTTCTCTCCTTTCATTCCTTCATTTCATTTCCCTTTTTCGTCTTTCAGGTCGGCGCAGATGTCGCTTGAGAATCTGCAGGCAGATGACACAGTTGCTTGCAACGAGTGAAAATCTCTTCCCCTTGATTGAGCTGGTTGAGGTTAGGTGCCGTTGTAGAGGCATCATTCCGGCCTCCCGGCGCCGATATATCTACCGTGGCGCGCCAGGCTGGTTTCTGCAAGTGCACTTACTCTGCTTCCAATTGACCACATTCTAATATTTCACATTTGGCTTTCAGCGTGTTAATTCGTGATAAAACAAGGTGAGCTACAGGATTTTACTTAGGGTAAAATTCTAATTTGGATCTGTTACAAACCTGCAGTTTTGATAAACAAATATTCCCTCTATCTTTAAAATGTGACAACTGACATCGTTAAAATGATAATATAACAAATTTTGTGCAGATACAGAAAACTTCTGATTTTAGAAAAGAAATCAACAATTACATCAAAATAGTTAGCAAATTAAATCACTGAATTGTCTAGTTAGATCATCGTGTCTGCACAGGCAATGGAAACAGTTCAGCGTCTACATTTGGGTGGTTTTCAGTAAGGCATTGTTTGTATTTTTTTTAAATGTTCCTGTATTTCGGAATACATTTTTAAGATCTGAAACAACACTGTTTAATTGACTCAATGTTTTACCTTCTGTAGCAAGTATGCACAATATACCTGGAGAAGGTATTGTATTCCACCCAAATATTCCATACCAAGATTTCACCGGACATACTTGTTTTACTTTCATCTAAATCCCAAATATATATAAAGGTCCCGTGTGTGGACAGTATAACTAAAAAAGTCGGTTAAATGTCAAACCTAAATACTAAGTTCAATATCTATCAAGTATGCGACACGAAGATTTTCAGGAAAATCTCTCCACCTCCAACTACCCCTTACATGTAACATTTTTCCAAAATTTTGATTTTCTCAAAATGGTTTTGGTTTAAGACATTTTTATGATAGGCGAAATGTATATTCTGAATTTTCTGGGAATAGCTTCTGATGACCTCTTCGTTCAAGATGACCTTTGTATAACTTTTGTATAACTGGTAAACCATAAGAGACAGACAAAAACTTACTACACAAAAAATGTAGATCTAGTTAAAACACGTGCTACTTACCAAGCGGGAGACCTGGGTTCGATCCCCAGTACCAGTGTGGGGATTTTCCCCCGCTGGGAAACCTGGCCCGGGGTGCACTCAGCCTTGTAAGGTCCCTGGGGTGGCCAATTGAGGAGCTACTTGATGGAGAAGTAGCGGCTCCAGGTCATGAGGACCGCATTAACCGGCCGGGGGGCTCGAGGCGCTGACCACGTCTCACCCTCCAATACTGCACCCCAACCATGACGTCTGTAGTGGACCGAGATGGGGGACGCAGCGGCCGGGCGGTAGGCCAAGGTTTCCCGTGAGCTGTCGTGCCATGGAGTTAGTTAAAACACGCAGTTTATGTCATATGCATTTTTGTAGAGCTTACCGTTTCCGGAATATTCCGTATTATTGGTTTCAAATCTAAGCTGCTTAAAACTATTTCAAACGCGAAGTTATCTTTCTTTTCATTTCTCTTGTTTATTTCTAGCAAGCAAAGAGAATGGAATTTCAATGTTTCTACAAAACAAACGGTGTTTAAAGAATTTGATCCTTTAGCCTAGCTTATTCCATTATTTTTCTGTTACTTACAAAGAAGCAAGAAATAATGCCAATTCTGCTAATGGTTATCTCATTTAGCATGATGTAGATGAAAGAATAATTTTTTTAAGAAATGTTTGTTTGCTGAACAACTAGAGAAAGTCACGTGAATGAAACACATCAGATTTTTCTGCCATATTTCATCTACTAAATTGAATTTACGGCAAAGGCATATGAAAGCAAATAAAACAAATAGATATTTCTCATTTATCACTAAAAACATATTATTCTCGAAAATATGAGACACTCCCAAGAATTCGCGAAAAAATGAGATGGTTCATCATTTCAGAATCGTGTCAAATTCATACAAAAGTCATGCTTTTATAAAGCAACTTTCTCAGTTACCGTTAAAAATGAAATCTCTTGCCTATGCTTATTCACCATATACCTTTAGAGAACTAAGTAAGACAATATGTGCCAACGTTTCTGTCGATAGAAGAATACGCTTTTGTACCAAGAGTTTGTTGTAGAATAGGTAGGAAAAGCCATGTGAATGTAACATCAGATTTTTAAAATAGGGTCCGTTCTATAATAAACTACGAAAAACTAAATAGTTTTCGATAGTTTATTTTGAGACAATTGTTCAAACCATACGCTCTTATCTACCAGTTATCAACGTTTTTCGAACACTTTGCACAGATGTGTTTCTGTTAACAATCCTCACAAGGAGAAATAATAATACAGGTGTTTTGAAAATATGATTGTAATAAAACCTAAAATATTTATGAACACCAGTTATAAAATATGTTTAACATTTATACTAATATTAAAAATCTTCCAATAAACAATTTTAAAAGACGTAAAAGAATGGTTATATCCGCAAATCCATCCTCTGTATAAAGTACCCGATTACCTTTATGCTAAATGGTAATTTTAGTTATTTTGACATATATATATATTATATTTCTGCGTAATAAAGCTATTTATTTGACTATGTGAAGCATTGGGTTTTTTGCAACCTCATCATAGACTTTCTTTTTCCCCTCTCTTTCTCGCAAAGGGGTAAAGGAGCATTTAAGCATTGCAGCTAGAGGCCCATTATGCCGGAAGGTAGACAGGAGTTGTTGTCCGGACCAAGAGCGGCATTAATTAACTACTTCGTTAACGACGGTGTCAATTCCCAGGATATCAGCTCCGCCGGAGTGCCAGACCTCCGCCCCGCTGGGGAGCTTTCTTCATTCCCCCGAACTTCCTGTCCATTCATTTCATCACCATTCCACCCAAACCGGTCTCTTTCAGGGTTGTAAGCGTCGGCGAGGACTGCGGTGTGTTGCCCTTCCGTGGTGAAGAATGTTCTTTGGAAATACAGCTCTCCGCGGCGGGATGCGGATGGAGTCGTCTGTAATCCCAGAGGCTTCGGTCAGACCTTCGGCACTGACTCGTTCTCCCCGCGTCGGGATGAAGAACTGTTAGATACCCTCCACGATGACTCTTTCTCCGCGGTCCGACTTCGGCCACCGCTGATACTACAGTCATATCATCTTATCCTAGGTGGTGACGTGGGTAAGTGGTTGGACCGCTCGCCTCCCACCTAGGTGACCCGGGTTCAATCCAGAGCGCCCGCATGTGGGATTTGCTGTGGACGAAATGGCGTCTGGGTGGGATTTTTTCCGGGTCTTCCGGTTTTCCCAGCCACTCATCCACCAATTGCTCCATCATCGCCTTTCCTATCATCCATATCGCTTACATTTCATATCACCCACTTCCTCACGCCAATGCGGTAACGGGTCGACCACTCGTTCGTTCTAGGTTCTTCGTTCTGTGGTTCGTGCCGTTGGCTCCCCGATAGGCTTCTGACCCCTAGGCACCAGCTTGTAAGTCCCAGGGAGGTACATATGGGGAGGGAAGACGACTAGAAAAAATCCTCCTATCCTTCTGGGGTCTGACGCACAATAAGTCCATAACGGTATGGTACGGAATCCCCTATGGAAATCACACACACAGATGTCAGTATATCTACGGACATGAAACTGTCAGTTTTAAGCATTCTTAAAAGCCATGGGGCTATGCCGGTTTTGAACCAGCGATTATGGGATCAGCGCCCAAACAACTGAACCACCGAGACCGACAGCAAGCCGTAGGCGCAGATATTGTAGGGTCCCTAAAATTTACATATGAAAATACTCCTGCAGGCACATTCCAGCGCAACTCCTGACAAACAGATCCGAACTTCTCTGGTTCCGTACCAGAGAAGATACCGTTATATTGCCCATATTCACTGTCCACCTCACACCAACAAACCACCCATTCAAGCCCAGTACCCCGAAAAGTTTATGGGGAGGAATGAGGAACTGGAGAAATCCGTGGCATTAGAAATACTATCCCAGCATTCGCCTGTCAGTAAGGGAAACCCAAGAAAAACCCAAGCCTGAGAGGTCGGACGGCGGAATCAAACCTCGAACTCCAGAATGAGAGTCACAGATAAAACCGCCTACGCCATCCCGCACCATTCGTTACATACTTCCGCTGCCAGTCCATTTAGGAAACACTCGACTGTTTCCGGAGTTAAACCTTTCTTGAATAATCTCTTAGGTCATATTCACGTATATGCATGGAACCTTCTTGAAGGACGTAAATTAATGAACTGTCTGGTTTTCCAAACGTCATATTAACATTTGTTTTCAGAATGGTCTACTTCCGCACCAACACTTTCAATCCTTCCTACAACCAGCGCCGCCAACAACCCATTTGCTTTTGTCGTGGCATCTGATACAGAGTGAGGAATGTCAAAAACATTACACGAAGCTTATATGGGCTAGCGGCAAAATTTTATGAAAAGTAGCCTCTACAATGTACTCTACACTAGTCAGAGTTTAAACGATTGTGAAAACTGTACAAAAAAGTGTGAGCTACCAGAATCAAATAGAAAAGTTAAATGTCCAGAATATATTAGTAGTTATTTTATTGTATAACAACTCTACTTTAAAAAACATTCCTCAGGGTGTTAGGGCTATAGATACACATATTTTGATAAATGGTACTTACTGTATATCCCCTCCCCTTTATGTTTAATTTACTACGTGATGTCAATAGGGGCTCCATCCATGTTGTCTTCGTGGTCATACGGGTCTTGTCGCCCTCCGCGGTCTGTAGCTACCATGTTAGCGTCTGGTTCCCAAAGTCGCGGGTTCAAACCTGGCGGAGGGCAATGGATTCTTTGGCCGTAAAAATCCTTAGTATGGCTTCCTTTGGAAGGGAAGTAAAGCCGTTAATCCCGTGTAGTAGATTTACGGCATGTAAATGAACCTCAAGCCTAAGTAATTGAGTCCACTTTGGCTAATGATTTTATTAACTGAATTACCAATTTATCTAAAGAATCATTAGATGGCTGAAAAGTAAATATTGGTCTCTTAAACCAGATCATAGTAATATAACAGTTACTTCTGATGAAAAGAACTCAGTTAAAATATAATAAATAAATATAATATAATAATAAAATATAATATAATATTAATAATGTCAAATTAAAATTAATATTATCATATTAAGTATTATATTAAGCTGCCTCTGAGCAAAAGTAAGCAGCTTTTCATGTGTATATAGAGCCGCAGCAATTAAGGAGCGTCCATAAATAAAATCTCAATGTTTTCACCCTTTGGATCTCTCCTTCATCCATCCATCCACCCATCCATCCCTCCCTGGGGTCATGTAAGTGACAAAGGTCCACAAGTCCCGTGCTTTCCCTCCAGAGTCTTTGGTACCCCATTCGTGACTAATCCTAATATCTTAAGTGTTTGCATAGTCTAACTACGCCTGTCAGTATAGACTACCTCAATGAGTGTCCTGCTGACCTAGATGGTGTGGGGTCATTTTTCCTGCAGAAAGCATTCAAACTCGGTTCCTCTACAACATTCGTTAAAGCGAGGCGCGCCACTCAAAGTTACGCATTCCGACCCACGGTCACAGGGAAAATAAATACGTAAGTATGTTTGGTATGTACCACACCTACTTAAAGGCTTATGTGTTTGTTTGTTTTTTTTTGTTTTTTGTTTTTTTTTTTTTTTGTTTTTGGTAGTGCTTAGCGCCCACTTTTACTACTTGTGGCGACGCAGGCGATAGGTTTGTGTGTGTATGATAGAGAGAGATTCCGGAGGGGATTCCACAATGCAGCCATTGGCTTATTGTACGTCACACCCCAGGAGGAGAGGATGGGATTAGATTAATATCAACGGGCGGCCGAAACCGGAAGGCAGAGACAGAACGTATCATGGAGTGTCCCCAACATATTTTAAGTAGGTCTTGATCTCGACGCGGGGAGAGATAGGATCCCGCGCCCTAGGTCCGACAAAACTTCCTGATTCTATAGACGTCTTCCAGTGCCATCCCATCCCGAGAGATATATTGCCAGAGCGTATTCACCACCATGGAAGGACGCCACCACCGCAGTCCTTGCCGACACTTACAACCCTGAAAGAGATGCGGTTGGATGAAATGAAGGGACAAAAATTTCGGGGAAATGAAGAAACCTCCTCAGCATTTGCCTAGTGACGCGGAAAAAACTCCGAAGAATGCCAAGAGAGGTCGGCCACGGGAATCGATCCCACGACCTCCCGAATGCAAGTCTAGGACAAAACGCCTGAAGTACCTGGTCCTACTTAGAGGAACTAACCAATCTGTAAACATACTACTCTTAATAAGTAGACTTATAAGCCCTATAACGAAGGAAATATTGATAGAATGTTCGCTATACTGTTCTTAATCATTATTTCAAATATCTGCACTTATATCCTTACGGCCTGTTTATGTTTGTAAACATTTATACCAGCGTGTTACGTGTCAACTAATGGCATAACACGCAACTACATCAATCATAATGTCTGTAAAGAATCGGCATGATTGCTGCAACCATGGGCGTGCGCAGTGGAGGAGTCAGGGTCCAACATTAATTAGGAACTTCTCCTTTTATAATTAAAATAGAACAACTGCAAAAGCGTTAAAATAGAAGGGTGTAAAACCAATATTTAAATAACACACACACACTTGAGGAATGTGTATCGTTGGCGTCGTCATCGGTGATTGAACGAGTTACTCTGGTTACTCTGGTGTCAAGACGGTTCTGAGAAAATGCTCAAAAATTCCAGATCTGTTCTTGCGAGAGCAGATTCACTAAGCCGCAGCCATGATGAATGGGGTTTAAGGGCGCTCAACTGCTAGGTTATCAGAGCTAGGACCTTCAGGACTTTGCATACAATGTGTGACTATAGGACAGCAACATGAGCTAACTGCAGCAGCAAACAAGACCAGCTGTCACAAGGGTATACAAACGTGGTAACAAACGGTGTCTAAATCATTAAACATCTTTGAAAATCATTCCAAAGAGTGGAAATATAACTTAATTAATGTTATGCAATAGTTTTTACAAAATAAATGCAAGCAATACAAAAATATATGTTTACATCTCAATGTCTGTTTCATTTTGGAACTCATCACTATTTATAACAAAGTACATTTCACGTTTGAACAACCTCCATCTGTTATTCAAATAATATTTGTAGTTTGAAACTTTCTCTCCACTTCACATAATGTTGTAGCGGCCAACATAAAATGTTACAGATGACATTGCGTTGTAAGCGCTCCTTCATAATGGCCTTGTAATGACGATATTCAAGTAAACTACTTTTCCTCATGATTGGTTTTCATTTTATTTACTTTATACATAACAAACCGCTCATCTATCAATGTTTTGGGCTAGTTCTTATATGAGCCCTATCGAATTAAGCATTTTAGGCATTTTCTAAACATATAATTTTAGACTCCTAGGCACCCGCTTGTAAGTCCTACATACGGGGAATGTAAGCAGACTACAAAAAAAAAAAAAAAAAATTAGAACAATTTGATTTTTTTTTTTTTTAATAATCAGCAAATCTTCATGTACCGTGTTTAAGAACAGCGACTCTGAGCCTTGTCCTGTAGAAATAGGATCATTGTCCAAAACGGTAAGAATTTCGGTAACTATATTGTAAAGGTGTTCATAATGTATAGGCTGTAAAGACAGAGGCATGTTAGATGCCACTTCCTTAAATTTTCATTTCCTGCTTGGAGTTTTCAAATATATTTTCTATAGTTGCAATTAAAATGCGTACATCAATGTAACATTGCAATCGCCCTGGCTACACAGCAAGACACGTTAGCCTGCCAGTGACTGTACAGCCCTGAGTGTGTTGTTGACGTAGTCGTCGCAACAAATGGCATTTCTCGACGAGGTCCTAAAAGTCCTAGCTCTGGCTATTACTAACTAAATAACTAAGATTAGCTATGAAGCGAGAATGCCTAGAGAATAAATTACTATCGTGTTCTTCAAATAGGAAGAATTCTGGTCTGCAGCGAATGATTTGCATTTGCGTGTTCAGCGTTTTAGGGTTCCCTTTATCAAAAAAAAATAGAAAAAGGTCGGTGTGTCTGTGAAAACGGTAATTAAAAAATGAAAATTCGGTAAAATACCAAATATGGTATTTAAGATTAGTAACTTCCAAAGATGCAACACGACGGAAAAAGTTTTTAAAATGTTGATTTTCTCAAAACTAGCTCTAACGAGTTTCATTAAAATACCGTATATTAAGGATATTTACATGACAAATAAAATGTATACTTTGACTTTTCTAGGATTAGCCTCTGAGAAGCTCTTCATTCCGGATGATTTTTACATAACTGGTAAAACTTAAGAGATAGACAAAAGCTTACTACACAGAGATGTGTATCTCGTTAAACCACACAACTTATGTATTATAGCTTTGTCGTAGAGTCGACCACTTCTAGATATTCCTTGTTATTGGTTTCAGTTTTAAACTACAAGTTTTCTCAT
Organism: Hymenopus coronatus; assembly: GCA_030762935.1. NCBI lineage: Eukaryota > Metazoa > Arthropoda > Insecta > Mantodea > Hymenopodidae > Hymenopus > Hymenopus coronatus. The sequence goes on along the minus strand of CM060900.1, from coordinate 106,885,958 downwards.
ACGAAAATGTATCAACTCCTGGCAATGCAAAGAAACGGATTTCAACCGCATGGTAACCAGTTTTTAAAAGATTTTATTATCGCTGTAGCCTAATATATTTCCTTGTTTTGCTTCTACTTACAATAAAGTAAGTACTAAGACCATTTCTGATAATGTTTTTCTCGATTAGCAAGAAGTAGGTAGAAGAATAAACGTATTAACAATAATTTGTAATAGAGATGTAGAGAAGGTCGTGTGAATGGAACACATCAGATTTATTTAAGAAAGGTCAGAAATCTTACCAAAGGTTAGTGACATTCTGGAGATGTGGTGTTAAGTTGGTCACCCTGCTCGCAGTATAAGTCAGTTCAAAGGATATTATTGAAGACTTCAAAAGCATGAGCCCATTTATGAAGAGAATGTCATCTTAATAGTCAGGTAAAGACAGCTACCAAGATTTATATCTTCAACCTTTGATTTCGCAAAACTTGTAAATAATGCTTCATTTCAATTGTAACTTTAAACGCAGTGTTTAAATATATTAAATTCAACATTATTGATGTGTGGGTGTTGAAACCTTGCAAGTTTCGGAAAAGCACAGATTTTTATAGCAACAAATGGTTGGATAAAAATTGTCACATGTGAACATTTCAAAGTTTATTTTCGAGAGAACCCTCGCACCTTCCCTCCTCCATTCTCCCGGGCGTAGTCCATACCCATTAGATCCCCACATTGTAATAACTCTGCGCACGTCATGACTGCAATAACTCTGTCAGCCCAGCATCCGCTTTAGAGGTGGGAATAATATTATTTTTACTTTCTCTAGCACATATGTACAATGCACATAGTAGGTAGAGAAAGTATTGTGTTTCACCAAAAAATTCGGCACCCAAATTTCACCACAGACACATATTTTGAGGATCCCCCAATAAAAAAAAGCATTTTGAGTGTACGTGGGTGGATGCGTGGGTGGGCGGCTTGTGCGTCTTTGGACATCATACCTCAAAAACGAAAAGCCGGTTAAATACCAAACTTAGTATCTAAGTGTAGTATCTCCCAAGGGTGCAACAAGAACTTTTTCAGGAAAATCCCTCTACCCCCCCCCCAAAAAAAAACCTTACCTAAAACGTTTTCCAAAATTTACGATATTATAAAAAATGGCTGTAATGATTTTGATTAAAATACCGCATATTAAAGATGTGTATATGGCAAATGAAATCTATACCCTGAATTCTTTGGGAATAGCCCCTGAAGTGCTCTTCATTTGAATGACTTTTGCATAGCTGGTAAACCTTAACTCATAGACAAGAATTACTGCGCAAAAATGTATATCTCGTTAAAACCCACAATTTATATCTTGTACAGTTCTTTGTAGATCTAGGCCATTTTAGAGATATGCCTTGTTATTCATTTCAATTTTAAACTAATTTAACTTTTCTCAAACATGAAGTCCTCGTCTTGTGACATTTCTTTTGTTTTTCTCCCGGCCACGAAAATCGCAGAGCGACGGCTTTTAAAAGATGTGAATGACGTTTTAGCCAATCGCATTCTCTTATTTCCCTTCTACTTCTAAGGAACTAGTAATGACAGATTCTAATAAAGTTTATCTTGATTAGCATTATGTAAATAAAAGAATACTCTGTTGTATGAATAGTTTGTGGCGGCGCCGTGGCTGAGTGGTTAGACCGCTCGCACCTAGGTGGCCTGAGTTCGATCCCCGGGCCCGCATGTGAGATTTGTGGTGGGCGAAATGGCGTCTGGGCGGGCTTTCTGCCGGTACTCCGGTTTCCCCCGCTACTCATTCCACCAATTGCTCCGTCATCGGGTTGGCTACTCGTTGCAGGAGCTGCATTCTGTAGTTTCGTGCCGTTGGCTCCCCGACATGCAGCCGCTTGTAAGACCTAGGTGGTGGGTCAGTCCTAAATATGGGGAGAGTAAGCCGACTACGAAACGAAAATAAAAATAACAATTAGTTTGCAGGACAGGTATGGAAACTCATATAAATAGAACGCATCAGATTTTTCTGTAACAGTCACGTGTCAAACTTAAAAGAATAGTCGTTTCTAAATAACTATTCCAAAATAGCAGTGAAGTATACCATGGGGTGTTTACGAATATCCATAACAGCAAGATCCACGTGGTCCACTGATTGCTGGTTTCGGGTTCTTTCGAATCATTCAGTTTTTCTTCGTTCCGTTCTGTTACGTTCCTAAGAGTACCTGAAGGCGATTTTTCTCTCCCTCCAACAGGCACGCGCGAATTCGTAACTTACTATTAACAAGAATATACAGTGTTGCAACTAAATAGTTTATATTCTTGATTTTAACTTACCTCACGTTAAAGCAAACTCCACATCTACCACCACCGCCATGACAATAGTCATGTATCATTTAATCATGAATTAGTAAACAAATGCTTGAATATTGTCCAAAAGATGAAGATGGAGTGTTGAGGTTATACATAGCACTCGTAGAATCAAGAAATATGGAGATTAGAAGAAGGGTGAGAGAAAATGGATACGACATTAAGAGCATTGGCAGTCTTATACTGAGAGTGTGTCAGAATACAGCTAAACTAGAGGGTGTGTAATGGGTGTGAAATTTCTTATGTATGAAACATTGTTAACTGTCGATCGGGTTCGATTCCCGGCTGGGGCGGGGAAGTTTTCTTTAACCAGAATTATTCCCTATCCCCCACAGAGTCTGGAAGTATGTAGGTGAGAGTGAATGTGTGAGGAAAATAAAACATTATTTAAACCCAACGTAAAAGAACCTAAAGACAACGAGTTGTGCAAAAGCCCCATATGAATATGACTTTAGATGTTAAAGGGGGCTATATAAATAAAAATGTGACCAGTTCGATGTTTGAGTATCACAGCGCGCGTCTAGAACGAGTGTAGTCACGGTTATTGATTACGCTTTGTTCTGTATATTAGTAACAGGAATATTTTATGGGAGGTAAATAAATAACTATTAACAGATCTAGTTTGAATAGTGTCTTCCAAGCGTACCACAGCCCTGAATTATAAGGGCTCATGTTTAAGAAACAACCTAAGCAAGCCGAAGGTAACACAGAATTTATTTTCAGCGTCCCAGCTTCTGGTTTAACTGCCACGCGGAAGCTGAGGCTATCCACGGGATCTTCATATCAACACCAGGTTAAGTGGAAGAAAATTGTTTATTTTATGTCATTCAGTCGTCAGTGATAACGAGTAATATGTCGACGTGCACTTGGGGCGTTGCATGGGTAAACTTTGTGGGAGGAATGGTAATGCAAGGAATATTCAAATACTAGTCTAGAATGAGAAGATAACATTACGAAAAGCTGTTTAGATTAGCAAGGAAAACATTTGAATCAGTAGTATTGCCTGAGTAAAGTTAAAGAATCCTAGTAAGGGGAGGGCCAGGTGACATGGGAGCAAAGTTATGGAAACGTACAGGAGTACTGAAAATGTTCCAGAGAAAGGCACGAGGACATATACGTGTAAGAGATAAGCAAATTGCAAGTAAATTACGTCATCTGTATTTAATAAGACATAAAGCCGGATGTAGGAAAAGAAAATAATGTAGAAAAACTTAACAAAAAGGAAAGGGAAACAATAGCATGGTTTAGGCTAGGTATCAGAGGAAATGTTATACAAGGAATATCCTATATGTAGTGTAGAATAAACATTCTGATGATATGTAAGGAACTGCAGCTTGAAGAAAAATATTTACAGGAGAGAAACAGCTTAAGAATATTAATATTGTAAAAGTAAATAAAATGTTCCTAGATCGGTCCCAGGTAAGAAGCTTAGAAGAAGTGGAATGTGAATCAAAAATGGAAATGCGAAATTCAGAGAAGTTAGAATGCAGTGAAAAATGGGAAAGTGAGCAGGATCATAGGGTCTAATAACTCGGAATGTAATTCAGAAAGAGATTCCGAGGTGTAGAGAATAAGTGGTCAGGGCTAATCCCAACAGACCTCGAATGCGTGAATAACTTAACACAGACAAATATTTAATTTAAAGTTACTATTCTGCTAACTATTCTATTTTCCAAATGGGCATTTCTGGTAATTGCATTCGCATGTGAATGCAACCGTATAAGGCGGAAGATTTTGAAGAAGCAATAATTGCCCCATGTGTATATATATTCAAATTTTGTGTTTCATATGAAATGTTGGAAGAAAAACTTGTACATTTTAGCTCAGAAGTGGGAACCGAAGAAGTTGTTTTCTGAAGATGTAGTCCCAAGGCTGCTTTACCCACTTGCTAATCCTTTGTGTTTAACTCATACGTCTTGTACGTACATTTCCCTAGTGAAACCCCTATATTTTTAAAACCAGGGTATTCTGTATTGTAATTCTTATCACGTGATTCTGTAACAATTGTGTCACATGATATTCTCAAGTGATCCTCTCACTCATTAACATAAAGTAAGCCAATGACGTTATGGCGCAATATTTAAAGAAAAACAATATATGTATAAGCTGTAGAAAGCTTGCTAGCGCCACTTGTAATTCTGATTTCATGCTACCAAATCCACGCTCGTCGTTTCACGAAAATTCACGCTAATGTAACAAAAGAATAGAGTATTTTAACTCACTTGCGAATTTAGCTTTGTGCTGACAAGTCCACGTTAGGTGCATTTTGAAAGTGCGCGTTGAAGATGTAATTGTTAAATATGGACAAAAATAAGTACTGTAAGAGTGAAATTCAGGGAACAGGTATATTTTTGTGTTTTGTGTGAGTGTAAAACTTTTGCTAAAGTTGCTTAGGAGATCAGTGCCACCGCCAAGTTGTACTCCATGGTTAATTATTCTCAAGAATATGTCTTATTGTTCTACTTCTACACTAGTAAAGTGTTTTATTCTGCCTACCTTCCTATTGCGTAACCTTTAATTTTTGTCGTTATACCACACCTGAGAGAGCTACAATTGCTATCAAGATCCGATTGCGGCACTTGCCTCTTACCTAGGCGGCCTGGGTTCGATCCCAAGCGACCGCATGTGGGATTTGCGGTGGACAAAGCGGCGTAGGTGGATTTTCTCCGGGTTCTCCGGTTTCCCCCACCGTCGCATTTTACCGTTGCTCCATCTTCATTCCATGTATCAAGTCATCGCCTGCGGTGCCATAAGTAGTAAGAGTGGGCGTTAAACACTACCAAAAAAAAACCGATTGCAGCAGCTGGCGAAACAACGAAACAGGTGCACTGCTTACTACTGCTATACGCTAGTCAACTAACCAACCACATGTAGATAAACAACGAACTCTCGCAATTTCTACCGAACGTTGTTTCTCTATTGAAACTTGGAAGCAACAAAGCAGAGACAGTTCTAATATGTTGCTTCCATCCTATGCATATTTGCAATTTTTTATATATTAACGGTAAGCATTCCGTAGTGTTTATGATCAAAGAAATGTTTTTGGGACCGGTTTTAAGACGACGAGAATATTCACATAAATCTAAATCTGTAGATGTATTGTTTAGGATCTGCAAAATTAACCTATGATTAATTTTTGTATATATATTTTTTTTTAAATGAGCTCATTCCCGCAACCATTACACTATAATGGTTATGTTATTTTTTCCTACCTCCTACCTCTACTCCTCAATGACAAAAAAAAAACAAGCTTTGAATTTTCTTCATCCCTTAAGGAAAGCCAAGATGGTCGAAAGCTTGGCATAGAACATCGAGAATGTTCGATTTGTAGCACATGCATTTATAATTAATACCACAGTATTGCTCAGTAATTCTGTAAACTAAATACTGAAACTGGCATTTACATAGGTTTTGTACTGTGTTGGAGCTACGGGCTGAGCTACTAATTTGCTGGCGCCGACCACCCGGTCAGCCATTAATAGTTGGGGAGTGTTAAGGAGCGCTCGCCACCAGCTTAAATCCAGAAACGATAATGCGAAATAACCACATTCTTCTGCAAGTTTCACTACTCTCCGAGTCCCGAATATTCAAGAACTCTGTGGAAAATTCCGTTTTCTTAAGCGATTTTTTAACACGTTGAAATATACAGTGCGTTTCCTAGGCGACAAAAAGTGCTATTATACAAACGAGTGTGACAAATGTTGCATGTACACTGAGCTCTGCCACTATAGGAAACTAGAGAGGTATTTTTTTTCGACACCTAACCACTGAAGCGGAAGAAAAAAAGCGGTTACTTCACGCGTATTTCGCTACGCTGTTCAAAGTGAAGAAAAAGTGAAGTGATAGGGAAAATTGACTAGACCATATTAGTGCAATAACAGCGACAAGTTGGTGAAGTGATAACTGGACAAAATCACAACACTGGTTTTCATCTCCATTCTTCTATGAGGTGGAGAAATCTGATTCGAAACCATGATATAAATGTTTACTGGCATTAAGGTACAACACATTAATACAGAATTATTAAATTCTAAATCTCTTTGGTACTACTTAGAATTGGCATACATCTGCTTTCTGTGCCGACACGTGAAGCAAAAGCCAGGGCGGAGTTAGCATTCCTCTTGGCCCCCCTCGCTGCTCTGGTTATGATACCTACTCTTCACCATGAAGTATGACCAGCAAACAGATTCATGACCTGGAAAAGGGTGATAAGAAAGAGGATAGACACGTAGGCATTCGGCCACTTAAATGTTTCAGAACTTCGGCGTAAAATATTACAAGTTCTGTATGTTTCCAGAAATATAAACGATATATGTATATCCGTAAAATAAAGTATTAAAAATATAAGTGTATTTTATTCATTTTATTACTGGTTTTCCAAAATATTCTTGCCTAAACGGGAATATCAGGACAATAAAATACTAATAAGGGAATGAAGGTAACTATAACGCGTATACTGACATACATAAAATCTGTTCCCTTCCCCTAGACCGCAATACTAGTTTTCCCTACGTGAGGTTTCCACTTTCCACATGGGCTGCAACCAACCGGTATCAGTTCTCTGGTCTGGAAAACAATAAAACAAGGAGAGAAAAGCGAACCAAAGAATGACCTTATAAATGAAGCGATAGATCGAATACCGTCTCTCACTACATTTGGAACACAAAGAAAGGCTTAACCACTACAACATAATTCGACATTCTAGCGGAAGGCATTAATTATTTGAAACGTTTCGTCAAACTGCACGACAGCTATATTGATATGAAAGTCTTCATAAAATATATTATTTCTATGTTTAATTACGTTATATTTCGTTTTTGAGCCAAAATTCAATGAAGTATTATCTTAATGGACACCTAACTTGTAACGTTAGCTTTCGATAGTTTGGCTATACTTTGGACGAGCAGGCCTGCCATTTCATTAGCTAGAATTATACTCAAGTAACAGAGACTGCCACGCTGGCAAAGGCAGTGGCAGGATTGATCACTACTAACATAAACAGCTGCGTTACATATTGGACCGTATTTTTGTACAGGCCAGTACACGTGAATGGTAAGTAAGGTTTAAAAACCTTATACCTGCATTACAGTCTCACAGGCAAGTATGCAAAAAGTAGGGAACTATCAACAATGAAACACTAAAAAAATATAAATACACACGCGCGCGCACACACACACACACACACATACACACGCGGTGTCCCAGAATTCAACTGCACAAATTGGCAGGACTTTAGAGGGGTCTAAGATAAACATTTTTGATACCTATAGGCATGGGTTCTAAAGTCTTTGCTACAGAATAAAATTTATTAAGCGTTAGTATGCCACTGATCAAACCGCAGTGGACCGTGACGTGAACACCCGAATTTCGGAGAGTATAGACATAGTGGCATTATGTATAGCTATGGTAACGTGTGGGCATCGGGTTAAGATGTTGAGGGAGTTGAAGATTCAAGTTTTCATTGATATCTTTGTTTTTATGTTGTCTCCTCTATATTTTATAATAGACCATTCTTATTTTACTGCGTTACATAATATGATTTGTTTGTAATGACAAATAAAATAAATGTAATGTACAATTAGCATGTAGGTGCAATGAAGAACGTTTCAATAACATTTGCGTTTACCACTTGAAGGGAATATCTCCAAAACCCTCGAAGGAGTTTCTAAAATACATTGTAGCATACATTGAGTGTTATGTACGGACATATTACAGTTGTAGGCACAGTTCACAATTTACGGAATAAAAATGAACAACTAGCTCTATAGTAAAGTAAGTATCTGTATAAAACTAATCAAGAATTATGTATTAGTCAAGAAAGTGATTCAACCTTTTCATCTCTACATGACCGCAAATAGAAGGAAACTTCGAGAAGTAATACAATATCCGAAGCACAAAATACAACAGGTCACCACAAAAACTGTTAAATGTAACGATGTACAACATTCCTACGAAGAAATGAACCTCGCACCCTGTCAAAAATTCCAGGAGTGTTGTGAATCTCACCCTAAGCAGCTGTGGCTGAGTGGTTAGAACGCTCGCCTCTCACCTAGACAGGTTCAATCACAAGCTACCACACTGGGGATTTGTGGTGGACAAAGCGGTGCAGGGGCGGGTTTTCTCCGGGTTCTCTGGTTTCACCTGTCATTGCGTTCCACCGGTGCTCCATCTTCATTCCATAGATCATTAGTGTCATCGCCTGCGGTGCCATTTGTAGTAAAAGCGAGCGTTAAACACTACCAAGCAACTAAAGTTCGTGTCAGTAATTGTTCATCTGATTCAACAGGCATCTGGTAAGTGAAGTTCTTAAGTATGCGCAACGGTGCCAGATGACACCAAAAAGCACATGAACTCAGAAGTTCACAACTTAGATTATCTTTGAGTGTTAGTCTGCGTGATCTCCGTTTCGCACCGTTGAAACAATTTATTTTCTTACACGTAATGTGTATACTTTTACAATATGAACACAATGTTTAGCAATATATGGTTCTCACAGTAGTTATGTGTGGGCATTAGACAAGATTTTCAGAAGCACGGTCCCGCAGAACCACTGTAGCTCATGTGGTTAAAATGACATAATGCACACATACGAATAAATTCAAAGTACCGCTGTTCGAATCAAAGCAATAGTCAGTTGTTTTTTTATTCCACACCAAAAACATTCTTCAGCTGCTACGTTTCAAAGCACAGATTAAATTAATGTTTTAAAAACCTAATTTTTTTATTGCATTATTCTATGCAGGTTCTTTGACAACTACTGCATTTTGTCGTAGTAATTTTGTAGAGGCCACCACGTTGTTGTGTCAGTATGACGCTATCATATGAGTCTACTTGGAGTTGCCGAGGGTTAATGCTCGTGAAATTCTCTACATTACGAGTTTACATGCCTTGCAGATTCCCTTTGTTGCGCTGGCAAAGCTCGTTCTAGTAGACCAGGAGTTGTCTCTTGCTCAGGGGGGAAATAATGAAAAAGGTGTGTAACACTTTTGGTAGACTCAAATAAATGAGAAATTTCACTTAATTCACTGTAGACTTCCTTTATTGATGAATTGTTGTTCGTTTGAGGCACTAACCCTACGAGCGACTCCCGACATAACCGATCGCGAACTTGATGAAGTAGGTCCGCATAACGTTTACGGTAATAATTGCTTGTCTGATTAACTTATAAAACACCGTTTTCCGCGGCATTCCTTAGTCACCTTTCCTGCATTGTTTTCCCACATTGTATGTCTTACTTTCTGGGCCCTGTTAGCTACATTGTGAACATTACTAGCCTTGTTAGCCTTGTTTAACTTATACGTGATTCCTACATTGTGAACCCTATTTCTTATACGCACATCATTTATATACTAAAAGGTCCGAGTATTGCCCTCCTTTTTGACTGGCTGAGAAAGGGCGCGTAAAGTGCCATTGTCACGTGACTATCGGGGATTTTTCTGTATTTTACACCCACGTGACCTTGTTCTACAATGAAAAATTCCCTCTTTCAACTTTTAAAGGGAAAATACCTTTCTTCTTCTTAATTGTTGTTACTTGTGTCCCTAATGCACTAAAATTCGTGTTATTTTTAACAAAGCACGTAGCCTTGAAGAACACAAAAGGGAGTTTCTACACGCCACGATACTACGTTCCTATGAGCATATATTTCTTATGTTAAATATTACAAACTAATGATTAAACTAATAATATATGCGTCGTGCTAAAATGCTGTCGCAATTTAATATTGAACGCTACGAGATATCATTCTTAGAATTTTGAAAGTAATTTGTACTGGAGGATTTATCGACTTGACTACAGAAATGTAAACTAAGGGTATTAGTGCTGCTCAAATCATGTACCTCTTTGAGAGAAACAAGAAAATTAAGAAATTAAAAAAAATGGAAACTCCAGAGAATGGTGCGATCTTTGTCTTATGGAATTCGATGATCAACGCTATACAGACTCACCCACAGTATGTTACAGCGGAGCCCTCTATCTAGCACACATGATCTGAAATCCACCGAGCTGCTAACAGTGGCGTGCACACCCTCAAAGAACAGGCAATTTTGCCAAAGTTGCTAGTCCAGTAATTTTAAATATCGTACTGATTGTGCACCAATACTGAATTCTTTCGACTGCTGGCATAAGGTATTCGGCATGAAAATAGGACACACACGTCCATATTCTTTTAATTTAGGCCATTGTTGAGCGATCTAGAATACATGCCATAACTCCGACATTTGGCAAAAGGGATACTAGGTTCTCTGTATCAAACTGTTTATCTAGGACCCTTCTACCATCCTGCGAAATTGTGATGTTGAATTCTGGGGTATATATAATACACACGCTTAAAATTCAATATGAAGAAAAGAATTTCAAAAAGAAATACAGGTTAAACAGTAGAATAACCATATTGACGAGGCTAATAGTATGCAACTAATGAAATACTCCAACACAGTTTTAAGTATTTCAAGTATATACCAGGTGGCCCTACTGCCCCATATTTGACGTGTGTGGATATTTCTTTGGTGTGTTAATACAGTTGTAGAACGCAATAGGGAATTTTCTATTTAAACCCTTCGCTTTACACGTCTTGCTAACAGCGGAGATTGCAAGGAGTAAAACGAAGGTCGCTCTCGTTCAGTTCTCCACTGGTGGGTTTAAACTTCAAGTATCCCGTTTGAGTTCTGCAACTCTAGTGCACCAAGGAATATCTGTACACGTCAAATACGGGACATTGGGCCACCTGGTATAGTAATAAATCAGTAATCGAATATATTTAAATGAGAGTTTCATCAACTGTAGAATGTGAGCAATAGTCTTTGATGAAAGTAAGACTTTTAGCTAATTGAAGTTGGTGATTATAGGAATAGCAACTCATCCTTTTTAAAAACACGTCACTTACTTGATGCTGCTGCATTTGGATTTAAGGTGCTGTTTACAATCCTGTATGTTTTAATTTGCTTTTGGAGCCAATTTTCTCTCACGCTTGGTGAGGATTAGTTTGCTTCATGATTCTGTTTCCTGGTAGTGCTTTAATGTTTTCTCTTGTTTGTAGCTTCCTCTTTGAGGTGAAATATATACCAAATCCCTGATACTTTTATAATCAAATTCCTTATAGCCTCACATTATGAAAACTGAGGTAATAATCGTCCAGAGTGAACAAAAGGGTACAAGCAGAATTCTGTCGCTCCAGATATTCGTTTGTTTCCTCTTTGTTCTCTCTTTTTGTCAATCTCTCACGTTAACCACGAAATATATTACATCACGGTTCAGGCTATCTAATTATTTTCGTGCCACTATGTCTCATATCTGTATTCATAAACAATACTATAACGTTTACAAATATGAATAAACCATGGCAAACTTAATGTGTAAACAAGGGAAGTTGGCAACAAAAATCATATCGGAAAATCCTGTTTATTTGCTTCTAGAGTAAAGGAAGCAATTGATTTACTCAATACACATTATATGGATAAGTCCTCCTTACTTGTATGAAAATGATTCCTTCCAATTTTCCATTGTGTTTTTTAAGCGGTTACGCATAGATAACAACGTACGTAGTACGTTCACCAAATTAAAATTATAAAAGTTAATGCTCATTTATTAAAATTAGTATAATTCAACCTAGTATTTTAACAAATGATAGCTGCAATTACGATTTATTGGTTGCTGAGTTGCTCAGAGTAGATCAGGCATCACCAAGGCATTTGATTTTGTGGCGAAGCATGCATGCAGTGGGTAATCACGTGACAGCAGGAATTGTCTCTCTCTTGCATGTAAAGTGAACAGTGTGTCAGCTTATAATGCCGAGAACAGAAAGCAATCCAAAATGCAAGCCATCGCTCCTGCGTTCATGCTGGCTTAAGAGGAATTTTTGATATTTATAGAATCTGGCGGATTAAGTGTTTAATTTTCGGCAAAGTTCTGTATTCAGAAGATTCAAGTTGCAACGTCATTACGCAACACATGCAAATGAATACGGCAATTACCTTGAATAACTCCTTTTTTAACAGAGTTCGATTCCAATTATTTACCAAGGTGTCTGTATATATTCACTATTATAAATGTGAAAGTGCTTCGTTACCAATTAATACTCATACTGTTGGCGATAGAATGAGATTAATGATATTAATCAAGTTGAGGACCTTTTATTATGATAAAATTTAATAATTATCATTATTGTTTGTAGTTATTTATTTTACTACCACAAATTACCACCAAACTATTTATACTTTCATATCCGAAGCATAAGTTCTAATGCAGAACCTAAAGTAGGTGTATCAATTACATATTTCAAACGCAAAATGTTGCATATCGCTACAGCACTAAAGGAATTATCTGTTACTGCTTCACGGCCGGTTGGTCGCGCAGTGCATACACAGTAGGAGAGCGGAGAGCATCTACCAAATTTGCTCTCTTTGCTCTATCAAAGGGCAATCCCTGGTGTAGTCCAACATCTCCGTTGCACCACTCAGCTGTAGAATGTATTTGACTGCCTCGAACTCGCTCTCTCGGCTTCTATCAACTGACGACTCTTTGGCACCATCAGCCACCTAATACTAGCCTCCACAAGGTAGCGGAACGCTCTCGAAGAGGAAGTCACTTAAGCTCCCGAAAGGAAATTGTCAGAACTGCACGTAAGTAGTTTGACTCGCGGGCCATTGTTGCACAGTTCATTTCTTCCTTTTTTGTTTCTAAGGGCCGGCCGATGCACAAAAGTTCCAGGTGGCTATTTCTTTGAAATAGGCCAGTTTAATCAAAGTCGTTAGAGCTATTTTTAAGAAAATGCAAAATTTCGAAAAATGTTCCATGTAAAGAGTATTTTGGGGGATTTACATTAAAATCTTCGTGTCGCATTTTTGAAAGATACTGAACTTAAATATGAGGTTTAGTATTTAAACGGCTTAGTTTTTGCGTTATGTTGTCCACAGACATACACGGACCATTCTAACAATGCTTTCTCGGTTCAGGATCATCAAAACGCGTATTTCCATCCACTATGTACATACATTGTACATACGTGACAGATAAAGAAATAAACCGTTGAGAAGATCTGAAGCTCTGATAATAAAAACATTGAATTTGACGTAAAAATGAAATGTTATTGTAAGTTATTGAACTAGTAAAGTTGACTTTCAAGTCTTTCATACGCTAAATGAATTATGTAAACTCAAGGATTCAGAAGAGTATACCTCTGCAACTGACGCATTTTAAATTCCAGTGTAATCATAATAAGCCCGAATTGCGTTGGGTGCCGGGCCATCAGGGCATTTATGTAGATCAAGAAGCTGATCAGCTTTTCTTGAACCTGTGGTTGGAATCGGTACACGAACTGCCAAAACCTCGGTAAATGCTTCGATAAAGGAAAAATACCAATTCAAGTGGGAACCTATCCTGGACAAAGACAAGATAGGAAACTGGCCCATGCAAGATTCTTTCCTCATTTTTCCCGAGAATACTTAGAACAAAAATAAGTAAACTATTATATTCACTTCTGAACATGGTCATTTCAGGAAAGATTTGTGTCAAGCAAAAGTTTAAGGACACATCTGCAGAATGGGCAAACTTGGTGAGGAAATTGCTTCGCACATTCTCTGCGAGTCATTCCTGACCAGCAAGAGGATTACTCGATGACATTGGCACCGTTACACATAATTGTAACAATCACTTTCAGAGTAAGATCCTTCCTTACAATTAGTGACCCTATACTTGTAATCTTCGATTATAATAAAAGATACGGCATGTATGGTGTGTATATATAGACACACAAAAACAAGCTGATTCAAAAATACCTTTACAACGTTTGGGAATGTATTCCTTACATCAGAACAAGAAAATAGGTTCATATAAAGATATGCTCTAAAACCGTTTGTTTCATGTTATCAATTTATAAATGAAAGTTTACGTTCAACAGCTTTCCGAGTCCAGCCTAGGAACTTCATTTAGCTATGTACTAATTCTTAGTAGGTTTTGACCCATTTTATCTTGCCCAGTTGGCCTTTTGTTTACATTTGCATTTACCAGTTGTGTAAAACATTCTCCAGGCGTCTATAGGAACTAAATACGTTGTATTATACCAGGTGGCCAACTGCCCTGTATTTTTTTGTTTCATTTGTACACATTTCTGTGTCATATTGGGGGCTTTGACTTGTGAAACAACTCATATATTAACTGTAGGCTATTGACATTAGATTAACCATTTTATATCATCTAACACGCACACATTCACTTTCACTTGCCTACTTCGAGACCCTTGGTAGATAAGAAATAATTTTGGCAAAAGAAAAACACCCCGCTCCAGCCAAGAATCGAACCCGGGAGCTCCGGATAAGAAGTCCGCTCGGTGACCACTTGACCATGAAGGCAATCTTCCGGTATTTGACGTGTTCATATATCGCTTCGTTCGTTAAACGAGTTGCAGAACGGGTCTATTTCAAGTTGAAACCCACCAGTGGAGAACTCGCGAGTGGCCTTCGCTTTATCCATCTTCCTTATCAGCGGAGACATTCAGTGGTTCGCGCTCATTGCAAGGTTTTAACTTGAAATAACCCCGTTGTGCCCTGCAACTCTTTCAACGCACCAAGGGACATCTGCACACATCAAATACGCGGCAATTGGGCCACCTGGTATATAATTTGTAATGTGTATCCAACTAAATATTTATACACATACATCCGAGTGTGTTTTTCCCCGCACATAAATTGTGAATGAAATTGTTTATAAAATTTGTATCACATTTTGGAAAATATTTTAATGTACGTTCTGATTGTGTAATGACAGAACGTGAAAAATTAAGTTTACTTAACCTAATGCATAAAATTTTGACAACACATGGGTAGAAACAAAGTTGAAAACACAACAGCATGACATATATACTGGCATTCATTTGTCCGAAAGCAATAAAGCAATACGCACCACAAGACGCTATGATATGAACTCTAGAGGAGCAAATAATCGAACGAGTACGAGGGAGCAGATAAACCAGAAACTCGACCATGGTTTGCTGCTTTTCGAACGAGAACGGTTCGAAGAAAAGAGCGAATCTGATTATGTACATTATGAAATGAAGGAGTAAGACGCATTTCTTGACAGATCTATTATAATTAGCGTTAAACTTGACTGCACGGTCGCAAATACCTCGCTAAAAACGAAATAAAGTACTCATGCACTGATAAGAAATTCTTAGTTTGTTCGCTTGCACTATGTGGTTTCCAGTAACTGATTATACCCAATCCATAGCCGCTCCTCGGTAATATACAGAGGGCGGTGGATTTATTTCACGCATAGAAATCCCTAGCATGGCTCCCTTCGGAAGGGAGGTAAAGCCGGTAGCCCCGTGTCTAGATTTACGGCACGTTAAAGAAACTCAAGCCTGATGAAGAGGTCTCTGAGCAAAATTAAGAGGTCTTGCATGCCCAATATAGAATGAGACGCTGAGAACTGCAGCAGCTAAAGAGAGACTTACTGAACTAAAGACCTCGGGTTCAAACATGAACCTGATCGTTGCTATTTTATGTGTGAAAATCATAAACGTGCATGTACTTTTCATATGAGCACCAGTTCTTCACAGTATAAAACCAGAAACATCGCCAATATTATTAAATCGATCCAGAATATTTCTAAATTTAATAATTTAGAAATAACAGTTATACTCTATTTTTTCACCATCATCTAATCACACTCTTTATATCATTTGAATTAGAAGGTTTATAAACATAGTTCAGTTCAAATTGATTCAAAATAAGCTTTATTTTCGACGAGTGCCGCATGCGACTAACGTGTCCTTTGAGGCCTCTGAACTTCCTGAGCGTATTGAACTTATGACCTCAGCACTCGAATAGTATCGACACGGTATCGAGACGTGCCACGTATCGTAACTGCTCGAGCCATGATATCATTGTCAGACTTACTGTTTAATAATCGAGGCATTTCGCTGAAAATGTGGCACAAGTAGATTTATAGCAAATGGAGAGACTGTGAATTAACTGCAGCTGTGTATGATACTGCAGCAATGTGTGCGTATTTAACGAATTGCGTTAAGTAGGCCTCGCACTTAAACCGATTTGGAACTATTACTCTTATGTAATTGTGTAAACGGTGTTCTGCGTAATATGCAACTGTGAACAGAGAAAACTTTAAGTAGGATTTTCGGAATTTAGCTTTACACAAGTGCAACAAATATAACAAAAAATAGGACCAGGATTTTTTAACGAGGAGGACACCTCGCGCACTACGTAACCATAGTTGATGTATTGTAGCTACATCCTCCGTGAGGCACGAATGATGCGAAGGAGCTATATGTGGCCGCAGGTAGACAGACCCCAGAAACACGCAGAAGTGTCTATAACATAGGCGCACTAACTCATTCCACTCCGTGTGAAGCATTGACGCATGCCGCTATGGGACGTAATGAAATGTTTGTAAACGCGCAAACACAGGTCTTCCTCGTCTACATTTAGTGTTGTCTATTGATTTTATCTTTCGTTCTTCGATGGTGTTTTACGTTGGATCTGCTGCCAAAAATGATGTACAGAGCGTTAATGGATGAATCAAATGAAGGTTGTGCAATCTACTGCAATGGTGGTTTTTATATCACTTATTATGGAGAAGCTTTGATCGTAAATGTATGTGTAGCCAAAAATTGTCATTAAATATGATGAAAATGTTGATAATTTGAAAAATGAATTCTTAGGCAATGATTTAAAGAACTGCCAACTACATTGTGTCAAATGTTTAATGCACATACAATTTTGTAGAGCAAGCAATTTCATTTGCAGTTCCTGTGTAACCTCCGAAGTGATATGAAAACGATAGTTCCCGCGTTACGAAGCTTAGTTTCTCTTTATGTTTGCTTACAAACAGCATAGCTACCGACCAGTGTACGTATGTACCAGCATATCCCCTCCTTGATTGGAGTGGAAAGCAACGGCGGTCTTCGCCTGCGGTGTCAGAGCAGTAAAAGCGGGCGATAAACGCTACCCAAAAAAATCGACGTTCTGAGGTCAAAACCTCGCAAGAGTTACATTTGCACATGCCTGTTCTAACACTTCTTAGTTTGGACACCCGCGAAACATTGGAGAGCAATCCCGAGACAGCTCTCTGGTGTTTGCGGAAAGAAATCTTTCAACAATGCAAGTAACTGCGTCATCTGTCCGTCACCGCCGACGATGCATAACCTGAAAGCACATCTAAACATTAAAGGGAAATGAAATGGAATGGAATGAGGGAAAGCAGAGTCATGGTGAAATACACTACCTCAGTATTCAACTTGGAAACAAGGGGAAAACGACGAAAAACTCCAGGATCAGGGTGAGCAGTCACCGAGAATTGAACTAGGGACCTCCATAATGCGAGTCTCGCATTAGGGCCCATCTCGATCGGTATAACACTCACAACACTTCAAAGCATTTGGCAAATATCTGCTTCAAAATTGAGACAGTTGACGATTGCGTTTTGCTTTCTCTGCTACGTACATAGTAGGTAGAGAATGTATTACATTCGAATAAAAACTCGATTCCAATGTTTTACCGGAAATATAAGGTTTGAGGACCCGTGAGTAAACACATTTCATAAAAAGCTCTGTCTGTCTGTCTGTCTGTCTCTCTCTCTCTCTCTAATAAGATAACTCAAAAAAGAAAATTCAAATATTTAAATTCAGTATATTCTATAATCGCGACACGAAGATTTTGAAGAAAATACTTTTAAATATAACACTTTACAAATGTTTTACTTTCTCAAAAATGGCTCTAATGACCAAATACCATGCAGCAAAGATATTTACATAACAAATAAAATGTTTTTACATCTTTAATTTTCAGGGAATAACCTGTGAAGTCCTCATCATTCGGAAGGAATTTTGTATAATCCTGTGTAACTACTCTAAGCGGTACACGAAAATGTATTACACAAAAAATGTAGATCTCAACCTACTATACAGAGTGTTTCAAAAATACGGGGCATAATTTCAGGTATGTATTTCCCACATGTAGACAATCAGATTAGTTCATTATAACATGTGTCCGGAAATGCTTCTTTTTCCGAGTTATGGCCTTCACAACATTGAAATTCACTAGAACGTTTTTCTTTCCGCAGGTTGTTGTCATTACAGAAGATGTTCAAAATGTCCACCTCCTGCTTGAATACAGACCTCACATCGATGTCTCATTGACCTGCGAACACGATCCCAAACTCCAGGAGTATTGCGTATGTCCTCACAACTTGCCACAATTCGATTCCGAAGGGATTCCAAATCCGGCACCGGAGACGAATAAACCAATGATTTTAAATGGCCCCACAAGTAGAAATCGAGAGGGTTCAGATCAGGTGAGCGTGGAGGCCAAGCAATTGGGCCACCTCTACCTATCCATCGATCAGGAAACCTTTGATCCAAGTACCGGTGAGCCGTAAGACTGAAGTGTGCAGGAGCGCCATCATGCAAGAATTGAATGTGTTGATGATTGATCAGTGGAGTGTCTTCGAAAACGTTAGGTACGTTGTTTTCCAGGAAGTTTGTGTACGCCTGCCCCGTAAGTCTGTTTACAAGTACATGGGGTCCAACTAATCGATCACCAATGATACCGGCCCACATGTTGAGGGAGAACCGCACCTGGTGATGAGATACAACAGTTGCACGTGGGTTTTCATGCGAACATACATGCTGATTGTGGAAATTTGTTATGCCATCTCTTGTGAACTGTGCTTCATCTGTAAATAATACGACAGCAGAAAAATTCGGATTTCAACCACACTGCTGCAAGAACCACTGACAGAACCTAACTCGTGCAAGGTAATCTGCTGGTGACAGGGCCTGTACACGTTGTAAATGATAAGGATATAATTGATACTCGTTCAACAGTCTCCAGACAGTCGTATGAGGAACATTGACTTGCAACGCTAACCGTCGTGTGCTGATAGAAGCAGTCCTGTCTACAGCCTCCAGAATCTCCTCCTGCACTTCTGGAGTTGTAGATCTTGGTCGTCCCCTTCCCAAAGCAGGAGAGGTGAATGTTCCATACTCGCACAGACGGGAATGGAGGCGTACAAATGTCTTCCGATCTGGACATTGTCGCTCTGGGTACCCCTCCTGGTACAAACGACGAGCCAGCGCAGCATTGCCGTCCGCCTTACCGTACATGAAGTGTATCTCTGCCAGCTCTTGATTTGAATACATGAATGTAACCTTCCTCAGAATGAACTATCAGAGCGCCCTCCTAATGTCTCCTTTGACGGCAAAGACCTGCGGAAAGAAAAACGTTCCAGTGAATTCCAATGTTGTGAAGGCCATAACTCGGAAATGAAGCATTTCCGGACATGAACTATTTTGATTGTCTACAGGTGGGACTTTCAATGTTGTAAAGGCCATAACTCGGAAATGAAGCATTTCCGGACACATGTTATAATGAAATATTTTGATTGTCTACATGTGGGAAATACATACCTGAAATTATGCCCCGTATTTTTGAAACAGCCTGTATATTCCAAACAACCTATTTTGTGGTATAAGTATTTTCGGAGATAACCATTCATATTGGTTCGAATTGATAAAAAGAGTGACAAAATTACTAACTCCTGTTGATTTTCAGTTTTTTCTTGCGATTGCATACAAAAAGTATGCAATCTAGCGTCCGGTTTTGAACATTTGACTATGGCTACTCTGTATTCTATCGAAATATTTAATATAACTATTTCTGCAAAGATTTATCTCGATTAATATTACGTAGACCAAAACATAAAATTTATAAGAATAATTTATATAGCCATTAATAAACGACAGAAGGTAAGGAAAATCATATGAATGTAACAGAACAGATTTTTCAAACAATTCCTGAGTTATAAAAGTCATGCAGTTCAATTTAAAAGTGGCTACTTTGTTTAGGTAAAATGTAATGATGAAATGTTGAAAGTTGTCCTAAATAAATTGCTAATTGAGAACAAAATTATTTCAAATAAGTTGTTTTAGGCATACTATAGGTACGGCTCTAACAACCGTCCAGCAAATCGATATAGCCCAGGATGCTGATGAGTTGCTGTACTGCACAAGCAGAAGCATCCACAGAGCTTCCGACCTGGTAAAACAACACCCCCGCGTGCTCCAAGAGCGGTGTAGGCGTTGGAAAACGCCCGTCAACCAGTATAAAAGCCAGGCGCCGCTCTAATTAATGAAGCGCCACAACCGCGCAACAGCCCCCACATTTCAACATCAACGCCGAAGGATTTAATGGAGGAATTCATCTACATTCTGGGTGAAACTGGATAAGCACCTAACATTTAAGGGGTGCATTACTGATTGTGCACAGGGGGGTTCTTCCCTCTGCTCACCAACATCACAGTGTTCAAATTTTAATTCCGGCTTTCGTTTGCTCGGTTGCGTTTTTTTTAATAGTGTTTAACGCACGCTTTTAGTACTTGTGGCACTGCAGGCGATGACACTGATGATACATGAAATGAAGATGGAGCACCGGTGGAATGAGATGGCGGGGGAAACCGGAGAACCCGGAGCAAACCCACCCCTGCGTCGGTTTGTCCACCACAAATCTCACAAGCGGTTGCATGGGATCGAACTTATGGTGTCTAGGTGAGAGGCGAGTGGTCTGATCACTCGGCCACGGCGCGGCTGCTGAGTTGCGTTAAAACTACGGTTTCTTGCCTTAGCTCATGTATGGGCATATCCCAAACCACTTGACATGCAAACTGCAAAGTCAGCCAACACCACATGGTTTGAAACAAACCAGTAGATGAAAGAAGAGTAAATGAGTACAGCGGCAGTTGTTGATTCCTACATATTTAGTACCTACTGGTTTCTTTTATATGCAGTTTAGACTAGGAATGGGTGACCCGGAGCACTCGAGGAGGAAGAGGTGGAGCATTGGCGTAAAGCGATTCTCAAGCCCAGTTACAGGAAAGACATCAAAACTAATCGGTAAATAAGACGACTTTGATTGACGACTAGGAAAAGTTTTGATGCAGAAAGGCCAGTCAGTGTTTAGCTAGAGATTATGTTCCGATCAGATTTGATCAGCAGATTTTTGCTGGTTAACTGGTTTGATTTCCAATCAAGAGCGTATTCTGGGATCAAAGTGCTCAAAAACTAAACTATATATGTATTAACTTTTGATAATGAAGTTATGAGGAATTGTTGTTCAAGTAATGTGTATCATAATGCATCTACATTGTCTTTATCAACAGTGTATCAGGTGAGAGGTGAGTAAGTGCAAAAAAATGTCATATTTAATAGAGAACAATACGTACAACACATAAGTGTATCTCATTTTGTCCGCTTCCTAATAGCGTTGTAGTAAGTGAGGGTCTAATGTCTTTTGAACAGCCCTGAGCTGTGTTCTGCTGTGTTTACATACACCATACCACGTATAGTCGGTAGGACAAGAGCAGATCGCTGAGGAGGATCAACCGTGTGGCCTGTTAAGTTGCCGCGCGCGTCGTATCTTGCGTGATTGTTCTGCCCACTTTGTTATCGCCTAATTTGTGGTTATTTGTGGCGTGTGTGAGTGTGCCACTCTCCATATACCTTTTTGGACGTGTCAGTTGAGTGACTACCGACGGTATATAAGAATTAAAGTGAGTCCACCGTACTCAATGCCGGACCTGTTTTGTAGAAGTAGATTCTCTCTCTGCCTCGGCGTCGCTGTCTCTGGGTTCGATGGTCGATATAGCAATTAATCTCAGGGTGGAAACAGGAAAACAGCACTGGCACGGATACTGGGTGGTGAATTAAGAACAGAAACAGGATCTTTATTCACTCTGATGTTTAATCTGCGATGAAACATCAAGTACTCACAGTGAAGTCATCTTGACAAACACTTATACACATTTCTCTTAACACTGGTGAACTCGGAGAAACACTACTTATACAAGAAGATAATTATTACTGATTTCACTTTTGTATTACACTTTTTATATTTTAGCCTGTATTAGAAAACTATATTTGTCTCGCACTTTGTAATTTGAGCGCGAAATTATTACGCTGAGTAGCGTGGATTGCTCCTCGGAATGACAGAAAATACTGTAGAAATTCTGGACTTGTGTCTCTTTAAATAGGTAGATGCTAGCGAAATATATTAGATATTTAAAATTCTATTTACATTACGTCACTTTAATACCTTTGTAAAATGGCGACGGATCAGTTGGTAAGATACGTCATTCACAGTATGTGGTACACAGTAATCTTCGCGCCAAGTAAATGGTATCAGGGTACTAACAAGTCTAGTTGTTCTACCATCTATAGTCAGATGGCAAAGTCAGCTAGCCTTCGATATCTCATCCCCTTACACCATGTCACTTAGCTCCACGACAAACAGATGGGTTTAGGGTGCCATCAATCTAACTGGTTTCCCTATCTACGGATAGATGGCAGGACAGTCCCAATTACCATATACTTTCAATGTTACTGTTTCTTTAGACTGAAGGTGGAATTTTGGGTCATGGTATTAAATATCCAATCCAATATTTCCCTTGGCGACTGAGAGAAGCCACGAGAAAACTCAAGCCAGTTAGGTCGGCCCACGGGATTTGAACAAAAGGCCTCCCGAATGCGGGCCTCAGAAGTTACCGCATTTACCGTCCCATTCGGTGCAGGACTATTGTCACTAGTTCTACAGGGTAATTTAAAAGCGATGATGCAAAACTAAAGCGCAGTTATTGCATACTAAAATTATATACAAAAACGAAAGTGGCATGAAATGATAAAAGAACATTTGAAGTTAGCTTGTCTATGCTTGTAGTTATAGTTTACGCAAAAATCGCTAGAGGAGCTAGGTATTGCTTAGATTTAGTCGATAGAGAAAATGACTGCCTCCCAAGTGGAACGTGCGTATTGTGTAATGGAATTTTCACGGACAGGGACTATAATTGTAAACAGTACAGAGACTCTTTAGAAGAAAATTCACTAAGCCCCTACCTCATAGAAACTGTATTTGACGGTGATTAGCCAAGTTTGAAGCTAAGAAACGTCCTGGACGTCCACAAGCATCGAGGGTGACAGTGACGAGAATTCGAGCTGCATTTGAACAAAGGCCAACAAAGTCAACATACCAGGCCAGTGGAGCTCAGTGTGCCACAACCCACTATGAGGCGCGTTCTAAGGAGGCGCTTGTGTTTTAAACCATACAAATTCAGCTCTGCATGCACCGAATCCATCAGACATGCCGAGTCGGCTTACACTCTGTGTGTATATGCAGAACTGCTTGAAGAACACGGATTTGCAGAGAGACTAGTGTTCAGCGATTAAGCAACATTTCAAGTGAACGGAAAGGTGAAGGATCTGGGACCAGAACACCCCCATACCACAGTGGAATAAGAGAGAAACTCACCCAAGATAAACTGTTCTGCGCAATTGGCAACACGAAGTGAATGGACTGTTCCTTTTGTTGTGCGTACAGTCTCTGGCCACACTTACCTAGAATTGTTAAAACAATGATTGATGCCTCAATTAGAGGAGACCTTCCTAATCCAATTTTCCAACAAGATGGTGCGCCCTTCTCATTTACCTTCATAATGTTCGCAAACACCCGAATGATCCCCGACCAGGTTTTGGGTCGACCGCACTGGGAATCAGGATTGGACAATGTTGACTTAGCCACCGAGATCACGAGATTTAACAGCTTGGGCCTTCTTTTGTGGTGGTTCGTGAAGATGTGGTGTATGTTCTCACATTACTACAGAACCTGAATGATGTGAAGCGATGCATCTCTACTACAGGGGACCCAATAACCGATGATATTTTGGCTCGCGTCTGGGAAGAAATGTGGTTAACCGGTTCTACAGTTCCCGTGAGGGTCATATCTAACATTTGTAATGTTCATGCAACTTAAGTTATTCGTAACTAAGATATTCTTCTATCATTTAATTTGTTTCTGTAAGTAGTTTCGATAACTAATAAATTGTACCATCACTTTTGAATTACCCTGTAAAAGTAATAGGTAAAGAGAAAAACATATGGATGTTATTTAGGAAAAGTATTGATAAATCATCCTTATTCGTACTTAAGTCTCAAAATGACCTCTCCATGTATTTTTCTACCCCTCAGGTGTGGGATTTGTGGTGCCAGATCTACAGCAACTTTACTACAACACAAAAACTTATGACTTACGAATTTGGTCAAATTGGTGCCATGGTGTAGAAGCCTAAGAAACATGCATAACACTGACTATTATAAACAAACACAATTGGAAATAGTATTCTGCTTCTAAGCCATGCAGCGCCGGGCACTTCAGCTGGTTTGGGTGTTGTCTGACTCTTCCTTCAGTTGGCAGACACCTCACTTTCTTATTAAAACACCAGCAAACGTGCAGATAAGTATGGTTAAGACTAATATTCAAAATCAAATCCCGAATACAAAAGAATTGCAACATAATATTTTCCTTCAATATAGGCATATTTCTCTCTGTTTCAGTTATACTGTATATACCTAAGGAAAATACGTAGCTGTCAGCATTAAATATCGATTGTCAATAACATCTAAATGCTTCTCACAAGCAAAAAACGCGATGAGTCCAATTACGAATCGCTAGGTGATCGGAGAGTTCGTCTTCACAATACCTACTGCTTATGTATTAAAAGACTATAATTTCAGATTTGGGATAAATAACATATGTACATACATTTCTGTAAAAAATTATTCCTGAACAAATTCCATACCAGAGTGTAGTTTAGTGGAGGGTAAGGTTCAATGTTCGTTCTTACTAACGTGCGGCACCACAGGCGGTTGACACTGATGAAAGACATCATTTTGTCCCAGAGTGGATGGACCTCAGGTTGGCTGTATATTTAACACGATAGGAAAATGGAACAAACATATCTCAGTCACTAACTATGAAGCACGACGGTAGTTGGCTGCACCGTGGCCGAGTGGTTAGACCACTCGCCTCTCACCTAGACGGTCTGCGTTCGATACCAAGCGATCACATGTGATTTTTGGTGAGCAAAGCGGCGCAGGGGCGGGTTTTCTCTGGGTTCTCCGGTTTCCCTCGCCTCGTATTCCACCGATGCTCCATCTTCATTCTATGAATCATTAGTGTCATCGCCTGCGGTGCCACAAATAGTAAAACCGGGCGTTAAACACTACAAAAAAAAACACGGCAGTTAAAGAACTATTATGTACTCTCACCGTATACCAGATGTGGCGGTAGGTCATCAGAAAAATATCTGATGCGTTCCATTCACGTGACATTTTCTATCGATTCTGTAAACTATTCTTACAAAAGATTAATCTTTTATATACATCATGCCAATGAGGATAAACATTAGTTCCTTAAAAGTAGCACGTAAATCAGAGATACACTAGGTTAAAGCGACAGCCAACCAATCGTTATGTAATTGTCATTGAAACTCCGTTCTCCTTCCATGGACAGGAACAAAACGAAAGAGATATGAAATGGATGAGACTTCATTTTTGAGAAGGTTTAAGTGTTTTAAAATTAAAACCGATAACGGGAGTATCTCGGATATGGCTAGCACTACAAAACATATATTATATAAATTATGTGTTTTAACAAGATCTACTTTTTATTTAAGTAGTAAACTTTTGTCTTTCTCTTATGATTTGTCTGCATGCAAAAGTGATCCAGAATGAAGAGGAATTCAGGGTACATTCCCAAAGAATTGAGGCCATACGTTTTATTTATTATGTAAATATCTTTAGTATACGAATTTTAATAAAATTCGTTAGTCATTTTTTAGACAATTGAAAATTTCGAAACATATTTCATGTGAAGAGTAGTTTGGGATGGGGGAATTTCCTGAAAATCTTCTTGTTGAATCCTTGGAAGACACTGAAGTTAAATACCAAGCTTGGTATTTAACGTACTTTTTCTTTTTGAATTATGGTGAGCGCACACACACTTATAAGCACCCATACACACATACGGACACACACGGACATTTTTCCAAAAGTGATGTGTTCTATTAGCATGACTTTCTCAACAAATCATTCTATCTACTGCATGCTAAACGAAATAAACATTAGCAGAAATGGTCTAATAACTTAGTCCCGTGTAAGTAGAAAGGAAACAAAGAAATACACTAGGCTAAAACGATAGTCATATGTTTTAAAATTTAGTTTGTATGTGATTGAAATTCGTTATCTTGCAGGGCCAGAAGTTGTCAGATTCCTATATGAGAAAAGTTTAAGTATTTAAAATTTGAAACCAATAAATAGGAATATTTCCTAAATGGTTAGCTCTACAAAAATTATATGATATAAATTGTATATTTTAACGAGATCTACATTTTTTGTGTAGTAAGTTTATGTCTATCTGTTACGATTTACCAGTTATTCAAAAATAATTCGAAGTGAAAAGGACTTCAGGGGCTATTCCCAAGAAATTCAGGATATAATCTTATTTTTCATGTAAGCATCTTTAATACACGGCATTTTAATTAAAACCGTTAGTCATTTTAAAAAATCGAAAATTTCAAAAAATGTTCCATAAGAAGAGTAGTTTGGATTAGGGGGATGTTTCTCAAAATCTTTGTATCGTATTCTTAGGAGATACTAAAATTAAATACCAAGTTTGGTATTTAACTGACTTTTCGTTTTTTGAGTTCTGGTCTACAGGCGCGCGCGCGCACACACACACTGACCTTCTTTAAAAATACTTTTTATATTCAGGGGCCTCAAAGCATGTATTTCCTGTGAAATCTCGGTATAGAATTTTACGGTGGAATAAAATACTTACCCTACCTACTAGGTACATTGTACATACGTGTTAGGAAAAGTAAAAATGTTTAACTCTATGTAAAGACCAATTTTACTATACGGAGGTGAAATTTGGAATGGGCAAGACCGGAGCACGTAAACAAAATGCACCTAGCATTTGGAAAAGAGTTCTTGAAACTTAAGAAGGCACATCAAACTCCGGGATATTGTCTCAAAATTTTTGGGCAGCTGAAGGGGAAACAAATGACAAAAACTATGGAAAGGTGTCCAAGAAGATTAGTAGACATCAGGTGACAGGAAATTAAATAGAATTGCAAAATTAAACCTTCTCTAACTCTGGTAGATGAAATAAAATTGAATTGGGGTAAAAAGGTATACATATATACTTGAGAAAATTACCGCTTGTGGCTCAAACCGACTTTTATTTTGAAAATAAAGAAAAAACATGGCCACAACACACTGTATTAGGATCCTGACCCACAGAGCCATGATTCACATTTATACACCACACTAAACATTAATAACGTCTCAAGGAAAATGTTTGTGTTATATGTAGAGAATTGTTCGGCTCATGCTTTAATTAACTTTTCTTTTAGAGTGAAACTAAAACTTCTGTTTGTATTGCACAACAGTGGGTGCACTTATTCGGTGCCCTTGGCTTACTCGACATGAAACGTCCGTCTGCAATACGTGTGTCCATCGTGTGCCGCATACAGATATGTGAGTATATAAACAAGTACTCCTGTAATTGCATTCTTTGTGAAAAAGAACTCTAATGTTGGGTAAAAATTGCGGAATTCAATTCTGTGCATAAACGATCAAAATAACCATTGAACAGCATAACATGATGGTAAGATAGAAAAAACTGAGCATCACTGGCACATTTCATACGGGCTGTATGTATTGTTTGTTTGTTTTGGGGGGGGGGACATGGGCTTGTATTTCTTGGTCACATTCACTGTGTTGAATCATCTAAAAGAGGGAATTTCATTGAATAATGAAATATGACGTGTGCATCTCAAAGGTCACCTGGAAACTTTATTTCGTGCTGCCTCCCCTGATATACAGAACAACTTAATTACTACATCAGTACAGTCACGACCAACAAAATTATGAAAAAGGTTTCTAAAAAATATTCTTTTATTTCTCTGATGTTAGGGCAGAAGTCGTAACTGTCAAACTATATTCCGCAGCGTAACAACTTGGGAAATATTGAAGAAGAATTCATTGGTTTTACGGATGTTAAGCAGAATGCACATAGGAAAGCTAATTGACTGTGCCCAGCGAGCTGACTTCTCATCTGGAGGTCCCGGACGGGGAATTTTTCTTTAACCCGAATCATTCCCTATCCCCCACAGACTCAAGTATGTATGTGAGAGCAAATATGAGTGTGACTGTAGAACATAAAACGATTAACCCAACGTTCAAAAACAGTAAAGTAAACGAGTTGTTTGTCAAATTCCCCGATATGACTATAGATGTTAAAGGGGGTTATATAAATGAAAGAAGAAGAAGAAGAAGAAGAGGAAGAAGAAGAAGAAGAGAAAAAAGCAATTCACTTTTGCAATAAGCCCTGAATACTCGACTGTTTGAATTAAATCCTTTGCTATCTTTTTCTTTCACTTGCACTCTTTTTGCTTTATGTTTTAAACATTGGACTTCGCAGTGCATACTCTGGTCCATATACCACGCTTCACCATTGTCCTAGAGCTCAAAATTCGCCATGCGTCTCATAGCTTGAAGAAATTTATTGCAATTCCTGAACATGGGGCTTTGTTTGTGAAAAAAACCAATTGTATGAAAATATTTTTTAAATAAATATGATGAGCAAATTCTGTAAATATTTATAATAATAATAATTTAATCCTTTAAGCCAGAGGCCAGGTTTGCTGGTAACGCATAAGTAGAAACCCGTTTGTTTTCATGACAACTGCTTTACAAGAGCTGTGACTAGGTGGGCATCTTAAAGAGTGCTTCCTGCGCTGCTAATCATTGTCCTGTTCCCCTGTCCCACTAAAGGGGCCTCGTAGAGTGAGTCTCTCGTGCCCGGGTGGCCAAGCTAGGAACTATTAGGGAACTCTGTGTTGCAGCCATACGTCTCCTGCGGTTCCTTCACCTCATAGATTTCTCCAGGGGGAATAATCACAAAGGTGAACCGTTCGTCAACTGGTAATTGTCATCATTAATTACCATAAAGGGGGTATACAAATACAACAATTTAAACAATTCTAAGATAGAACAAGAACACCAAAGCTTAAACTAAAATGTAAAGAATGTTCTAACGCACTGCATATTAGATAATATTAAAATAGCAGCCGTCAATGAGCATTTTAATGACTGACTCACGTATACGGAGCAGTCGTTTTCTATCACGGCCGCAGACCGCGTGAAAGTGTGCTGCAGTGTAACGAGCTATGAATGGATGTGATCCGCTTTTGGTTTCGTGCGCAGTAAATCTTACACAGAAATTAATAAGAAAATAACCTTTTAGGTCCTAAATAACTGAAAAAATACCTTCCACTTTTCAAATTTTAAAAATCAAAAACATGTTTATGGTTTCATGAGACATTTTTCGTTACGAACCCTTTAAGGATTTTATTGAACTAGTTCTATTTTATCAGTTTAAAACTCCAATATCTGATTGATATACAACCACGTTGGACATTGCCAATATTTAGCAACAAGTTTCAATAAATGCAAAACAATTCTGCAAACATGGCTTTTAAAACCTAACTTGCAGCGTAACTATTTATATTTTCATATCTTCTTGTTTCACTACAGAGTACTAAATCCGAGGTCAAGCAGCGTGCGGAGAATTGGGGGTTGCACGCAGATTGCTCGTTAGCTTTCCTCCTTTATGATTACTAAACTGAATTGTATGTTAAGATAAGTTTGCTCTGATTAATGAATTGCTTTCCTGCAGTTTTGCTAACGATGCAATCCAAATGGGCTAATGCAAATTGATTTACTTTGATCGAGCGATATTAATCCTAGCAAACCAGTTAAGACGTCAGCCAACCGTATTCAATTAGTGCAGATTTTACTTTCTTATTTAGTTGAAAAGACTAAGTGGGATTGGAAGAGAATGCTTTATACAACTGTTTCGCTGACAGCTCTTTTCCTATATATATTTTTTTACACAAAATTGAAGAATGCAAAATAAGCAGACTCTGAATGAAAATTAACTAAAAATAGATTGAGTCAGAAGTGTTATATTTTGTTTTCAATACTCAACTGTTTACCATATGAAAGTAAACAAAAGCCATAGGTCCAAGTTTTCAGACTACGAAAGCAAAAATTAAGTTTCTGCTAATCACAGTTGGATATATAGAAGTCAAATTATCATGTGTTCGTTTTATGGCGGGGCCGCAAGTCATATATATGCATTGTTCGTTTTCACTGAAGTGACTGCGGTATTTTTCCGATGCGTTTTAGTGGCGAATATCCGCTCAGGCTATTTTATCAGCTGTGTTATACTCGTATTGCGTCAGTTGCTACCTTCTGTTCGTGACGTTAAGACTGGAGTTGCTGTATCAAATTTGGAAGCTTATTCAAGTTATGTGTTGTGTGTGATTCACTTATGAGTGATCTTGTCGTTGCTGTTCTTGTCTTGATGTTGGTCCACTGAATTACCTATCAACAAATTCACGCTTGAGCAATGAATTTTTATGCAAGATATGTAAAAACCGAATCACGTAGACAGGTGTGTGCACAATTTCAGGAAAAAATTTCTTATGTTCCAGTTCCAGGTAGAGGAACTGTTAGACGTCTGGTTATAAGCTTAGGATGACGGGGTCGCTAAACCTAAACTAAGACGCGATAATGAAATGTTCTAATGGAGGAAAATATTGACGAAATTGGTGCATCATTCGCACGCTCTCCAAAGAAGATTCTAAGACGTAGGTTACACACCAAGTAGAGTTTCAGGCCGCGCGTTACACCACTCGCCTCTCACCTAGACGGCCCGGGTTCGATCCCAAGCGACCGCATGAGAGATTTGTGGTGGACAAAGCGGCGCAGGGGCGGGTTTTCTCCAGGTTCTACGGTTTCCCCCGCCATCGCATTCCACCGGTGCTCCATCTTCATTCTATGTGTCACCAGAGTCATGGCCTGCGGTGCCACAAGTAGTAAAAGCGGATGTTAAACACTATCCAATACAAAAAAAGCAGTGTTTCAAAAACCTCTGTTCATAATCTGCTAAATCTTTAAAATTGAACTCTTACAGAGTAACTGTTGTTCATGAATTATAATATCTTGATAACGAGGAATGCCAAGAATGCCAGTACAGTTGGACACCAATTTTACCACCATATAACAAAGTTAGTACTCATTGTGTGCATGGTACTATCACTCGTGAATAATGCGGGAGATTTAGAACCGACCCTGCCCCCCCTCCAGTATATACAGTGCTTGGAGGGCGCATGTGCGCGGTCTACGGCCCCATATTATAGCGAACACACATTTTATTATCCATCAGTGAAGATGTAACGTGGTATATGTTTCCCTATATCACGTTACAAAATAACACTCTGAAGAGTACTGAATAGGAGGTGAAGTGATCGCACTGTTTTCAAATAATGGTTTTCCAATCGATCGTGACCAGTCAAAGGTGGCATGCTACCCAAACATTGTGTCAGCAATCCTTCTATTTACTTCGAAAGTATAGTCAGGTATGGTTTATTGCTGTCTGGAGACTATTCTGGTGCAAAAGACATTTATTGTTGTTATTGTCCTTGCAAAATAATACCAGAAGAAAAACATTACCTACGTATTTACCTGATTCCTCCTGTGTTTCTAAAGAACTATATATCTAACTATGAACTCGGAGGATTTTTCACTCCCACAATATTAGGTACAATACAAACACCATTTTTTAAGATCAAGTAAATACATTAGATTCATGTTTTCAATGCAATTAATGTGTATATATATATATATATGTATGTATTTCTTTTTGGTAGGGTTTAACGCCCACTTTTACTACTTGTGGCACCGCAGGCGATGGCACTGGTGATACATAGAATAGAGATGGAACACCGATGGAATGCGATGGCGGGGGAAACCGGAGAACCCGGAGAAAACCCGTCCCTGTGCCGCTTTGTCCTCCAGAAATCACATAGTGTGTGCATAATATATTTTCTGAGAGAATAACAATTCTAAACTCTACACAGTATAAGACATAGCATTATTCCCTTAATTTGTTTCCTACATTCCATAAAAAATGTGCCAACACTTTCCAGCTCCGGCTTATCTTTAAAATGGTTTTTCTTTGTCAACTGTTTATTTTTATTTGCCATTTCCTACAAATAAATTGTTTCCTCCAATGATCTGTACCTAAAAGTTCTAATTATACATGGATATCATCTTCCCTGCCAATATATAATGGACATCATTCCTTCAACACATTCTTCCTTTCATTCCTCAATTTCCATATTGCAAACGAGATCACGTAGTCGCAGGTATCTTTTCAATTCTTTTCACGAACCTCAAGACACAACTCTCTCCATTCATATTTGCAAATAATGTAAAAGCTAAGCGACGTTATAGACCTAATTTGGGTCAATAAAGATTGCCATTCGTATCATCTAGTCTTTTTTTATTATTTTTTCCAAACTCCCTTCATCAATCTGTATCCTGGGGTTCTCAAAACTCCAAAGCCATTTATCATTAAGAGTTTTTTAATTATTCCAAACACGTTCTTTTATAGCAGCATCACTCTTAGATTCTCTCCTAGATTCCTTCCCCACAGTTTCTATTAGGTGGTTCTCCATGCATGATAGAACTGACACTATCTGGAAGAGACTGAATACTGTATGTATATTTATTAACAAATTGAAAGAACGCAGCAGGTGTACTAGCACTTTTAACGTGATGATGAGTAATTTCAAAGTGAAAATATTCTGAAACATTGTATTGAATACTTCATATCTTAGATTAGCAGATGATACCGAGATCAAGATGCGAAGTGAGAGCAGTGTGCGGAAATCAACGAGAACTCGCTGTATCCGTAGAAAAACTGCAAAACGTGAACTGAGTCGTTCGGCGGTTACATATAATTATAAAACGGATTACTGGTTCTGCAGCTTTTTTATTTGTTGTGATCTAGACGAGTAATATTCAGAGACCTTTGTGTGCCATGTGCAAAGACTAAACCTACTAAATTAGCCATAAACTCCTATAAATGCCTCAAACCTCTTTTGTGCTCGAAAAATAATAATTTGTGTAGATATAAATATAGCATTTATTTTGCAAGAAAGGCTTTAAGGAACTACAGTCAAGTGTAATACGTGCGACACCTGGATCGAAGGAGTGATATACAGAGTCTTCAGTATAAAATCTGACCGCTCGCATGGAGTTTTGCGGCTGGGATAAAGACATGCTATAGCCGGCCGGGCAGTGCTCTGTCTTATCCTCTTAAATCTGTATTCCTTTAAACGTATACATAAAATTTAACAAAATTAACTCTTACCTCATATGCAATGCTGTAAATGTCCTTCCGCATTTAAACAAGCATTGTACCGAGTAAACACAGTTTGATTCACACGATATAGTTTGACCACTGTAACGCTTCGTATTTCGGCTTGCATGTTTGCCTTAAATTTCTCCAATCTGTGAACAATTTTCGTGGTAAACGTTCAGGATTTTTGTCAGTCTAATTTGTTCCTCCTATCACTAGGTTTTCGCATGTAT
Source organism: Hymenopus coronatus (assembly GCA_030762935.1). NCBI lineage: Eukaryota > Metazoa > Arthropoda > Insecta > Mantodea > Hymenopodidae > Hymenopus > Hymenopus coronatus. The sequence continues at coordinate 106,852,270 of CM060900.1, read as the reverse complement.
TTTCTGTTTTGCACAGAACCAGTGGTCTCGAAAAATTCATTCACAAGTTCGTGAACTGAAGTTCTGGAAGAAGGCAAATTTGTAGGGAACTTCAGGATGGAAGATACGAGCTGATCCGTGTTTAGAATATAATTTGCATACAAATATACGTTTTCTAAAGATAACTGCTTTCCCATTTTTGCAAATGAAACTGGACTACTCGCTAATAACTCCATTGTAACTGAAGAACAGAAAGCTTGTCATGAACTAGTGTGGGGAGTGGAGAAAAAAGGTAGCATTGGCACTGCCACACAACACCGTCTGAGGGGTCAGGTTTTATACCAAAGACCCTATACTATGCCGAAGACTTCAACGAAGTGAACAATTATACATTCATTATCGCTTTACTTGAAACGTTACGCTACTTACAGTTTCTTCTATTTAAAAAAACCACAATTCAACATGTAGATGTGTCAACGTCTTTGACTGCCTCTGCGTTATCTATTAGCTTGCATCACAGAATTGGAAAAATTTGAAATGCCACTCACTGAGGCATTCTCTGTTAACCGCTGAGTTCCAAGACGACCGAAGGGACCACAAGTTAGCATACAAAGCAAAGATTCAAGTTGTTTTGGGATGAGAGCATAGTTATGAAACTAGCTGTAGTTAGCAGCTGAACGAGGAGAGAAGACCACCAAAACCTGCCCTAGAAGCAGTTGCAAGCATGAAGTTTGCGTCAATTACGTCCTGGGACGTGCTAAGAGGTTTCTTCAGGTACAGACGGGTGCTTAAGGATAACTATATCAACTCCGAGCAAGGAATCCACACCAAGATGTTCACATGGAATATACACCAAAGGCTTTCCTTATCCAAACTACATAACTATTCAACTCCTGACTAAACACGGTTTTTTAAATCATACATGTACAGAATGAATAAACGTCAGTCACCGCCAACTGAAACTGTCCGCAAAACATCCACAAAGTCCTACACCTGTTAACACATTGCACACGATTTTCAAGACCAAGAGTCGTAGAATTATAATTAGGGAATGGAGTTAAGTGCTAAAAAGTTAAATTTATTTATTCTTATGCATTAAAGATTAAGCAAATATTTGTTAAAAATTCAAAATATTTGCTAAAAACAAAAATATTTTGTTTCATCTTCTATAATAGAACAAGTTGTAATAAAAAAACTATTTTAACAACTCACCAGTAATGAATATATGAGTTCACGACACTCGGACGGTTCTGAATATGAGCTGGAGGGTACTGCTTCACTTAAAAGCGTAGAAGAACGAGAAGCCGCTAAGATATGTTTGTTGCCGTGTTACTTGGGAGCGTCGATCGGCTTTTATAGACTTTCCAAAGACAGTAGAATTTTTTTCCATCTAAGCTGACTGTGCCTGAGAGTTCTTTAGCATACTGCTGAAAACGAAAACTTTTAGTTCTTCTCTTACCTTGGGCATTTTGGTAACAATGATACGCGATTCACTCAACACATATATTAAGCACTGCCCGACACTTCTGAACTGAAGGAACAACTCGAACGCGTAATCGTGTTTAGTTTAAGTGCATGGTGCAATACTCTAGCATTTGAAACTTCTTTCCTGCGGGTTATGTGTATATGTTTAAACTGCAGTGAGCAGCAACACGTAATCTAATCTAAGTTTACAGGATATGCAGAAGTTTGAACAGCTTCCCTTCTCACAAACCAAACTATGTTGTTCGCCACACAACTAAAAGCAGAAAGAAAGCCTTGTAATTGAAAATGTGGACAGTATATTGGAAAAAGGCGCATAAAATATGTACTAATAACTAAATTGCGCAAAATATTAAACTACATACTTTATTCTAAAATTGTGCATTTTTATGCGAAATAAAGCTATGTATTTTTAATTGTGGCAGCATATTCAATATTCCTACCAAGTTTCGCGTTTTTAACTGCAAGCAGAAAAAATAGATATGCATTTACCTAAAAATCAGTTCCCTAGTTATAATAGAACAGAGAACTAACAGAGACAACATCGAAACGGCCCGAAACCTCGTGATTTGTGGATATAGCGTGCGGTGTTTCTAAGGTTTCTAAAGGAGTTCTTAGCAAAAATTACTCAAGAAAAGTTATTTTAAAGCGTTGTACCAAACAGAATGGTTTTAAAGGTTTGCGCCTTAGTGTCCTAACGTTTACTACAAATTGCCTCTAGTGATAGAATAACAAAAGTACAAAATGCAGATCTTGTAAGTGGAGAAAATGTTAAAATTAGCACTTTGCGGCTTAGGGTCCTCCAACGAAGTAACCAGCAAGTAACTACAAAGTGGCTCTAATGGTAGAATAACAAAAGTATCAAATCTGTATCTCCGAAGAAGTAGAAAACAAAAGCAAAATTAGAACAGCTATGCCAAGCGATACCCACCATTAAAACGTCTCCTTGCTAGTATCCTGTGGTAACTATTTTTGTAATAGGTTATTGTATTATTGTAATAGATATCAGTTTGTGTATATAAATGGTAGTTACTCTGATTTTAAATTAGTTAAGCATGGCGTCACACAAGGTTCTGTGCTCGGCCCTTTAATATCCGAGATGATTGCCTAGAAACATATTTGTATGTGGAGGATTTGGTAGTAAGTATTTCTGTCAATTCTGATGCCAGTCTGCACGATAAACTTGATGCATTTACTGAAAAAATTGATAAATGGTGCAAATACAATAGTCTTGTTGTCAATGGGAACAAAACAATTGACCTCCCTTTTAATATTAGTTGTCCTGCTTTTTTAACTGAGACTAGTACTAAATTTCTAGGCATTCATTTGGAACCTGGTCTAGGTTGGCGTTCACATATTAATTATATCGCCAACAAAGTAAGCACAAGTATATTTATGTTTCGTGTTTTAAAAAATCATGTCTGTTCCAATGTTTTATTATCAGTTTACTATGGACAAATCCATACCCATTTGAGTTATGGTATTTTATTTTGGGGGAACCACGCTTTGGCTAAATAGATACTTTTATTACAGAAAAAGGCAATTCAAATTTTATGTGTTGTAGCCCCCAGAACTCATTGTAAACCTTTACATGTTAAATTTGGTGTTTTAACTTTGACTTCATTGTCTGTGTTCCACTGCCTCTTATTTGCTAAGAAAAATAGTCATAAATACAATCAATGTTCTGAAATCCGTCTTCATCACACCAGAACTAGTTCCACCATTTACATAAATAGATGTAAATATAAGATACAAATTTTTCCTTTGAGATAATATCATTAAATCTATTTAATAAATTCAGTAACAGCACTAAAGCTCTCTCCATTGAATCTTTTAAGAGGTCAGTGAAGCGCACTTTGATTTTAAATCCATTTTACTGTCTGGATGAATTTTATAATACTGCAAATTGTTTTTATTCTTACTTGTATTTGACTTTGTTACACAATGTACTTTGTTCTGGCAAATAAATGTATCTATCTATAAACCTTAGCAGCTAGATGTTCTTGGAAATTAAAGTCTGTGGATACCGCATCTGTTTTCAACCACATGCCTCCAAATTTCTCCCCATGAAAGCAATCTTCAGCAAAGTGCTTAGAGCATACCCTTGAGTAAGCTGAAGCAACGAAATTCTTTCTTTTTATATTCTTAATTCAAACCTTCCTTCTTGCTTCTTCCTTAGGGAAGCTGTATAGAACACGTAATTTAAGGTTAGAAACCTATTACTACTAAATATTGCTTAATAGCACTTTTAATCCATAACTCTTAAGTTGCTCATGAATACCTACTCAAATCCCTTTTTAGCTCATAGTTAAAATGTACTATTTTCAAATCTGTAAGTAACAGACCAGTAACGCATGCAAACAAGTGGGCGTTCATGCAATACTTACGAATGAAAAATTATCTCTCTTCCTTTCACAAATTTCTCATTACAGCCAAAGTAGCAGTAATAATGCACCATCTAATTTATTTTTACTTAAATGCTTTGAATCACATGTATTTACATGCCCACAATATGCACACACCCCATAAATCGCGTGATTTTTCAGATTCGATATTGGTCCTTGCGTAGTTGAACATTTTGCTCTCTGTTCTATGATAGTCCACTCACCTCTCACCAAGGCGGCCCGGGTCCGACTCTATTCCAAAAGCCCTACGGACAGCTCCTATGCCAATGGTTCTCCAACACCACTTCAACACCATGAAGATCGCTGCCTTCGTCTGGCGTAAAAATCCTTATCATGGCTTCCTTCGGAAGGGAAGTAAAGCCGTTAAGCCCGTGTCGTAGATTTACGGCATGTAAAAGAAACTCAATCTTGATAAAGGGGTCTCTGAACAAAATTAAGCAGTCTTTACGCCCAACATGGCACGCTGACAACCACAGCAGTTAAAGAGCGTCCATAAAGGAAACTCCATTTTTCACTTCCTTTTACTGCCTTATTTCGGCACATCTTCAGCACATTACAAGATTAATCATTACTCTTACTGTATATACCACTGCAAATTCTCCGAGATACACCCTATGACGAAACACTGGCTGTGATCAGTTCTAAAAGTAAATAAATAAAAACGAAACGATGACCGAGAGAAATTCATTACGGAGGAACTGGAGAAGCGTATAGTGTTGCTATGGTTTAAACAATAAATATGAATACTGAGCAAACAGTATTTGTATTTCTATTACTTTTATTAACATTTGTAATTGGGTTATCAATTTTATTATAAATGCGCCAAAATCCTAAAATGAAGACTATAAAATACTATTTTAAGTGCCTTAATATCCGTTCCTTAATATCTTCTCTCTTTGAAAGTTCGGAGTAAACTATCCCTGTATTCGGGCATCCGGAAGGAAATATGAAACAACGTGATCCAAAGAAGAAAATAGTTCTGAAAATTGGATAGTGCAGGAGTTCACAACGTTTTTCATTTTTCATTTCAGCGATGTACCATTACATACAACGCAGAATTCTATAGGAACTAGTAAGCATATTTTTCATGAGAAATGCGTGATACTCTGATACAAGGATCAAGTAGGCATTTCTTTACATTTATCATGATATTTGTAATTGATTTACCACTTATCCATGTTTTTATACCAAATGTCCTGAGTGGTCCATCGGGTGCAACAGCCTCATGGGTACTTCCTCCCGGAGAGCAACAATGCCCGGGCAACACATAATCCGTGAAGTGATGTCTTCCGGTACAATACCAGGTTCCTTGACCGTTGATCCTCCAGGTGCGCCTTCACCACCACCTCGCATCTCGCGGGCATAGCTGCATTGACCTTCCGGATCACCGTGCATATAACTGGATGTTCATTGGGGCACCGGCGCATCACCTCGTCTAGGCCGAATTGCAAAACCCATCCGGCCAACGTCGACTTCGCCTCTTGCCTCCTGAGGACAGATCCTCAGCCACCCCCGCGACAAACACTCACAGGCTTTTTGCTTCGTCTCGGTGTCAATTTCAGCAGGGTCAACTTCTCCATCGGCAAGACGTTACTCGTCACTAGTTGTTAACTTGGTAAGGCCGACTGGGGGCTCGTGCCATCAAGCCCTTCGCCACGTCATTTCTGGTTACAGTCACGGTTGCACCTGTGTCTATTAGTATGCAGCACAGGTTTCCTTTTACCGAACCATCTACGATGAGGTTATCGTCCATTCGTCTGCCTAGGCCACGAAGCATCATTTGAGAAGTTGGCGATGACTCATCTCAGACTTGCCTTGGACTATTTTCATAGTGATTAGTGAGGGGTAACACGACGGGAGGTGACAGGCGCCAGATTTAGCAGCATGGTATATCTGAGGATGGGTTCTGGGTTAGATTCTAGGTCAGGACTGCATGACTCTTTTCTCTCAGTGGTGGTATACAACACGACTGCTTCGTTTCTATTTTCCATATTGAAACTCTTTATTTTCTGTCACCTTGCTGCCATTAATGTGGCTTCAACACATATACACTACACACAAACACATACACACACACATATTGCCTTAGGCAGCGTTACTTTTGTTGCTTTATAAGTAAATGAGCCTAACATTTCTGGCCGCGTAAATTGTTGGGCACTTGTTATTAATTATCTTGTATACTGGTACTCTCGTTTAACTATGAACTTGTAATAACCTGTCTCGACTCTCTCAGCACATCTATATTTACCAAGCTTTACTTGCAAGAGTGACATGGCTGGCTTTTTTGGCTACGAGTGTTATTGCTGACCTTCCAACTGAGAGTGTTGTCGTTGACATTCCAACTTCCAGTCTTTTTCAAGATTTTAACTTTGGCTCACTTCTTTCTTTATACTGATTCTCGCTTCACCACATGACAATATTTCGTTTACCATCGGGTGCCTTTATATTTATCTTTAAGAAGCAGCCTGCCTGTTGTAGGTACAAGGAAGTTCCGTATCTTCATTTCGAATTATAAGTTTTTCCTAAGTTCCTTTGCTTCCAAACATTTCTTGTAATCTACGAACGAAATAATTTTCAGTTTCTTCTTAACAAATGTATTGCTATCACTATCCTTATTACAGCGAACATTATGAGATTCGCTACATAAATGCCTCCCAGGAGGCATTCGAAGAAATTCAATTTCATACTCTAAGTCTCAAAGAAACCTCTTTCAGAATAATGCATTTATTCCCCTCCAATATAACCTTATCCGTTAGTTCTCAACACACTCTTGATTCCAATGCATGCATACATACATTAATGATTCTCAAAGAAGCATATGGGTGCCATTACCGATTCCAGTAGGGACTCCTCCACAGGCAAGGTTTTGCCGAAGCCATCACTAGCTAGTAGGGCCGACTGGGTGTTCGTGACAAGCTCTTCGCCACGCCAGTTCTGTTTACAGACACGGTTGTGTCTACTATTATCCAGCACGCCTTTCCTTGTATCTAAACGTCTACGATGAGGCTGTCGTCCATTCGACTTCCTAGGGCACGCAGCGTCATTTAAATGGTTGCTAATGACAGCCCCAACGTGCCCGTTTAATGTCTCCGCATGCTCATCGACTGGACGTAGACATTCCTTCACTAGGTGATCTGGCTCGCACACCTCCAACACACATCACTTGAATGTCATCATCGTCCCTGGGTCGTTTGTCTCTCCGCCATAGCGAATAACCTTGCCGTCGAGGTTGTCGCAGCTGTTATCTTGCCGCTTCCATTCTAAGTGCTACGTTAACGCCTCGTTGATTGTCTTGTAGTCGCCGAGCACCAGGCGCTGTTGTATCTTAGCGTCACGGATTCGGTCGACGAATCAGGAATTTCTGGGACACGTAACTGAGTTGTAGGTTCACCAAGCCTTTGTTCACAAGCTGTTCGATCGCCAGGACAAACTTCTGCACCATATTCCCTGGCTACTACAACCTCGATTTAAGATGCCTGCGGAAGGCTGCAGTCAAGCGATGGTTCTCGAAGCGGTTCTTAAGGGCCTCGTAAATATCAAATACCTCCGGACATCGTGATGTCGGGATTCCATTCAGTATTTCTGCTACCCGTCCCTGGAGGCTGACTCTCAGCTGTGCGGCTTCCTCTACTGCTGACCAACAGTTGTGAGTGGCGACGGCGGCGAACTGTCGTCAGAAGACTTCGAAGGTTCACGTCCGGTCGTACATAGGTGGCTTGACGCGTGTAGATGTTGTTTCGAGTTCTGCGGTCTTGACCTTCAGGTCCTTAAGCTTTCCGTGGAGCATCCTTTTTACCGTGGGTTCATTTTCTTGGTACTGCCGTCGGATCTTCCTTTTAGAGCACTAACGTGTTCTCCAAGGTCTTCCAGTGCGTCAACGCGTTCTTTAACGCACTGCAGGGCGCTAACGCGTTGGTTGAGGTTCCTCAACCTTCCGTCGAGTTCTTCCAAATTTCCTCCAAGCTCCTCCACATCCTTCTTCACGTTGGCCTGTTCGCCGATTTTGATCGATAATTTCGTCCTCATCTTTTCCATCACGCAATTCAAAATAGTTATTTGAGTTATCATCTTCTGTATTCCCGATTGCATTTTGCCCTCCATCTTCCTCACTGCAGATTCCAATTGTATGTCCACGTTATCCATCCTCGATTTCATTTCTGTCATAATTTCCTTAATTTCGACCAACAAACTTTCCATCATCTCCTCCATCTTGGTGAAAAAATCACACTCCTCACAGCAGTATAACAAATGGCTTTATCTGCTTAAAATTTGGTAACAAATATATCTTCAATTCATTACTGCACAACAATTAACTCGACTCTTCGACTCGTAGACAGACACTCTCAGGCCACTGCTTTACATCATTGTGCGCTAGCACTCCAGTTGAAGACTGACTCACGACTCCTTCATTTGTCTTGCAACTCTCCCATGTATAGTAGGGAATGACATTACAGAAGTTTCTGGAAGCTGATAGAAATTCCGAAGCTTCTAGTGTGAGCCAGATGTGCCGATGTGTCTCATTCCAGGGCCTCTGCAAACATGAGAACCGCCACGCACACGTGCAGCGTTTACGCGCCTGCAAAGCAGTCACAGTATTTTTAATTTTAAAATTAAAATTTAAGTACCTTTGTGCTAAATAATCAAGGCCTTACTATCGAGACACCCATATCATTTATCATTGAAGTTCAGGATAAATTTGTAAAGTTTGCAGGAAAATTATGCGGTAAATTGTGCAGTGATTCAGAGAAAATTTCTGGCATTATTATTGGTGTTGTGTTAATAAATATATTTAAGGTGAAAACAAAGCGATTCCTGAAAATTTCACTAGTGATATTAAGTCTTTCAAATTCTGCCGATAACATCCTTCTCAAAATACAAACTTGTGTTAGCCGAAAAACGCCTTAAACTTACGCCTGAGCATTTGGAGCAAATGGGCATTGAATACAGCAGATCAAATTAGAACACCTAGAAGGTCTAAGAAAGAATGTACATTTTAAGTACAAACAATAATAATTTTAAACTAACAGTTTTACTGCATTAAAAGAGAAAACGTTCGTAATCCTCGAACATATCTTAAAGATTTCCACAGCATAAATGCTTGCATCTATAGATATTTTAGTACATACATATCCGATTTCCAGTAATGACCAAGCGGAGGAAAGCTATGGCAGTAGACAAGAGCTAATGGAGGAGAATACGGGGATGAGTATTATCGCAATAGTAACTGGAGTGACTTTGCAACAGTTGCGCGGAATGACGTTTACGTAGGTAGAGAATAATTGACATCTGCGCGGAGGCGTTATTAGTAATTAACGGTTCTAAGTAATTGTATACCACTCCTCAATATTCCTTCTTCGCCAGATTGATTTTGCTTTGGGGTACCACAAAGGGCTAATCACACTGCAGAAGGCTGTAATCGGAGATCGTAGTGCGGTGTCTGGGATACATTGTACTAATGACTACTAATTAAATCAAAAATTTTAACACGGGCTGTTTAGGCCACAAATCTGCTCCATTAGACCTCCATTTTCAAGAAAATAAAATGGGAAAAAGATACAGCAAGGAATGTTAACACGGTGTCGGAAGCTTCAAAAATATAAAAAGTATCAGGGATGTTTAAAAACAAAGACTATACAGGTTGTTTCGAAGCAACGCCGAAAAGAAATAACAGTCCCATAGCTTGGAGAGGTAGAGTCAGACAGGGAAATTCATTGTTATAGCCGGGATTGCCTCTCAAACTTCTGTTCTATCACGCCACCTCCACAACTACTGTCTGTCCACTAGCTCATGATCTCAGGAGACTAAAGGGTACAGGGGAAGCAATCTTGGAAGTGTTAACAAAAGTATATCCGCTATCTTCTAAACCTGAGGTTGTGACTTGTGTTGCCAACTTACTCTGAATTGTTTTTAATTGTTTCATTTGTATAGCCCCTTTAACTTCAATTGTCATATCAGGGGCTTTGACTTGTGAAATAAATCATTGTCTGTAGGTTTCTTTAGAACATATGTTTATCATTTTGATATCATTAACCACAAGCACATTCACTCTCACATCCATACTTCCAGACTCTGTGCTGGATAGGGAATAATTCTGGCCAAGAAACATTTCCCGCCCCAGACCCCCGGTGAGAAGTCAGCGAGCTGACCACTCGACCACGGAGGCAGTCTACTCTGATTTTGTATACGTTGTAAGAAGTCCGTTCTCAGACTTTGCTGATTTCCCAGTTGCAATTATAACATATTAGAATAGTGCGTTAAAACTGAGTATCCGCAATGTTCGCAATAAAATAATCTGATATACTACATTCATATGTATTTCTCTGCCTATTCTACAATAAAGATTCTTACAAAAGTTTAAGCTCCTATCTACTTAATGCTAATTGAGATAAGCATTAACAGAAAAAGTCTTATTACATATTTCCTTAGGCTCAGGCAATAAGTAGGCTCAAGATATAGTTAAACATTTTAAAAGCTGATCGCTATGTGAGGACTTTGAAATCTCGTCTATTTCATTACTAAGAGAAAATCCGAAAGCCTAACAAAAGTTTCTATTGAAAAATTAAAAAAATAAAAGGGATATTTCCGAATATCTCGAGATAATTAATTTAAAAATAAGAGGTTTTTGTCATAAGTATGTGCACTTAAACAAGATTTACATTTCTTGTATAGTAACATCACATTTATTATTCACAGTTTACCAGTTATGCAAAACTCATCCAAAATGAAGGGTACCTCAAAAGCTTTTTATCAAAATCGTTTAAGCCATTTTTTGAGAAAATCAAAGTTTTCGAAATATTTCCACGCAAGGTACTGTGTAAGGTGCGGGATGTGACAGGAGAGATTTTTACTTTAATTTCTCCAGAAAAAATGGATCCAGTTCCGAAGAACTTGTTTAAGGCGAATGTATCTTTGCTCCCCCTCCCTTTCCTTGGAACCGAATAGAATTTTGTTTCGCGATTTTAAGCGACTTCCGTGCATCATTCCTAGGAGCATACGTATTCCAAAGTTGGTACTACTACCTTAAGCATAAGTAGAAGTATGTGCTATTAGGGTGTACCTGGATTTGTTTACTGAACTGCTGAATTCCTAAATTCCTGCTAAGGCTCTCGGACTGGTAGATGGGCAGTAGTATGCCGTCAGTTCTAACTCAACACAAACATTTATAAGACATGAATTGAAGAGAGACTTAACAATTACTTTTTAATTTGTAAATATGCTTCTTGGTTATTCTTCTCCAATAAATGTAAGAATTTCATTTTATATCAACAAAATGCTTAGCTTCGTCAATTCTGATATATCTTAAACATTACTACCTGGGTCACTTCCGCTATATACTACTAGTGCTAGATTACAAATTTACTTGTACACTGCACCTAGGTTGGGTTTATACATTAGTAATAATTTTATCTGCTGAGTTTCTCGTAACCCCCAATTTTCTGTAACTTTAGTCTGCATTTGTGCAAAGTCTAACTTGATTTGAATACTCTATCGGCATGAAATCAAATATAAGGGGAGTTCAAAAAGAAACGAGCCGGAGTCTGGAATGCGCAACCCGGTGACAGGATGGTGATATCGTGGCGTGTGTAACGAAGTGTGGTTCCGACCAGAGCGTGGAAGTTCACAGCCTGTCGCTAAAGGGCACGCGTGCACGTCACGTGACTATACACAACTAGCAACAGCATGCATCAATCGCCCAACGATGCCAGTCGCATTGCAACATTGAAATGAGGCGTCAAAAGAAGAGCAAAGAGGTGTTCGTTTTCTGACAGCGGAAGAAGTAGGGGGAACGGACATTCATCGACGAATGTCACAAATGTATGGCGAACACTGCATGTCCTTCCAAGGGTCAAGGCGTGGCGCAAGCGCTTCAGGGAAGAACGGGTGTTGTTATCCGATGATGCACGGTCTGGAGCACCACACTGCAGTACCGATGACATCTTCCAGCTGGTTGATGCACTCATTACCCAGAACCGCCGAGTGACAGCGAAAGTCATAGTCGCCGAGGTCTAATTGAGCGTCGAAAGTGTTCACACTTCCTAGGTCTGTAGCGCTATGCTAGGGAGGAGAATGAGTCCCTGGCCCGAGTGGTGGCTGGATATGAGTCTTGCTGTCATCACTTCGAACCAGAATCAAAACAAGTCTCCAGTGGAAGCATCCAGGGTCACCACCACCAAAAAAAAACCAAGGTCATCCACACGAGTGCAGGAAAGGTTATGCTGACGTTCTTCTTTGACCAAGATGGCCCCCTTCTGATACACTTCCTGCCGCACGGGACATCAGTGAATGCCCAGCGTTACTCACAAACCTTGACCAACCTTCGCCAAGCGATGAAATCAAAACGCCCAGGTAATCTCACCCGAGGGGTCACTCTGCTCCACGACAGTATAACTCCTCATATGGCCAACACAGTCGTGGTACTCCTGCAGAAATTCAAATGGGAGGTTCCAGGTCGCCCTCCATACAGTCCAGACCACTCTCCCTGTGATTACGCCATATTTGGTCCCCTTAAAAAAGCTCTGAACGGCAAATGATTCACCTCGGACGACGACGTCCAGCTGTACGAGCGGAACTGGTTCAAATCGCATCCCCGGGAATTTTATGAGTCAGCCATTCACCACCTTGTGTCACAGTGGGACAAGTCTCAACAGCCAGGGCCAATACTTATAACATACAGGTACTGGCTTCGGTACTGATACCTCCAGCTCGTTTCTCTTTGAACGCACCTTGTATTAATGGAGTTGCTTTTCTTAGTTCCTTTTTTGTCCAATTTTCTTATGTGGTTAAAGATTTGAAGCTTTCTCGGTGTTGGTTATTACAGATGACTTCATGGGATAGCGACCGAGATAACTATCCCGTGAAGTCACCTGTAATTTCTTATGTGGCCTTTGTGGGGATTAATACTGAGATTGCTTCTTTAAATTGTATCTCCCTGCTGAGAAACTTATAATTTTTATTTCATCATTTATTTGAACATAACAGGCATAAGCCCAATTACAAAGTTCATTACAAAATATAGCACAATAATTTTATAAATCTACCTCATGCGGAAGTAACAAACAAAACTTGAAAATGGAAATAAAAGTTACAGAGAAAGAGAAATAAAAGAAAAGAGAGAACAAAAAGGAATAGGAACAACAAGGTGGCATGGTAGTTAATTATACAATTATTTCTACTTTCAGTGCTTACATTAAGCTACGAAAAAAAGTATTATTGGCATTTTTAAACTGAGTTTCAGACATGCTCAGAATATATACATCAAAATAATGAAGTTTGTAATATAAATATGTAATTCTGGTTAATGGTGAATTTTTATGGATTTCTTGTTTGCTCTAGAGGTGAAAAAAAGCTTCTTGAGTCTACTTGTTTAATTTGGTGCATAAAATAATATACTTTCAGAAATATTTATATCATAAACGATAGACTATAACAGTTTATACAGGAATAGTAACCCCGTAATATCTCTTCTGAAATTTAAGTCTTTAAATTCAAATATTTCTAATAAGACTTCGTAATCGGCGTGCGTAGGGTAACATCCAATTCTTTTAAATAATACATATTTTAAAAATTTTTATTGCACTTTTTCTATTAATTTGATATAGTTTGTGGTCTTGGGATTCCAAATAATACATGCATATTCGAGATTATGTCTAATAAGAGGTGTAAAGTCGAATTAATGTTTTCAGCTATAAATGTAGTACTATATGAATTCCGAATAATGAAGCCTAAACATTTTAGCGAGTTTATTAAGATTAATTCAATGTGTCTGTTAAATCTGAGATTTGCAGTAAAAATTACTCCTAAATGCCCTATCGATGTCATAAACATATATAAATATATTTAAAGGGGTTTTTGCTTCTAGGGGTAGGACATTTTTACACATTTACCAGTAATAAATAGGAGCTTGTTTGCTTTGCTCCAGGTATATAAAGGGTCTAATGTCGAATTTCTAAGCAATCTCTAACACTATCGATACTAACATCGTCAGCAAATATTAATATTTTGGAATGTTTAACGATACTAGTTAATAGAGAACGTAGGCTTTCACGGCCGGAGTCAATACAACAAGGCTGTTCTGCCGTGGTCCAGAACTGCGGTGGACATCTTCAGTGGCCGGGTTGATCTTTTAGGCATGAATCCATGCCGCAACGGTGAAATCGCTAACTTGATATCATTGAATATGCGTATATAAATAATACTTTCAATATGTTTTGTTGATGCAGACAGAATAGCAATTGGTCTATAGTTGTTAGAATTTTCAGATTTAGGAATAGGAATTACGTTGGTCTGTTTCCATATATTGGGAAAAATTCCTTGATGTAGTATTTGTATATAAATTAATGTATGAATAATTTAAAAATATTATTACCATACTATACAACCACCTAAACTACGTCGTTTTCATTTCTTGTTGTTCTTATTTTTATCTAAGTTTGCATAAACGTACCTCGTTTGTAGCCATTCACTGGCATTAAATGTTTATGTAACATCAGCCAAGCCCTTCATACATGGCTATCGATAAAATTGCGCGTCACGTGCTAGGAATGAGCGCAGATAATAGCATGTATTTTTTAAAAAATTAAATATTATAGTGGCAAGCTAGGCAAATTGAATTTGGGTAACAATTTATTTTCACTACAGAACGGATTTTTTTCTATAAAAACCATAATTTGCATTGCTTTATCAAAAACCCTTAGTAGTAGTTTTCCGAAATTCATTTTTATCCCTTATTTAGATCCAGCTCATTTATACACACCTAACCGAACGTAACGTAACTAGCTTAACCTCGACGAAATCAGGAACCTGCAACTACTCGCTACGGTCTTACGACCTCCGCTCGCCTCATATTCGTTTTCAAAAGCACTTAGAAAACAAGATCCATTCAACTTTAGCTACCTTAATATTTCGACTGATACAACACTTCAGCTGCTTTCCTTAGGTTCATATATACACTTGAATAAACACTCTGCAAGTATCCGTTTATGTATCTGTGTTTAATAAATAGCTGAACGATTTGCTCACCGAAAATAACTCGACTCACACTCCCTTTCACATGTGCACAGCATCCTGACCATTACGGTTTCTTTTCCAATTTACAGCCAACTGAAAACATCAAGTGATCCAATCATTGAACATTATTGGCCACACATCGTCTTATACCTACCATTTGGCAGAATAATTAACAAATAAGATCACACCTTCCGAATCACTGACAGCCGTGGGTTTACTTAGTAAGACACGAAATTGTGCAAGTCCTAGAAATTAGTAAATAATTTAAACATGAATTACTCAAGAACCAAACACTTCCGAAACATATTCCAAACAGAACTATGAATCAAAGTTAACCGTGACTACATTCTACACTTACAAAAATTCATAAATCCATTCGAAGTTAAACTAAACTTTTTCCTAAATTTGTTCACCGCCTCTACTTCCGAAGTTAAATAACGTTTACTTTATAGTCAATTGTTGGAGAGGAATAGCAAAAAATTGAGATTCATATGTATGCCTATGCTTGCATATCAGCAGAACTTAGCGAATTATTTAACTTGAAAGTTAAAAATTGCAATAATTTGCTGTATTAATGGTATGTCAACTATAAGTGGTAAATTACCATATTTTGCAGAAACCTCATCTTCTGCCCCTATAGCACGCAGAGGGGTGTTTTGCTCTCTGGAGGAGTGAGGGGGACAATACCACATGACAGCCCATGAGGATGTCATAAGCAGACCTGCTATTTTTTAAAATTATTTTCTATTTTTAGTTTTTATTTACGTTACATGCATCGCGCAACGTTAGTATCCCAACGTATATTCAGCACTGGGAGCATAAGAGCATATATTTTTCACAAATATTTTCTAACAGTCTAGTAAGCCTTGTTTTTATTTGAAAGTAGAACCGTGGTCTTTCTTAGAAAACGTTAGATTTGGTGTCACATTCCCTTGAGTCATGTTCTCCTGAGTAGAACACAGAATATTAATTTGTCATTTGTTTCTGTAAGCAAGAATTGTAAATCGATACTCTGTCATATTTTGACCCCTTTCGGCAGTCACTTTAAGCATAGCCAAATGTTGAAGGCCCTACGCCGCAAAGCGTAACCAAGTAGCAGTCATACCGCAAATGCTGAGTAACGACAAACCGTAGCCGCGGGATATGCGCAACTATTATCCCAGTCATCCAGGGCTTAGCGGTGACAAATATGGGAAAGCAACCGTGTAAAACATTTGGAACAATAATTACATGTCCCATCCACTGAAACTGCCATGTTCGTATCACAGCTGAATATGATTATATTACTTACAGTATTGAATGGGAGAAATCTTGTCTAGTTGTACTTAACTGCGGTGTTTGTGCAGCTTCGTATGCCTCGGCTATTAAAAAGGGCAACGTTGCGAGAGATCCGCGCCTATGCAGTTCACCATTAGCACTCTGATTATCTTGGATGACGGTTAACGTATTTTCATCATAATTCCTTTTGCACAACGCGTTTGTTTGTCGTCGAGCACTGCTTCCATTTTGATGCGACATGTTCAACCTCATTGGTACCCATTTTCATTAATTTCCGTTTAAGGGCACACCGACATATTAACTTTGATGTTCTAAAGTATTTAACTTTATGTGCAGGCATTACTGTTGACAAAAGAAATATTCATACCAAGTTGCCTTCAAATATGTTGCTTTTTTTCATTCTGGGTATATTGGTTCATTTATTCTATTTAATTAACTAAAATCAAAATTTTCTTCCACAGTTATTGAGATACATGCACCATTTTAAATTAGATTCCTTTATACATTTTTAACAATTTGTTTGATTAAACTTTCCTATAGGGATAGTGTTTTTTTAAAAAAAAGAAAATATTCTGTGTGACTGCGCATTATTATACTAATTACTTTTTTTGAAAACTATCTATAGCTAATAACAAAAAATCAAACAAGGCATCTTATTAAACACTTTCTTCAGTATTTTGGCAAAACCTTTCTGGCCGCTAGCTGTATTTTTGTGGAAGAAAATAGATATTAAATATTACCTTGTGAACAATGGTTGAAAGTTTGACAGAGACAGAGTCATTTAACCAGCACAACATTTAAAATGGCGTTCAGTATGTGTGTTATATCCGCCCCAGCATAATTAAACATTGAAAACACGTACTTTAAGGTATGGTGCATTTTTGTGCCCAAAAATGAAAAAAAAAATCGAAGTTTTAGGCCAAGATCTCTAAAAAAAGCAATTACGTGTACCCTTAAAGTTATTCATTACACATATCCATCTAGTTATATCGTCGGAATTTAAATCCATGTCGTTTCCTCGGTTTGTTCCCCTTTAGATTTAGTCCATAGTACACTAGATACCGAACCACTGCCCACGCACTAAACGGTAGAATGTTTAGCATCTGCCTCAAGATAGCATGGCATCGTGTCACTTTGTAGGTATTCACTGGCAAAGTGAAGGGGCCGGTAACTAGACAGTAGTCCTTGACATCACAGTTTATTTACTATATCCTTCTACCATTCAATTATTGCAATATATCTGTAATATCTTACACGTATCACGTGCTAGAACGCTTTACATAATTTCATATTACTATCGATACAAACATTGAAGAAAACACATATGACACTGAGAAAACGTGAGTCGTCTGTGGTGCCATGCAGTAAGAAAGGGCGTTAAGGTCGCTAAGTGGCGAAAATGATAATAAAAGACGTTATTTTTAATTTTTTGTGTGGTGTTAAAATGGCAATTCCCTCTTTAATTTGATGCATTCTATCATTGTAGAAGAAATGTTTACACTCTAAATATATGTTTACTTTCTCTAGCATGGATGTACAATGTACGTGATAGATAGAGAATATATTTTATTTCAACCAAAAATACGATACCGGGATTTCACCGGAAATACATGATTTGTAGACCCTGTGAATAAAAAGGTCCATGTGTGTGTATGTGTGGAGAGAGAGAGAGAGAGAGAGAGAGAGAGAGAGATCATAACTCAAAAAAAGAAAAGAAGTCCGTTAAATACCAAACCTGCAATTTAAGTTTAGATGCTTTTAAGACTGGGGTGCGAAGGCTTTCAGACTACTTTTTACATGGAAAGTTTTTTGAAAATGTTGTTTTTCACAAAAATGACTCTAACGGTTTTGATTAAAATACCGTGTATTAAATATATTTACATCACAAATAAAATGTATAGTTTAAATTTTCTGAGAATAGTCTAGTAAGACCTCTTTATTCTGGGTGAGTTGCACAATTTTTCGTAACGCTTAAACTGTAAGAGATAGACAAAAACGTACTGCACAAAAATGTAGACCTCGTTAAAACACACAATTTATGTCATATACATTTTTCTTGTAGAGTTGGCCGTTTTTGAGGTATTCCTTGCTATTGGTTTTAATTTTAAACCATCTTACTTTTCTCAAAGGGACCATGCAAAGCGAATCGAACCTCAATTATTTCGCGTAGCAACCTGCTTTTAAAATATTTGACAGTCGCTTTAGCCTAATGTATTCCTTTATTTCCCTACTACTCATAAAGAAGCAAGAGTAAGGCAAATTCTGCTAATGCTTATCTCGATTAACGTGATGTAGATAAAGAATGTTATTCTTTTGTAAGAATAATTTGTAGATGGAACAGCTAGAGAAAGTTTTTGAGTGGAACACAGGTTGCTTTGGTACGTAGAGCTAGTATTTAAAGCAACGTATTATTATTATTGTTATTGTTGTTGTTGTCACACACCATTTAGAAACCATGTTATTTTGTAATATTATTTTCCCTAAACGCTTAAGATTTATAAAATATCCAAAATTAGTCGAAATTTTGTACTGGCCATTCTACTCTGTTCCTATATTTTTCTTTTATAATTTATTGCTCTGATAAGTTATGTGTAACCTTTAATTATGTTTATATTGTGAGAACTAAAGCCAGACCGCCGCTTGAATGATGTCTGGATGATTTCCAAAATATCCGGCACCATCTAGGAAGAAGTTTGCAAGATTCCCCGATTCTCTGGCTACACCGCAGCACGCCGAATCTCACCACATCAATCCGTTGACTTGGTCATGTGTGCTATCATCATCCTCATCTCATGGACACAACAGCATGTCCTTCCGACAGAGGAGAAAGTGTTGGCATGAATCATACACTTTTTTGCTGTTCTCGTTCAGATCCAAACATTCTTCCCTGCTCCGTAGCTTTTCCCTATTTTATTCTGTTTGCTTTTCCATTTTACAGATATTAATATACACATACATATTTTTCAATAACTCAAACACCCATGCCCAAGGCTGCGATGTCCTGCGCCACGGAGCACCAGAACTAGGCACTTTAGCGAACGCGGCTATGGAGACCAGCATTCTTCGTCACTTTTCCGTCCCTTTCCCCGCCAGCATCAGTACTATATTACACCCTTCCCAAAGACCAGTTTACCATGCAATAATAAAGTTCCTCAATGACTGTAATTTAAACATCTAACCTTCTCCCTTAACATTATTTCCTTATTCTCTCCAGAGGGCCAAGCAGTTTGCACCTATAGGACAATAATGTAAAAAAAAAAAAAAAAAAAAAATCTACCATTACGTATTAATTTGGAGCAAAATAATATAAATGTATCCTATTTTTCAATCAAATACAATATGAATTAATCGAATAAATAGGAATATGTGGTCATAAATTAGATGAACAGAACGCGGCATCTGTAATTTTAAGATTACTTACACTTAAATCAGATGTCACCAACAGGTGTTTCGTTGTATAAAGCAGAGATTGATCGATGCTCCTGCAAATCGCCTTCTGTGCACTGTGTAACCAACTATGCGTAAACCAGGAACAGACAATTCCTTCAGTCCTATGGCAGTATACAGTATTTTGCGTTTGAAATATGCAATCCACATTTCATAGATTGGCTTGACCTGACTTACCACAGTGATGGGTTGGGTTGTATTTGCCTTTAACACTGAAACCTTAAGGTTTGTTGTAACATTTTTGTTTTAGTTAAAAGGTTCTGGCCCTTTATTTAGGGACAGTAATTTGTTAACCTTTTTTTAGTAAGGTCTTTCCGGTGTATCAAACCTTTTCTTAGATTAGTATACCTTCTTTAGGTTCATCACTGGTAGTACAATTGCTCTATTATATTGTCCCTTGCATTATTATTTATATTTCTGATACAGACACATATATACACACACATTATTAATTGCAAATTACTATTATTATTATTATTATTATTATTATTATTTCTACTACTATTGTTGTTATATTAGCATAATAAAACAACACGCTCCTGAACTCGGCCAATACCATTACAATCGCATTGCAACGCTAATAGTATAGAAAATTAATGTTTAACGAAAATCCTTCAATTTATATTGGTATCTTGGTTATCTTGGTACTTAAATTGTATCTAACACAAATAAAAAATAATGTCCTTTTCCTTGATAACTGGCATGCTCACTCGAATGGGTTTCATAATGACGCCGCAGACTGAATTTTCTGAGAGAGAACTCTACCGCAAACTATATACTTTATCATTCCGTCTCTTTTTATAAATAAAAAAAGATTCCTCCTAGTAGACAGGCATAAAAGCGGAAGCCGATGATCTGCGCTTTGGATTGTTTTCTGTTCCGACATTATAAGCTGACACATGACACATTGCGCAGCTAAGAGAGACCTACCACTGAAGTCAAGTGTTTACCCACTGCATACACGGAACAAGACTGCTTGCTTTAGCACAAAACCAAGCGAGTTAGTGACGTCTGACTTAGACAGTAATCCAAGAGTTTCTTGTTCGAACTTCCTCCGTTGCATCTAAATTCTAGATGACGTTTTATGTGAGCATGTGAAACAATCATTCAGATATAGTTTATTCACTTATGCGAGAAATAAAAATCACTATGTTCATATAAAATATTCGCTTCCCATAATCAGAGACAACGCATGAAAATCAGCAGAGACGAAGAAACACTTTATAATTTGTACATATATACAGATGAATATAAGAGGATATATTAAATTCCTTAGCAAACTATTTTTTTTTCATGTTGTACCATAAAACTGCCATAAAATGCTTTGCGGGGAACGTGTACTCTTGGTCGTAATGTACCGAATCTTAATGTTGTAGATGGAAATATTTCGCGTTACTGCTTTATGACTTATTTGCACCGTAAATCTACATAGATGGTTGCTGGCTTATGAAGGGTAGTTTTTAGTCGAAGATATTGCTCCTCTGTAAAAATGCATTGCTGTTTCTTGTAGTTCAACATTTCTTTCTACTGCTAGAGTTGAGTACAGTGGCGGCTTGTGAGTTCCAAATTAAATATCTCTCACTATCAACTAAAAATCAATCAATCAACTTATTCATTCGTAAAAACCATTACATTTTACTGATTAGTCATATTATATAAAAGTATAAAAACGTTACTCAAGTTTAAAAAGTACAGAATTGGGTTAAAATAACAAATAAATAAATAACGGTTATACAAAAATGGCCAGATCTAAACCGAGACCAGCGTTTAAATTCAGGTGTGCGTGTGTGTATATATATATCTATATATAAAACTTTTTCAGCAGCAGAGACACAACGCTGTTTTAAATGTTTTGATCAACTACTTTCTTTTAAAGTTAGTGGCAGCGTGTTGTATAATTTGGTACAGTTAAACAATGTGCGCGTGTATTCATACACTGAGTATCATGGGTTATGCTGCTTAAATCATAAATATTTCATGTATAAAAGTTATATCCTTTTTATTTTATTTTTACCCTTTTATTTGAAAGATTATTTTTGAATGTGCATTAAAAATTCTAAATTGTAAATGCAAGGAACAGTTATAATTGGTAAATATTTAAATTACAGATAGAGGTTATATTTATTTTCTTATCATGCAATGATCCTGAAAATTCTTTTTCTGGATTTTAAAGATTGGATTTCCCTTTTACCTCAAAATAGAATTCTAGGTCTAACAGAGTGTGGAACCATACAAATAGAAGTATCTCAGTACCATATGAACAATCCTTTCCCTTATAGTTTTGAGGACAAAAGTACTCAACTTCGAGGTCATTTCTCAGCATGGAATCCCACTGCAAAGCTTCATCTCTCCACACTCCTAAGAACACCCATAACACTGCTTAAAGGTTTTATTTTCTAATTCTATGAGAGGTTAGTATGAGTGACATTCTTTAGATATTTATTGCTAGAGTTTTTTCTCTATGGATTACCAAATTTTCATTATGAAACCAATACCCAAATTGGCATATATCCTTGCTTCTACTGGTGTCTACTAGCTTTTTTTCAACGTTAAAGGAAATATTTATGTCATCTCATAGATTCTAAATGATAGCTGCTGTGCTGTGATATTTCATTTTATGTAGTATTTCAGCGTTCCTTAACTTATAAGTTACATACACAAAAATACAATATATATTATTTTCTTCTGATGCAGGCATGGATAGCTGGTGGTTCTTGACCTTTACACATACGACAGAAGATGAGTTGCGGAAGTTTAGTGTACGTGACAGATATATGTCTATGTATGAAGTAGCTTATTAGCAAGCAGTGTCAGGCCGTGACAAGCTCCAATTGGAAAGTCGTCATGGTAGATTCTAAGCCTGTATAAAAATATTTAGCCTTCCTTGCTGACAATAAAGTTACTTTCTGTAATTGAAACTGAAAAGAATACCTTCTACGGTAAGAGAAACTAAACAGTTCCGGAAATGCAGCATCGGAAGTACAGTTATGAAACACATACGCAGAGGTTCTATTTCCGAGAAAACTACTGTGAAGACAGCAGCAGCTTAGTACTGTTTTTATTCTGAAGTTGTACATTCCCCCTGCCGCCTTCCCTTAGTCCCCTCGTATTCAAGTCTTGAGAATAACAATCCACTAGAGCCCTCTGCCAAGTACATTCGTATCCTGGTTGAGTAGTGTGCCCAGTTGAAAGGGAGAAAATACAACCTTAAAGAATAAATAAACACTTAAATGATCTCAACTAAAAAGGAAGAAACCGAAACATGTACGGTGCAAGTATCAACGTCGCCGTGCATTTGGAACTATGGAGGAGACAGTTACAAGAGGGGCAGCTGTATCATTTTTCCTTCTTGTAATTCCTACAAAATAAAAATGAGAACAAATAATTTAATAGGTGCATTCCCTTTCTAGAGAATGTAAACAGAAAACGATTCTCCAGAGTGATTGTGGCATTTTTACTTTCTCCATACGCACTATGTACATAGTGTATAGAGAAAGTATTGCACTCCACCAAAAACTTGATACCGAGATTTCACCGGAAATATATGTTTTAGGGTCCCCAATATCCAAAAAAAGCATTTTCACAAAAAGGTCCGTGTGTGTGTGTCCGTGTGTCCGTGTGTCTGTGAACACGATAACTCAAAAACGAAAAGTCGGTAAAATACTAAATTTGGTATTTAAGTTTAGTATCTTCCAGGGATTCGCCACGAAGATTTTGAGAAAAATTCCCCCACCACCAACTACCCTTTACATGGAACTTTTTTTCGAAGATTTTGATTTTCTAAAAAATAGCTCCAACGATTTTGATTAAAATTTTGGATATTAAACATATTTACCTGGTAAATGAAATGTATATCTTGAATTTTCTGGGAACAGCCTCTGAAGAGTAGTTTATTCTGGATGAATTTTACTAAATTTTGAATAACTGCTAAACCGTAAGAGGTGGACAAAAATTTACTACACAAAAAATGTAGAGCACATTAAAATACACAATTTATGTTATATACATTTTTTTCGTGGAGTTCGTCGTTTTTGTGACATTCCTTATTTTTGGTTTCTGCTATGAAAAACGTATACTTTTCTCATACTGGAACTTGTCAACTCCTATCCATATAAACAAAGGAACTTCATTGACATAGCAACCAGCTTTTGACTATCACTTTAACCTATGGTTGTCCCTTATTTCGCTCTTACTTACAAGGATGCGAGTAATAAGACTATTTCTGCTAATGTTTTCTGATTAGCATAAAGTAAATAGAAGTATAAGCTTTTTAAGAATTATTTGTTGCAGGGATATGGAGAAAGTCATGAGAATGGTACACATCAGATTTTTATAAATACTATGCATGTCAAATGTGCAAGGGTAATGCTGGATTTGCAGCTACAGTTATTAGGAATATTCCTGAAAAATGATACGCCTTTGAAGCACTTTTACTTTCTCTAGCCGCATGTACATTCAATGTTTATAGTAGCTGGAGAAGATATTGTATTCCACCCAAAAACATATTTTGAGGTCCCCTTAGTCCGAGAAAATCATGTTTTAAAAAAGGTAATTTGTGTGTGTATGTGTGTGTATGTATGTGAGTCTGTGTGTGTGTGTATGTGTGTGTATGTATGTGAGTGTGTGTGTGTGTGTGTGTGTGCGGACAGCATAGCTTAAAAACGAAAAAACCGTTAAATACCAAACTTGGTATTTATGTTTAGTATCCTTAAAGGATGCGACGTGAAGATTAAAAAAAGAATCCCTCCGCTACAAACTATCCTTTATATGGAAAAAAAATTCAAATCGCTTTTCTCAAAAATGGCTCTAACGATTTTGATTAAAACAACATGTTTAACGATTTTTATATCACAATTAAAATGCATACTTTGAAATTTCTGGGAATAGTCTCTGAAGATATCTTTATTCTGGATGAGTATTGCAGAATTTTGCATAACAGTTAAACCGTAAGAGATAGACAAAAACGTATTCCACAAAATGTGCAGATCTCAACAAAAAATGTATGTCACATATGTTTTTATCGTAAATTTGACCATTTTCGGTATATTCCTTATTATTGGTTTCATTTTTAAACCACCTAACTTTTCTAAAATGGGACCATACAAAGCTAACCGAACCTCAATTGTTTCACACAGCAACCAGCTTATTAAAGATTTGACTATCGCTTTAGCCTACTGTATTCCCTTATTTCCCTTCTATTTACAAAAAACCAAGTAATAAAGCCAATTCTGCTAGCGTTCATCTCGATTAGCATGACTAGATGAAAGAATAATCTTTTGTCAGATGGTAAATGGTAGAGCTAGAGAAAGTTATGTGAATGGAACTCATCGGATTTTTGCTAAGATAAACATGGTGCTGATCTATTTAAAAAGCGATTAGTTGCAAAACGTGCAATTGAGATTCTTTGCAGCTAAAGTTTTGGCTATGTTTGCTTCTGCATATTTGTGTGAGAAACTGTTTCCATAAATGAATTGTGCCAATTCAAAATATGGATTTGGTTTGACTGGCAGAAATATGTATGTTGGCGCAGCTAAGGATAGGTTACCCAGATATTAACAAAGTAGTTGCAACAATGTAATTAAAACACAACGTTGGTTCTATTATATTACTCTAGTCTAAACTACCTACAAAAGAAAGCAATTCTATTTATCTAAGAATCAGCAACCACAGAATTCATTGTCTGTTTGCTTCCCCACCTACCAGTTCGTTTCAAATTATGTGGTGATAGCAGAATTTGCGGGTTGCGTGTCAAGTGGTTTCGGCGTTTACCCATGCCTGCTGTAGCGCATAACGGAACAAAAATAAAGGTAACCAAGAAACATTGACTCGCTTCTAAATTTACTGTACTGCTTTCCATCCTAATGAAGTAAATTTTTCTGACTTTATTAAGTTCTCAACGTCAATTCACTTTACTAGTCTAACTAGTTCGATTTCGTATTTTCAGTTTACTTTTGTCAGTTAGTGGAGTTTTCACTTCTAGTTCACTTTGTTTTAAGCGGGGCAGTAGAATGAATTACAATGGGGCAGTTGCTCCTTCCTTCCGCTTCATTAGCTAAAGTGTCAAACACTGGAGTTCACCAGTCACGTACGATTCCTGTACATACCGCTTCGCAGTACAACCACTGTATATCGCATCAGCAACTCGAACTCATTAACTCACTGACTGATTTGCAAGCTCACAACGTCATTGATTCTAGAATGTCCGCGGGTGGCGGGGTAGAGAGTATACAGAATTATCCGGGCACATCTCGAAGACGTTCTTGGTATTAACGTTGGGGGGAGAGCCCCACCCACCATCACTCTCCAACTAATCTCTGATGAGCACTGAAGGACACGCTGTTTGAGTACATTAATGACTGGGCTATTACTACAGCTAACTTTATTTATTTCTATGGTAAATCTGTTATTTATCTTACCGTGTCAAAAGGAATCCGTCTGGCAAAGCATTTTTTGAGAAAAAAGCAAATATCAAAACTTTGAAAATAGCGCAATAGCAGCTGTTTTTGCACTTACGGAAGAGGAATTAGTTATTTTAGAGTGGAAATTTGGAACGCATTCGTGTCAAATATTTATTTTCATTTATCAGTAGGGATATTCAAATGAAAATCATAAAGTAAGTGCTCTAAATCTAGATGTTTGTATTCCACCTGTAAACCCTGAAATTTATCGTCTAAACAATGTTTGCACAGCTTGGCTTAATATTCCTCTTCATTAGATAGGTGCCATCATTGCATTTCAGTTGAATATTTCTAAAGTCATGCACGAAACCAAATCGTGCTTATCTGGGTGCTAAACAGTGGATTTGTTCTCCTGTGAGTATTTAAACTGGTAAAAGATAACATTTTCTACAACCAGTTACCTGTGTACTGCTCACTGCCTTGTGAGAAAGTATCCTTGGAAACATTGATTTCTTAACTGTTTAATAAAAAGATTCGTCCCTCCGGCTAAACCAGACCGGAGAGTTGAAGGCAGAAGACAACGTGACGTAGAAAACAAAAGAGAAAGCATTGCCAAGGAAACAAGCTTTATCACACAGCAAACGTCCCAAGATGTTTTCAGATTAGTGACGTGACGTAAACACCAAACAGAGAGAAATGGTTCGCAAAATCCATGCCGAGAAGAATTAGCTCATATATCACAATCTATTTAGGCCGTGCCGTGGCCGAGTGGTTAGACCACTTGCCTCTCACCTAGACGGCCAGGGTTCAATCCCAAGTGAGATTTGTGGTGGACAAAGCGGCGCTGGGGCGGGTTTTCTCCGGGTACTCCGGTTTCCCCCGCCGGTGCTCCATCATCATACCAGTGTCACCGCCTGCGGTGTCATAAGTAGTTAAAGCGGGCGTTAAACACTACCAACTACGATCTATTTAATATATATCCACAGACACATTTCTAATACAAAACACCTTATGCGTTCCATTCATATGACTTTCTCTACCTTTTTCTGTTATAAACTATTCTTACTATATCTACTTTATACCAATCAAAATAAGAAAGAATTAGGAGAAATATTCTTATTATTTAAATGTTTATAAGTAGAAAGGAAATAAGAGGGTGCACTAGGCTAAAGGATAGTCAAATCCATTAAAATCTAGTTGCTATGTGATTAAAATTCGGTTCTCTTTCCATGGCTACCAGTAAAACAAAAGAAACAGGAATTTCAAATTCCCCTTGAGAAAAGTTAAAGTATTTTAAAATTGGAACGAATAACAAGGAATATCTAGAAAGTGGTTAATTCCCCAAAAAAGGTGTGTATGACAAATTTTATGTTAAGTGATATTCACATTTTGTGTCCAGTAGGAATTTATCTATCTCTTATGGTTTACCAGTTATGCAAAACGCATTCACAATGAACAGCACTACAGAAGCTATTTAAAAAAAATCCAAGATATACATTTCATTTGTTGTGAAAATATCTTAAACACCTGATATTTTGATAAAAATTGTTAAGAAGCATTTTTGAGCATATCAAACTTTTAGAAAAACATTTAAAATGAAGGGTTTCCTTGAAAATCTTCGTTTCTCATGCTAGTAAGTTGCTGAACTTAAACATCAAGTGTGGTATTTAATCAACTTTTCGTTTTTGAGTTAAGCTGTTTACAGACACTCACAACAGACACCAGAATGTTTAATCATTTTTTTTTTCGGTTTCAGAGGGTCTCTAAACATATACCTCCGGTGGAATCTCAAGATCGAATGTTTGGGTTCTATAAAACAATTCCATTATTAGCTAGGTATATGTACATTGTAGAGAAAATAAAAACCATGAATTGTTTTACTTTTTTGGAAAATATGTATTAGGCGATGTTTAAAATTCTAGGTTTGCAGAGAAAATGAATTAAATAGGTGGAATAATGCTGAACGCGCTCGGAATCCATTATTGCTCATTTCTATAGCTTCCTTTAACTTCTATGGCCATATCGAAGTTTTTTTACTGAAACATCGGTGTTTTACTTTTTGAACTTTAGGCTTATTTCACACTCGCATTCGTTTTCACATCAACACTTGCAGCCTCTGCAGAGGGTAGAGGATAATCCTAATTAAAGAAAAATGTCCATTTTCTGGCCGAGATTTTAGTCCGGGACCACGGGACGAGAAATCAGTTCACAGATCGACCGCGCCATGGCCGAGTGGTTAAACCGCTCACCCCTCACCTAGAGGACCCGGGTTCGATCTCAAGCGACCGCATGTGGTATTTATGGCGGACAAAGCGGCGCAGGGGCGGGTTTTTCTCCGGGTTCTCCGGTTCCCCCCGTCGTCTCATTCCACTTGTGCTCCATCTTCGTTCCATGTATTACCGGTGTCATCGCCTGCGGTGCTATTTGTAGTAAAAGCTGGTGTTAAACACTGAAAAAAAAAAAAAAACAGAGACCCCCCATTTCATTGACATGAGAAGTTTGAATAGTGTTTAATGCCCACTCTAACTATATATGACACCACAGGCGGTGGCAGTGGCAACACATGAAATGAAATAGTAATTTGGAAAGGAAATTTATTATGGAAATATTCCAGGCTTAAGTTTAAGGTACCTACACGGTATTTACCAGTTATGAAGACTGAGGAAAACAAGGAAAATATTGTTACGGAAATTCACTGCATCAGAAAGGCATCCATGATACTTTCGAACTAAAAAAATCTAATGGGCTCCATTCACTTTCTCTACAAGCTATTGTTACAACTGATTATTCCTTTATCTACAATATGGCAATCGAGATAAATATTAGCAGAAGTGTTTGTATTAGTTGCTTCTAAATAGAAGGAAATGAGGTAATACACCAGACCAAAGCGAGATTCAAATGTTTTAAAAAGACGGCCATTATGAAAAACAATTGAAATTCCACTTTCGCTTTGCACGGCTAGGAGTAAAACAAAAGAGAGATGAAACGAAAGATGGCTTCCCGTTTGATAAAAGTTTAAGTAACTTAAAATTGAAACCAAAAAGAAGAAATATCTCGGAAACGGTTAACTCTACGAAAGAAAAGTAAAACCGAATGTATATAACGTAAATTGTGTGTTTTAATAATATCTACATTTTTCTGTAGTAAGTTTTTGTCTAACTTTTACGGTTTACCAATTATGCAAAATTCATCCAAATGAAGAGGTCTTCAGAGACTTTACCCAGAAAATTCAAGATATTCATTTTATTTGCCGTATAATATACGGTAAATAAAATACTCTATATATTAACGGCTTTAATATACTTTATATATTCTATATACTCTATACATTTTTGAGAAAAACAACATTTTCAAAACATATTCCCAGTAAATGTTAGTTTGGTATTGAAGATTTTCTTGAAAATCTACGTGTCTCATCTTTGGACAATACTAAACTTAAATACCAAATTTAGTATTTAGCGATCTTTTCGTTCTTGTGCTACGCTATTTATAGTCACACACAGACACATACAAAAAATTCGATGTGTTACATTCATATGACTTTCTCTACCAGGTCTGCAAACTATTCTTAGGAGAGATTATTCTTTTATCCGCACTATGCTAATCGAGATAAACATTGGCAGAAATTGTGTCATTACTTGCTTCCTTCTAACCAAAAGGAAAATAAGGAAATTCATTAGGATAAAGCGATAGTCAAATCTTTTAGAAGCTGGTCGTCATGAGAACAACTGAAGTTCTGTTCACTTTGCATTGCCAGTAAAACAAAATAGAGATGAAATGAAGGTGAACACGTTTGAGAAAAGTTGCCTAGTTTATGACAAGGAATATCTCGGAAATGGTCGACAACAAAATGGTATAAGACATAAATAGTATGTTTTAACGAGCTCTACATTTTTTGTCAAATAAGTTTTGGCTATTTATTATGGTTTACCAGTTATGCAACATTCAGCAAAATTCATTCAGAATGAACAAGCCTTCAGATGCTATTCCGAGAAAATTCAAGATATACATTTTTTATTTCCGATGTAACTATCTTTAGTAGGTACGCGGTAGTTAAACCGTTAGTCATTTTTGAGAATAACAACAATTTCAAAAAGAGGGAAGTTTTGGGTGCGGGGATTTCCTTTAAAATCTTCGTCGTATTCTTGGATAATGCTAAACTTAAATACTAGATTCAGTATACAACAGTCTTTTAATTTTTTAGCTATGCTCTCCACAGTCATACAAACATACACACATGCGAACCTTTTTCTAAAATTGCTTTTTCGAATTCAGGAGACCTCAAAACATACTTCTCCGGAAAAATCTCGACATAAACTTTATAGGTGGAATGCGATACCTGTTCTATACACTATGTAGATAGTACTGTATAGAAAGTATTTTTTTTTTGGATTCAGGGGACTTCAAAATATGTATTTCCGGTGAAATCTCGGTATAAAATTTTGGGTGGAATGAACACCTTCTCTGTACACTATGTACATATTGCGTGTAGAGAAAGAAATCCCTGATTCGTTTTTGTCATAATCGTCTGGCTACTTTATATTTTCTTCAAGACGCACGGGGTCATATTCTGATGCCCTTCAGCCTGTTTCATATTTACCTCTTTCCTCCGTTTGCATAATATATGGCTTCTGCCAACTTAAACCAGATAAGCTATTTTCTTTGCGCAAAGTTTCTGATACTATCATCTATAATGGGCATGCATTACGTAAATATCCTTGTTGCATACTTCATATGTCCTTCATAATTCATCAAACATTGCCGTCACCAGTATCTACGCAAAACGAATAATGTTATTCTCAAGACTGACTTTGCAGTTTGTACTCCATTAGTTACGTCATGCCTAACAACGGTAGGAAGAGAGAACGCAAGCTATTGGAATTCATGAAAACCTAACTGTGACACAATTACATGATTATAGTGACCTCTAGTTATATTTAATAACACTTCGTCTGGCATAAATACCAACAACCGTTGCTAGAAGAAACCGAAGCAAAGATATGACTTGTGGCGGCTGCTATATAACAGCACAGTACAACATTGCCGGATCTTCCGATTTGTCAGAACATCATCCGATTTTTGGTGCTCTGTCGGAAAAGCTAGATTTTTCATTTTAATTTCTCTTTATAAATTAATTTTCAGTGTAACTTAATTTTTTCAAGTAAATCAAATATTAAATTTACAGGAGGAATTATATTTCAAGTGAAATTTAATATCTATTCTATGAACTGCATTATGATCAGATTCGTTTCTGTAACACTCGTTATTGTAATGTGAATACATAATTTTAGTGAACACAAAGGTATCATAAAATTAGTTAAATGTACAAAAATGTAAAGAAAAGAAAATCAGGCCTCGATAATGTGAGGTAGACGTGTCTGCCTCACATTTAAAAAGTCGCGAGTTCGAATATCGCCTATCTACAATCATCTAAAAAGACAAAATCCATTCACCATTCCACCATAACCATTCGTGAAGTTCAATAGAATCACATATATAACTGAAATAGTATTCGTTAAATCAATTATAGAACAAAACAAATAACAGGTGGCCAAACTGTCCTATTTGATGTATGTAGATATCCCTTCAACCGACTCCACTAATAAGTAAGAGGGGTAAACAAAGGTCGCTCACGCCAGTTCCCACTGACCGGTTTTAACTTGAAATAGCCCCATTGCATCCTGCAACTCTTTAATGCACAAAGGGATATCTGCGCACGTCAAATACGGGGAGTTAGGTCACCTGGTATAAGAGCTAAAATTAAATTACTAATTTAGAACTCTGCAGTGTACATGACTTCGTGGTGTGACAGATCATTTTACAACAGTAGTGGTTATTTTCATCATCACATTAGATCAGAGAGTGAATTGTCGAGAGAGAAAGGAGTAGTCAAACCGTAGGAGAGGGGGGGGCTCCAGTAACTGGAGCAGAGTGCCCACGGAGGCTATAAAGGGTCATTTGTGCTTCCATCATAACCTAAGGGAGGAAGGGATGAAGAGCAACAAGGTTCGGAGGACGATGAGTGCTAGCAAGAACGGGTTGCCTAATAAAATTCCAACATAATACGCCGGCTAGCCCTACCCTAGCCACCCGCAAACTCACCAACCGCGATTGCCTAGTTGTGTAACCCTGAAACAGAGGAAGTAAAACAAATGAAAGAAAATGATGGGGACAGGAAATAATAGACAGGAAATCGTGGTGAAAGGGAACTACCCCAGTGTTGGCCTACCGACTGTGGTAAACCACGAACAAACTCATATTCAGAGTGACTCGCCCGACGGGAATCGAATCCGGCACCTCCCAAATGTGAGCCTCACGTGTTACCACGGAGTCATCTCTTCGGTACAGTCCACAGTATTTCATTGGAGAAGCGAGAAATTTTCCTCCTCCCCCCAAATTGTTAATTTTCAGACCCATACTTCCTGAAATGGTTTTCCGTCTCTTTAGTTTCAGTTATGTTCTATATATTTTTGGACCACCGCCTTTGAAATATTTGCCGTATGTTGAAATTTCAATTGCGATCTGTTCATCATTAAATCAATGACATTTAGCTGACAGTTAACTCAAGTCACTCTTAGCACATCGCAAACAGGTCACGTTGTTCTTCGTATGAACTCCACTCCTCTACGTATTGCTGCTTAATCTTCTAGGTGATGGATACCAAGTTTGATGACCTGGTCACACCGGCGGGCTGTTCAGAAAAAGCTTCTCTCTGGCGAAACCGGAGAAAACTCGGCCCACCTGAGGTGATACAGGAAAATAAAATTAAATAAATAAAATTAAAAAAATGTAATTCGGCAGGTCTGAAGACAAATTTTCTAACGAACAAACACCTGTGCCATCTCTTCAATACTGATCGGCACTGCATAACACCCAAGCCTATCTGAATCACGAAAAGAAATGTGAAATGAAAGGAAATGATGGAGAGAAAATAATGAAGGTAGAGAAACCAACCCAAAATTTGTCTAGGCAACCAAGGAAAACCACGAAAACTGATGGTCTAAGTAAACAGCCCAAGAAATCGAACCCATGACCTCCCAAATGCGAGCCCCGCGAGTTACTGCAGATCCAACTCGGTCGGTTTGTATCAATTTGATTAGCAGTCATTGTTTCCTTTGTAAGACGAGGGTCAATAATTCAAAAAATACTCTAACCTACTACTAACCACCCTAGCCGCCTACCTGCTTATCCATCCAGTCTCCTACTCACCTGCCTACACAGCTATACACCTACTTACTCATCTACCCTCTATCCTGCTTATCTACTTATCTCACCATTTGTTTATTCACCTACCCATACATTTACCTGCTGTCAACCCACCTACCTACCCACCTAACCTCCTACTTAATCACCTAGTGCTTAACTGCCTACTGGCTTAACTACCCTCCAAATCTACCCATCTACTTACCTACCCGCCCATCTAACCTCACCATCCACTTACTCACCTGCCTGCCTGCCTATGTAGATATTTTGCTGCATAGATGTTGCTTTCGCCTGCTGTTTTATCCTTCAAATGGTTATGCTTGTTTTGTTCAATGTTCTTAGCACCAGACTGTCGTAATCATTCTGCTTGTGACATCAGAGTGATTATTCACTCCAGAGTACAGCAGTCGCTATGCAGCGGTGCACACATGTTAGAGGTTACAAAACGCTAAGCTCTAGACGGGTGTGATTGTTGTTCGTCAGGCGGATTTAAGCTAATCCACACAAAGATAAACAAAATCACAGAAAAACGAAGCTAATTGCAGGACGATTGGTCGACGCTACAAACATCGAACGAAGCAACCTAAAGCTTACAGCGTAACATTGGGAAAAGGCTGTCCTAGAAATATGAATGTTCAAAAAACATTATAAGAGGGCGAAGCCAAGCTCATTGACATGTTTTATGTAACGTTTACAAGGCATTAGCACTTTGTTACATTAGTAATTTGTGTCCCAGTTATTAGGTGATCAAGTTCATCTCACACTTGCCGCTAGGGCTATAGCCATGAAAATTTAGGTCTATATCTTTAATCATTTTACTATTTCCGACGAGGTTTATTTTCAGTTTTACAACGTCATCGACTTTCTTGTGAGTTCCTTTTTCTCAGCTTTCTTCCTTCGTAGCTTTTGAATATGCATGAAGTTCGAATGAACAAGAAGGGAGCAATAACGTCTAAGATAATGTAACGGTAGGACTGGGGCTCCAAAGTGAAGCTTCATTATAAAAAGTTCAGGCACTTGGTTTCAGGTGCGAGGATGCTACCTAATTTTGGTTAGTTAATGCAGAATCCCGCAGTATGTAAACCCATTTAATACAAGTACCCATGGTGCGTGGTGTCTAGTGATACGAGAGTGCTTTGATAAGTAACTTAAATTGATATTAAAGAGAACAATTTCAATCCTTCAATATATCTATTTTCGGCAATTTCGCACTTGCCCCGCTATTTATCCAGATTAGCGCATTCTTAGAAGTGGATTTTTTTGAATCTGTCAAAACAGTTATCGCCTTATTGAACTTTTTCGTTTAAATTAAACATATATCTAGCTGGGAAAGTAGTTGCTTTCAGATTAGATTGTAATCCCAGGGAGCAAGATCAGATGAATAGGGTGGATGCAGAAACATCTGAGTTCATGGTTCCGTGAATTTTTCCTGAGCACCGGTGCAATGCTTTAACACCCTTTATCAGGTGGCCCAGCTGACCTGTATTGGACGCAGGCAGGTATCCCTTCGAGCGTTCAAAGAGTTGCAGAACTCAGCGGGGCTATTTTAAGTTAGGAACCGCCAGTGAGGAACTGGCGGGAGTGATCTTCGTTTTACTTCTCTCAAAGAGTGCGACACGCTCGCTATCTCCACTGATAGGCAAGAAGGATAAAACGAAGGTAGCTCCGGCCACTACCCCTCTTGCGGGGTTTAGTTTGAAATACTCCCGTTGAGTTCTGCAACTCTTTTAACGCATGAAGGGTTATCTGAATGTGTCAAATACGGGACAGCTGGGCCGCGTGGCATTTGAATATTCCCGAACGCTTTTTCCTGATCATTGTTTTTAAAAGTGATGTGTGGTATTTTACACTAATGGTTTTATCTCTCTCCGAATAGTTAATCAATATAATTTGTTTACTTTCCAAGAAACTGAAATCACCGGTTTTCACATTTCTGAGCTGGTTCGCCGCAAGTGGTCCACTGTTTAGACTGTGGTTTAGTTTCCGGTGTGTAGTTTAGGAATTCACATTTATGTGATTTTTAAATGTGTCTAAATAATCCACTGATGTTGATATTTCATTTTGCGCCCGCTTTAAAGGTATCTTCATACCTAATTCATTATGGAAAATAGAACCAATCCATTTAATTGAGATGTCTATTTTCTCTCCTAACTGATGCGTTTTTACTCCTCATTCAAACAAATTACCATGGCCTTTATGAATGATTTGGAGCCTGTAATCTAGTTTTAGAGGTTATATATAGAGTTAGTTTTTAATGGCTTCAATTGCTAGAATAATAAATGCGCCGCAGGTGTGGTGGAATTCTATCCCAGAGAAGCTCTTTCACATACCAGTAAATCTATTTAGAACTTATGAATGGAAATTGAGACTGCTTATTAGGTATCTGCTGCACTGCAAACACGCGGTACCTAAACAGTTTTGTGACATGATGTGTGCTGCCGTTCTCACGTTTGCCTTGGTATGTGAGTGGGCGGGGCTGGAGGCCTTGGAATGCGGTACCTACAGGAAGCGACGCGCCGGTAACTGGAAGCCTGCAATGCGAGACATCAATTGGCACACGCCAAAATCTTGTACTAGCTTCGTCTATCTTCTAGAAACTTGTGAGTGTCTTCTACTGGAGTGTTACCATGCAGTGACATGAGGGCAGTGGTGCAAGGTAGCCGTCAGTTGTCTATGCGTCGAAGTGTTGAGCTATATTGTTGTGCAGTAGTGAATCAAATGATATTTATAACCAATTTTTGAGTAAATAAAGACGTTTGTTACAGTAGTACACCATTGATGCCTGTTAGGTGTAGATGTGTTTTAGTGCGTAAAGTACGTAAAGTACGTAGTACGTTGCTACTAGGTCTCCATCGTTGATGTTCAGATATCAGTATTTTCAAACTATGATCTAGATGTTGCTTTGAAGTTCTACAATAAGTTAAGGTATTCTACCGCTGTTTTATAATAAATCCTAAAATTCGATATTTTTGCGCAATTTACAGCAAAGTTTTAATAATAGAGGTTTGCTGACAGGATATTTCAGTTGTGCTATGCACAGAAGAAATCAGCATGGTTTAGAAATCAGCATGGTCTCTTCTGTGCGAAGCACCCGGCTTCGAGTGTTTATTGCAGAGTGCGTTCGTTTGTATTGCAGGGCCGCGGGTGGCGCGTATGCCCACTCCGCGCAACGTCTATTAACAATGGGGATGTTCTATATCTTCTGTGTTACTTAGTGACGAGTGACAGTAACATACACTATAAAAAGTACTAACATTGTTATAAGTGATGTTGAAAGTGGCGTCCATTTGTATTGATACATCCCTGGCATTGGATGTTGAGGTTCATGAACAATAGTCGCTATGTGAGGTTTCAACTTCGAAAAGGTTAGCAGGTGTATAAGAGGCTTTGAAACACCCACTTGCTGTACAGAGCACTTAGAGATTTCTTTTGAGATCGTTTGAATGACAAATCAACTTCCTCATTTCTCCTCCATTAGAACATTTCGTTTTTGCTTCTTAGATTTAGCAATTCCATTGTCTTAAACTTATTAACCAGGCGTGTAACAGTTTCTCTCCTTGGATCTGGAGTACCAGTAAATTTCTCCTGAAATTACCCGAAACCTGTTTAATTTATTCTGTATTTATGTATGCATCGTACATAAAAGTTTGATGCAGCAATAACAGGAAGAATACTCTTAAGTAAATCACACACAACAAAGATATCTTGAAAAAACTTTCAGCTTTGAGTAACACAATTCACAAATTAGTCTTTACAACAAGAATAGAAGGTAACAGCGGACGCAGTACGCAGCTGGTAAACATAGCCTTGAGCGCGTTATTCACCACTACTGCGCTGAGGAAGAATACCGAAGTCACTACAGCGAAAGCGAACTACGCATATACAGGATCTGTGGCCACACGCGATAGAGAAAGTCGTGCTTATATAACACATTAGGTTTTATATTTTTTTTTTTTTTCTGAAAGAGAAAATAACACAGGATAATCTCGGAGGATTATGCCGACTCGGATTTAGGTACAGAGCTTAAGCGTGATAGGAAAGGCATAGAAAACGCATCACATCCTGAGAAATATGAATATCAAGACGTCGCGATTGTCTCGGTTAGCTTACCAATCGCGAGAAGTGGGACAATACACGTAAGCCACACATAATTCCTAAATTTCTTCACGGTCAGAGGACGGCCCTGAAAGGCTGCTGAAGGCAATTCATTCAATTACTTAATAGTTCTATTAACAGAAAAAGTTTTTTCCTACGTCGGTTCTATAACTTCTACTCTAAATTTTGAACAAATGATCGTTTCGTGCGTAATATGTTGGGTTCTCTAATCTGTCAGTGACACCTACTCAGGCGTTTAAACCAACATTAGCTTTAAATAATGCGGACGGGTCTCTGAGTCAGAAACTATTAGGGACTTCCGAGGTTCTCTGTGGCCTATCAGCAGGTGATCTGCTGCCTCCTGTGGCTCTTTCACTTCATTTCTTCCTCTTGGGGATGGTAGCGCAATACATTTCACGCTAGTTCCAGTGTGCGAAAAGTCCCCTTCCGTTGTATTGTCCATACCCTGTACACCTCTCTGGCGAATTTTAACAGACGATACCTCTATAAACTGAAATAAATATAATGCGTGCACCAAACCATTGTGTATTGTGGCCAGGACGTTGATGTTGAATGGGTGTGTTGCAACAGGTTCCTAAACAGTTGGGGCATAGGTAGTTGAATGCGCCGTTACTGGTGGGACTATCGCACTTGGTCGGGAATAATCTAGAATGATGACGGCATACCACATGTCATATAAATAGCAGTTGTCATTCGATGTTCTGGTCACTTATCCTTAATGATAGGTCGAGGCAAGCCAGTTAGCGAAGATCTTCGTGTTCGAATCATACAGAAATTCAGCAACAACGTTTCTCAGCGTGCCACAGCCATGAGGTTTAAGCTGTTATCATCACCAGCATATAATACAGGGTTACTACAAAAGAAATAGACATCTTCAACTGCCTGTAAAACAAAAACTATTAGAGATAGCAACCTAATTATTTTGGAGGTATGTTGAGAAACTCTCAAAGTTTCGTTTGTTACTATTGGTAACGCTGTAGTGTTTTGTTTGCTGTTGCAGAAGCTGAAAAGGCGGAAAATCCTGTGGAAAAAGCATATTGCGTGTTGGAATTTGCTAGAACGCAATCAGCAACTGTTGTCCAACGACATTTTAGAACACGTTACCACAAAAATGAAATGATGCGCTCACAAAAACCAGCATCGTCTTCATCATGTCGCAACATGTCGATGCAAAAGTCACGCCGTATGACCTTATCTTCTTCACTCAGAAACTGCAACATCTGTAATCTGTAAGGCATCATGTGCAGTCGCTTCCGCAAGATTTTCCATACAGTTTGCTGTGGAATTTGTAATTGCATGCTTGCCCTAGATGTCGATTTCTGCGGGCTTCTTATGTAGGCAGAACGAACACGTTCAACGTTTTCTTCCGAAACTCTTGGTCTTCCCGAGCTCTTCCCTTTGCACAAACATCCCGTTGTCTCGAATTTTCTATACCAGTCGTAGATTGACTGTCTAGTCGGTGGCGTTTTGTGGTAAAGTGTTCTAAAATGTCGTTGGACAACAGTTACTGATTGAGTTCTAGGAAATTCCAACACGCAATATGCCTTTTCCACAGGATTTTCCGCTATTTCAGCTTCTGCAACAACAAACAAAACACTACAGCGTTACCAATAGTAACAAACAAAACTTTGAGAGTTTCTCAACATACCTCCAAAATAATTAGGTTGCTATCTCTAATAGTTTTTGTTTTACAGGCAGTTGAAGTTGTCTATTTCTTTTGTAGTAACCTGTATTATCAAGCGCTACCGTGAACGTTGGGAAATCACAGTTCGTAAAGGCCAAGGTAGAAAACCTATTCTGAATGCCCAAGCTCTTTTTTTTTTTTTTTTAACAGTAACGGAGTCTGATCAGGACTCCGGTACTGTATCCCTATTTACATTTCCCCCCGTAGGTTTTACTGATTACTTGTTTACTGGATTTACTGTTTCTTTTACAAACATATACACATTACACAAACATATAACACCCATGCCCAAGGCGGGACTCGAACCCACGATCCCCTGCCCACGAAGCAGCAAAGCGAGACGCTTTAGCGGATCCTCCGACGTCACTACGTCACGCATAGGAATACTTCGATTATGAATATAGCCACGTGGGCCCGCACATTCTTCGGGAAGTCATTATCATTGAATGTTGTACGCAGGTGCATCCACAGAAGCAAATTAAAGTTACACTGTGCACAACGGAAGCCATACATCAGCAAATGACAGGAACGCCGTCGTACAATATGGGCTCTGGACCATCGCAATATTGTGGTCCGATGAATCAACCTTTACCATTATTTACGGAAATAATGGATGCCGTATAGTCAGGACTAAATACGAAAAGGATGTTCACGAGTGCCACACGCGTTCGCTACAGAAACCAGCGTCTGTAATAGCCTGGGGCTGCATGAGTGGCCAGGCACATCTGTAATGGTACCGTCAATGCTGAAGCATATATACAGATTCTGGAACAAGCTATGTTGCGTTCTAAAAGGTACCTGCTTGGTCGGCGTCATTGTATATTTAGCAAGACAAACCCCATATAGCGCGCATAACCTCTGCCTGGCTTCGTAGACAGCACATTCGTAAGTTGGACTGACCCGCTAGCAGCCTGGATCTGTTGGTAATAGAAAATTGTTGGCATATTATGAAATGAATATTACGACAGCGACGACCCCGGACTGTTGAACAGCTGAAAACCTACATCCAATAGGAATGGGATAGTATTCCGGTTGCTGTGGTAGAAATATTGGTGTCGTCGCTGCCCAGAAGAATTCACTGTGTCATTAAGAGGAGAATGACGCCATACCGTGGTAAACGCAGTGCTATCCCAACGTTTTGGAGTGTGTTGCATGTGCCAAAAAGTATAAACACCTATATCTTTATTTAAGCTATATCATAGATGTGATCCAATTCCCTAATGTTTCGTTTACGTAGTTTATGTAATGTACTGAGTAGATAAACATACTCCAAAGAAATATTTTTGCGTTATTCATATATTTCGCACTGTCCCAACTTTTGTGGAAATGGGTACTGTATGTGACAGGCACCAAATTATTCCAAGCTGTAGAAGCGGGGCAAGTTACTGGTAGGGTTCTCACTTGCCTCAATATCCATGTCTATAAAAGTATTATACCACAATGAATTTACTTACAAGATTTAATAATGAGCCCATATTTTGACAATAAAGTAAAAAGGCTATGAC
Source organism: Hymenopus coronatus (assembly GCA_030762935.1). NCBI lineage: Eukaryota > Metazoa > Arthropoda > Insecta > Mantodea > Hymenopodidae > Hymenopus > Hymenopus coronatus. Next base: position 106,811,766 of record CM060900.1, on the reverse strand, counting down.
CAAGAATATAGTTTATTTATATTGAAATCCCTATTCCAAATGTTCCGAGACTATAAAAGGAAAACTGATTGAGGGAAAGAGAGGACATAATATGACGCTTAAACGAGATCAGGTCTGGTTTAACATTTGTCGAAAATGCTGCGCTGAAATACGACGTACCAATAGTCAAAATTGGCAGCTAACGATAGCGGTAATCTTTTTTTGTGAATCCAGATGGAATTCTATTGAACTTAAAATGGGATGATAACAGTTGAATTATGTAATTTAGTGTATATTTTATTTATAAGCAATCAATACTTTTGTATTTTACTGAATTACCTTGTGATGTATAGTAGCTTTAGATCACTATTAGTTTTAAATAAAAATTGTTGCAGTTTTTTGCTAAATTTGTTCAAAATATTTCACTTTCCCCTCTCGTTTCTTGATCTATTTGTACTTTCTTTACACCTACTACGTTAAGTACATAGTAGGTAGAAAAATCATTGTATTCCGCCCAAAAAATGTATGTCAAGGTTCATAAATTTAGGGTGCCCATGTGTCGGTGAACACGATAACTGAAAAACCAAAAGTAGATAAAATACTAAACTTGAAATTTAAGTTTAGTATCTACCAAGATGCGACACGAAGATTTTTAGAAAACTCCCCCCACCCCAAACTACCTCTTACATGGAAAGCATTTAGAAAAGTTTTATTTTCTCAAAAATGGCTCTAACGATTTCGACTAAAATACCGTACACCTATCAAAGATATTTTCGTGGCGAATAAAATGTATATTTTGAATTTCCTGGGAATAACCTTTGAGGACCTCTCCATTCTGGATGGCTTTTGCTTAACCGGCAAGAAACAAAAAAAAGAAACTTACTGCACAAAAATATGGATCTTGTTATAACACACAATTTATACCATATACACTTTTTTCGTGGGGTTGATAAAATTCCGATATATCCCTTGTAATTGTTTTCAGTTTTAAAATACTTAAAAGTTTACCCATACGGGAATTTGTCAACTCCTGGCCAAGCAAAGAAACGGATTTCAACCATATGGCAATGAGGTTTTGTAATATATAATTATCGCTTTAGCCTAGTGTATGCCCTTACTTCCCTTCTAGTTACAAGAAGTAAATTAATACGAACATTTTTGCAATCTTCTGTTTTTCTCGATTAGCACGAAGTAGAGAGAAGGATCAGTTTTTGTAAGGATAATCTGTTGCAGAATGGCTAGAGAAAGTCATGTGAATGGAACACGTCAGATTTTTATATTTTAGGAAATGGTAAACAAAAGGAAAATATTTTAACAGGAGTTTGAGATGCTGAATGTAATATCTGTAATTTAACGTATTTCTGAAACTATAATCTCGTACATTAGAAAGAAAAAACTAAAGTTAGGACGCGCTTGCCCCTAATCGACTTGAGTGAAACTTCGTGAAATATGTTGAAGAAAAACAATACATTTTGCATCTTGTTAATAAAAATTTACAGGTACGTTCTATATTGAGAACATGTGTAATGTTATCCACGTCACTATTTAAAATACCTCTCAGCGATATTTCGTTTACCATTAACAGGAACGTAGCCAATTAAATTCGCTACGCCCATTCTTTCTGCTATTCTACCGCATTCCACGTAAACTTTGATGGCACTCTCATTATGAATATCGAAGCGTTCTGATGTTCTCCAGAAACATAAACAAATAACATACAAAACTTATAACATGTGTTCCATTTCTGTATTATTAGGGTATGCAATGTCTTGTTTGGGAATTCCTGCTGGTATAGCAGCGTGAGATGTTGTTAGCATAAATACTGGTATAATTAAAGTGTGCCCTTGTTTATGCTTCATATGCTTTCTCAGCAGCCTCCTTCTATTCAAAATCATCTTTGAAATAAAAGGTTAATACTAGGTGGTCTAACGACCCTTTATTTGACGTGTGTTATAAGAGTTGCAGAATTTAGCGGCGCTATTTCAAGCTAAAACCGGTAAGTGGGGTACTGCCTGAGCGACCTTCGTTTCATCCCTCCTGCTTATCAGCGGTGACGGTGAAAGGGCAGCTATATTTTAGAGGGGCAAATGGAAGGTCGCTCTCTCCAGTTCCTCACTGACAAGTTTTAACCAGTAATAGTCCATTACAGTTCACAACTCTTTTAACTTTCGAAGGGATATATAAAAACGCCTAAACAAACGTGCATCATATAGTAGTTTTCTTTACTGATAGGTATCTATCGCAAACTTGTTATATTTACATCTACTGGAATTTTCGCGCTTAGTATTTACATTTCCATTAATTCAAAATGCTTCTGGCAGTTTTAATCAAAATGGGCTTTCATTTCGTGTCCAGATCACCAAAATGTCGCTGTGATTTTTTTTTTTTTTTTTTTTTCGTTTTTATAGCACCCTTTAACATCTAAGATCAAATCGGGGGCTTTGCTTCTTTTAACGTTAGGTTTTTAATCGTTTTATTATCTTCAAACACTCGCATTTTCACTCACATGCATACTTCCAGACCCTGTGGGGGATAGGGAATGATTCTAATTAAAGAAAAGTTACAGCAGGCGCGACAAATTGCTTTCCTTCCGCAAGTCACCAAATATGCAACACGCGTTACCATTTAGCAGCGTATAAAAACAGACTGCCAGCTCGAGAGAGACCGACTCGCTAGTGGAGCTTTCCCATCTCAGCACCATCATTGGATAATATATATTCACAAAACATGAATTGAAACGAATTAAAACTGAATGCAAGGAACATTTTAACATAGAGTTTAAAAATAGCTTAAAAACTTAAAAGGAAACTATGCTCAGTACAGTTATGAAAACCTGGTTTATAGAACACATTTTAGATACTCAACAATGTTATACATTCGGAAGATTTAGATAAAGATTTAAACGTTTGAAAATGCGTTTTCCTTGTCCCTTTCACTGAAACCGCTTATTCAAATTGTACGTAATTTCGCCACCACTTGTGCTCTTCCATTCACAATGAAAATTAAGCGCAGGCGGAGCATAAATACACAAGTATGCGTTTAGGTAAGACTTTGCGCCCAAGCATTTACACAGAACCACAAAGCGCTACGTAACGGAAGAGATTGCAAACTTCAGACTTTATGCTTCCATTGGGTGCATAGAGGAGGAGGCCGCGCCGTGGCCGAGTGGTTAGACCACTCGCCTGTCACCAAGCGGCTCGGGTTCGATCCTAGGTGACCGCAAGTGGGATTTGTGATGGACAAAGTTGCGCTGGGTGGGTTTTCTCCGGGTTTTCTGGTTTCCCCCGCCATCGCATTCCACCGGTGCTCCATCTTCATCCTATGTGTCATTAGTGTCATCGCCTACGGTGCTATATAAGTAGTAGCAAAAGCGAGAGCATTTGAAGTCCGGGTCCCAGGTCTGACCGAACCCCTTCGATCCTAGAGGCGATTCCAACACAATCCCGCCGCCGAGAGCTATATTTCCACAGCGCGTTCATCACCACGTAAGGACGTCACCACCGCAGTCCTCGCCAACGTTTACAACCTGGAAGAGACCGGTTAGATAAAATGGAGATGAAATGAAGGGACAGTAAGTTCGGGGAATGCAGAAACCTCCCCAACATTCTATTGGTAACCCGAGAAAACTCCGACAAATAGGTCAGGAGGTCTGCCGCGGGAATCGAACCGAGGACCTCCCAAATATCAGAACCAGAGGAAATGCCTGAGCCCGCCATGTACTGTACAAACACAGTACTCTTCAATTTAGCCGTTCCACGCCATTGGAAATGACGAAGCCAGACGCTGCACTTTGTTTTCATGGTTCAACATGTTTTATGCCTTATTCCTTTATAAAGACTGAATGAATTTGCATACTGGATATTATTGTTATATTACTCAATTTGAAACTTCTGGTACACTGGAGAGATTTTTGCATATAGTTTACTGATCTGGAACCCGTGCATAACTCTTAGATTACGTTTACGGCCGCATTGTGAATAGTCTTACCTCATAGTACCTACGCTATTTTAACAATGTTTTCATTGTGAATGGGGACTTAAGGATTTGTGTATATATACTCGGCTTGTTAAACCATTCTAGTCAGGATATTAAAACCGGAGGTTAACTAGGTAGGAATCTTCGCTGTGTAATCTTGTACTGTAGTAAAGAACATGGTACAGCCGGGTGGATTTCACTGCTGGAGATTCTAGTCAGGTTAACTAGGTAGGAATCTTCGCTGTGTAATCTTGTACTGTAGTAAAGAACATGGTACAGCCGCGTGGATTTCACTGCTGGAGATTTGCCGCACGTGATCGCGATACCACTGTTTTGGAATCAAATAAACGAAATAAGTACAGACGATTTTTTTTATTTTTTTTTTTTTTACTTTAGGTGTTTCCTTATTTTAAACAGTGCAAATTGAAATAAATGTAATCATACCACCTAAATGTTTAACAATAAAAATTAACAATTGCCCAAATTGATAACGTTGTCTTAACGATTATGTTTTCCGCTGCAAGCTTATAATCTCCAGTAATGGACATGAAAAGTGTAAATATTAACATGCTTTAACTAATTAATAATTCTACTGAACCTTTTATTATTGAAGTGCGCTTGCACAAATATTTTGTAAAAATTAAGGGTTTGAAAACTATTTACTGATAATATTTTGTATACTATCCAATACCCTTGAGAGTATTTGCTCAAATATTGCAGATAATTGTTTGATTTCTGTTTGTAACACATAATTTCTTTTTTAAATAAATTATCCATTTTCTTAGGAATCTTTCAAGCTAGAACTTTCACCCTGTAAAAAATAATTTAGCGGAATTTACTGATCATGTGAATCAATAATGTTTGAGACAGACATAACAGTGGTGTTATTAAATATTAACAATGACCAGAAGTTTAATGATTTTAAAATGTTACGTAGTTCTTTTGTTTTTGTTTTTTTTTTGTACTGTTTAACGCCAGCTTTAACTGCTTATGACACCGCAGGTGGTGACACTGATGATACATGAATGAAGATGGAGCACCGGTGGAATGCGATGGCGGAGGAAACCGGAGAACCCGGAGAAAACCCGCCCCAGCGCCGCTTTGTCCACCACAAATCTCACGTGCGGTCGCTTGGGATCGAACCCGGGCCGTCTAGGTGAGAGGCGCGGCCTGTTACGTAGTTGATAAAAGAAATTCATTAATGAAAGCAACAGCGTATATTCATAGAAAATTCGCACTGACAACTTGATTAAATCCAGAGAAAATGCATCATGAATCCGGCAAATTTAACGTTGGCGAGATGGGCAATTTTAATTCCTTGAATATTTAGAACGCAAAGGAGAAAAGTCCCCAGTGGAGACTAATATCCCTTTTGATTTTTATGCCATTCGCATAGCAATTATCACCATTCGTATGTGTGCAAAAGGAATAACGATTACATGCAGAAGGTGATAAAAGACACGAAGAAAATTCTGTTTGAAGTTTGCATCATCATGTTCTAGAATTTACAGCGTCGATATTTTTCATACTCATTCTGATACGAACCACTGGTGCGATATTTGATGCAATTATAGAGCAGGGTTGCTCTGACTTGATGAGTTACTTATTGAGTTATGAAGTGATAGGATGGAGTATTAGCAATCACAACATGCAATGTCGGTCTACATGATGCCACGAGCTACAAAAGATGGTTCCTTTATTATGTAAGTTCGCCCTCGTAACATACATGTGATCATTTCAATTGTGCATTTGGAGAGAAATCTATTTAAGAATACCTAGATGTGATTTTATTTCATTTTAAGTTAAACAATGTAATTTTCAGAATGCAATTTTTCCTTCTTATATAGACTAAGAGAACTTTAAATATATAGGTGACAGATTTTTTTTGTAATAGGTACACCTAGTAATTAATAATCTGGTGGTGATTTTTGTGCTTAAGGCAACTGGAAAGTGTGAGCTGCATATAGGCATGCAACTAACTTAAAAAACATGAATATCTGTGGCTATAATTTACAGTTAAATGTAAAAGAACATCTCTATTGTCAGAACCAGGTGGCCTAACTGCCCCGTATTTAAGGATATCCCTTCGTGAGTTAAGAGTTGCAGAACTCAACCGGGAAATTTCAAGTTAAAACCAGCAAGTGGGGAACAGCCTGAGCGACCTTCATGTTACCTCTCTCAATTTGCGCGGGTGATAAGCAAAGAGAGGTAAAACGAAGATAGACTACAGCAGCTTCCCATTGACCGATTTTAACCTGAAATAGCCCCGTTGATTTCTGCTACTCTTTTAACGCATGAAGGGATATCTGCGCACACCAAATATGGAGCAGTTGGGTCACCTGGTGTACAGAATGTCCAGGAATTCGACCACACACATTGGAGGATATTAGTGGAGCCCAAGATAAACAATTTGAGATAGGGAACTTTGGGCTGTGGGTTCTAAATTCTCTACTACAGCATAAAATGCATTTAAGGTTAACACGCCACTGATCAAACCGCAATGGGCTTTGATGTAAACACCCAAATTTCGGCGAACACAAGCAAGGTGGCATTATTTGGTGCTATGATTAGCTTGTGCGCTTCGAGTTAAGATGTTGCGAGACAGGTTCAAGCCTCCGTAGGTACTTTATTTTTAGGTTGTCTCCTTTGTTGCATTTTGTAATGAACCGTTTGTATTTTGCTGCGTTACTCAATAGGATTTATTCGTATTGACAAATGAAACAAATGTAATGTACGATTAGCATGTGGGTGCAATGGAGAACGTTTCAGTAACAATTACATTAAACATCTGAAGGGGTACACTTCTCCATACCCCTCAAAGGAATGCCTAAAGTAATGTATCACATATTGACGTGTTATGTACGTACACAGTACAATTGTGACCTTTGCAGTGTTACACAAAGCAGTTAATCGCTCGGGTTGATACTACTGCATGCGCAATGCTACCACGTGGCACCAAAAAGCGATGAGCTCAGAAGTTCGTAGCTTAGATTATCATCTTAGGATGTCAGTCCGTATGATCTCAGTTGCCTTACACATAATGTGTATACTTTTACAATATGAATACATTGTTTAGCAATTCATGGTTCTCACAGCAGCCATTGGACAAGATTTTCAGAAGCACAATCGCGTTGGACCACAATAGCTTAAATAGTTAGAACAACACAATAACAAGACTGTTCTCCGAATCCTAGCAATAGCAGAGAGGTTTTTTTTTTTTATTTATTTTTTTTTTTTCCTTGCGGCCCTAATATCATTGTTCAGTTTCTACGTTTCAAAGTGCATATTGCATAAATGACTTCAACAAACATAGCAGTTTTATTACCTTAATCTACGCAGGTTCATTGACAAACAATTACTGCATTTAATATTGAACGCTACGTAGATATCATTCCCAGTCTTTTGGAAGTAATTTGCACTGGAGAGTTTATCGTCCTGACTTAAAAATGTAAACTAAGCACATTAGTACTGGTGAAATTGTGTATCTCTTTAAGAAAAACAAGAAAACTAAGGAAATAAAAAACGGAACTTTTAGAGAGCGGTAGTACTTAAAATCGTAGGATTCTTTGGCTAAACTGACTAGAGCTAGCGGGGCGCTTTAGCTAGCTACATATGATCTGAAATCAGCCGAATGGCTGTTAGTGGCGTGTTCACCCTAAAAGAACACGCACTTCTGCCAAACTTGGAATTCTAATAATTTTAAGCATTGTTCTGATTGTGCAATGCTTCGATTACTGGAACACCAATGAGGCGTTCTGAATGAAAATGGGGCCCTCCCCCACGACCGCGTTATTTTAGTTTATGGTCACTGATATGCAATCCAGAAAACATGTTATAACTTTGACATTTGGCAAAAGAGGCAATAGGCTCCTTATCTCAAACTATTTATCTAGGACCCCTCTATAATCTTGCCAATTTGTGTGGTTGAATTTTGGAAAACTCTGTATATACCTATTATATCTGTTTACATTTTCAGACTCATATATTGTATACTTTCCCTGAAAAAGTATTAGCTTCTAAACAAGGTTTGCTACATAAACGGCAACACTTTGATTTGTTTAGGTTCCTCTTTCTCAAAACCCTACTGAAACAGAGAGTTGAAATTTTTACTGCGTATAAAACATTGTCGTATACCACTAAGAAAATTAAGCTGCTAATGGTGTTTCTGTAATAAATATTTTTTTCCTTTGTGAGAAATCAACCAAAAAGTACATCCAAAGTTTAAAAAAAATATCACAAATATTAAAATGCATTAAGCTTAAATATAAACAGTTCTGTGTATTAAACTCTATCAAACAAATGTGCAAAATTTCAGCCATAGAACGTTTAAAGATTTTTTGGAAAAAGGAATACTTTCTTGGGAAAAATGTAGTTTTGAGATACTCACAGCTGAAACTTAAGATCTAAGATATGAGTAACATGATCAATTCATCGGCATTCCCGGTCACCACTGTCCTAATGGCTAGACGACCTAGGTGTCACACCAGCATCTTTCCTCGAGGTAATCTCCGGATACGGTCGGTTACATAATTGATTCCCTCTTCATCACGCGGTACGGTCCTGACCATGGTTGTTGAAGCCTGGGTCTACGCTCCTTAGTACGGTAATACAATTATCCTGAAAACATCAACGGACACATCATGTCTCCTGGTAGCATCTACTCCCCATATCACTTCCTCAGCCACCCTCGCGTCGGACACCCTCAGACTAATGATACTCTGCCTCTCTAGCAAGACCTCACTCTCCACTGGCAAGCTGTCGCCCGATGCCGTTACAATCTCTTAGGGCCGATTCGGATCCCTTGTCAGTTACTCCTCCGCTACGTCAGGTCAGATTATAGTCCGGCTGCACTTGTGTCCACTAGTATCCGACACAGCTTCCCTCGTATCCAACCGTCGTTGATTAGGTTTTCCTCCGTTCTCTTGTACAAGACAAAAAAGCTCACGCGAGGGGATGGTGATTTTTCTTTTATAGTGTTAAACGCACGCTTTTACTACATATGGCACCGCTGGCGATGACACTCGTGATACATAAAATGAATATGGAATGCGATGGCGGGGGAAACCGAAGAACCGGAAGAAAATCCGCCCCAGCGCCACTTTGTCCACTACAAATCCCACATGCTGTCGCCTGAGAGCAAACCCGGGCCTCCTGACTGAGAGGCCAGAGGTCTAAATCATCGGCCACGGTGAGGCCCGGGGGGAGGTGGTGATGACGGCTCCGTATGCTCCTTGCACCGTGGGGTCTTATTTGTTTCCCACCTGCTCGTCGTTTTGGTCGTGGACACTCACTCCTTCAGTAGGTGCCATAGTCGGCCACACCCCCAACACACTGGTCGACTTGTTTGTGTAAGTCTTTCACCACGAGTTCTGGCCTGCTACATCCCCAGCATATATCAGTAGGAGATTGTCGTCGACTTCCTTGAGTTGACACAGAGGACCCACGGCGGGAGCAGCTGTTACCTTGGTTCACCCACTATGCTCTTCTCAGGCCCGCGATATACCATCCATCCGCAGAGGCCGCCTGTTCATTGGCTAGGTTGCGTACAGTACAGCAAATGGTGTCTTGTCCGGCCTCATCTCCAGCACATACCACTAGAAGATGACCGCCGAAGTCCCTTAAATAAGTTTCTGGGCCCGGCGTACGGAGCAGCCGCACCGAGCCGGGTCAGGTAAGGGATCCCTTGCTCTCGGTGGCAGCCGCGCTTGCCTGCGCTATCGTTTTAATACTCTTGATGGTTTATCAAGTTCTATTGGTGTAATAGACAAGAATGGGGATATGCCACTGACCGATACCTTGTTCTTTTTACTTTCTATACCACGTAAGTATACACAATGAACATAGAGAAGGTATTGTATTCTACCAAAAATGCTATGGACTTTACCGGAAACATATGCTTTGAGGTCTGCTGATTCCGAGAAAAAAAAATTAGAAAAAGTTCCGTCAACGCGTGTGTCTGTGGGCAGTATAGCTCAAAAACGAAAAGGTCATTAAAAACCAAACTCAGTATTTAAGTTAAGTATCTTTCAAGGATGCGACACGAAGATTTTCAAAAAAAAATCCCCCCACCACAAAGTGCCCTCTGCATGGAAATGTTTTTGAAAATTTTGTTTACCTCAGAAATGGCTCTAGCGATTTTGATTAAAATACCGTATAGTAAAGATATTCACATCATAAATAAACTGTATATTTTGGAATTTGTTGAAATAACCTCTAAAGACCTCTTTATTAGAATGAGTTTTGCTGAATTTTGCATAACAGCTAAACCGTAAGAGATAGACAAAACCTAGTACTCAAAAAATGTAGAACTCGTTAAAAGACATACGTTTGCTATGTAAAACTGGCCGTTTCTGAGATATTCCTTGTGATTGGTTTCAATTTTAAACTTCTTAAACTTTTCTCAAACAGGAAGCGCAGTTTCGTTTCATCTCTACTGTTTTATTGCAGACCATGGAAGCGAACCGAACTTCAATTGTTTCTCATAGCACCAGCTGTGAGCGCTTCGGAGCCTAAAACCAGCTCTAGTTATCAGTTAAGATAGTTTTGTATCTAGAAAAGCTTCTCTCAACATCAAATGAAATGACTGTGCAAATCGGAAGTGTAGAACATCTCTCGTGTTTATTCTCGGGAATTTATGCTCCCTGCTCAAACTACGTTGTCTTCATCACACATAGTTGCATATCCATCGTTTTATGCAGAACATTTCCGAATTTTGTTCTCACTCTTGTAGTAACCGAATCTGGTGGCGCTTCTTTCATTGCCTGTGTAATTTGTCTGTTATGCGGACATTTATAAATTTGCACACTCAAGCATTGTTTTGTTTTAGATAGATCTACAAATTTATGTTTAATGTACACTAGAGATCCCTTTAGTTCTTTAGATATTAGTGAGTTTGATATATCCATTGCAGCACAACCCTTGCTGTCTAACGAATTTAGTACGTTAATTATTTTATGATCGTAACACTCAACGAACACTTCTGAAGGCGCTGTCAATGTAAATACAGGTAGCTCAAAGTTCCACAAAGACAATCGGTTTGTACCACCCTTGCCGACGTGTGTCACGCCACAAAACCTCCATGTAAATATAACTGAATTCCCAACATCAACCGCCGCCAAAGTCTAGTAATGACCAGAATACCACACAATGAATCAGACCATACCATGGGTGCAACATTAGGCACTGAAAATGTGAGACTTTTCTTTTTCCCGTCTTCACTCCTTCGATCAGTATAAGCTTTTGAACAAAATCAGTAACAGTCTGCAAGCGCGGAGACGGTAAGTTCTGGTATCAGCATCATCACCATCATAACAATGGGTTTAGACTATGATTGATCTTAGGTAGAGTCCGACTGAAAAATGCAATGCCTTAACCGGGATTTGAACCACGGATCTCCCAACCTCTAACCTGTTGCTCTGCCACTGAGCTACTATGGCAACATGCTGGCATGGTACTGAATTTCTCAACTGACTCGCATGTTTCCCGGTAAACCTCAAGGTGACCTCAAATTATTTTGAGATGATAACCCCAATGGCGACTTACAGTGTTGTAAGTACTTTAGACCTAGTATAGCCAACAATTATGGTCAATTGGTATTGGATTCATTTTTTTTCCACACAAGCCATGTGTAGGACTGGAGTTGGATAGGATTGATCTGTTCCGACTCCAGCTAAAATTGCTTCATCCATCTTCTAGCAGGTCTTCCTCGTATGTTCACGTAAAAATAATATTCAGGCAGCATAAACTCCCGCAAAGATACTGATTGAACTCCCACTCTAGAAAATTCCCGCAACTGGTTTCCTTAATCATCAGGTTCCCCATTTATAGAGGGGTTTAGGGTTCAACCAAAACCTCTGACACGTTATTTGTTTATTTAAATTGATATCAAACTAATGTGGGAACATTTCGTTAGATAACAGCAGGTACACTACAAGCAGCACAGCTACAAGAAAAAAGGTACACGGCAACCGTGTAGGATACTGTTAAGTTTAGATCCAATTATGGACTCCCCCATTTTTTTTCTGGATACGGGTATGGTTTCCTTCCCACTTCATCAAACAAAAAGACTAGATACGTTCAGTGCGTATGTGTGTTATGAAATACGGGTACCTGACCACTTTATTTTACTTACGAGCACAGGGTTGTTAAAATTATTTGTCACTTTATTTTAGTTATAAGCTTTCATATTCTCACAAAATTGAATTAAATAGTACGCCATCGTTTTCAGGGAACGAAATCTCGATATTTCCTTCAGTAAGTATAGTTGATGCAAGTGTGAAATATGCTGATATTAGGCTTTCCTTACACATTCTCCCTGGCGGGGAACTTCTTGCAAGCTGCTTCTAATATTTAAGTACATTTGATACTGCAATATACTGCAGGGACTCTCAGGGTGCCTGCCCTGGTACATTGCACGGTACAGGGTAAAAAATACGACTTGGCCAGATTGATGACAGTGCAAAGTACAACTCCTGGATTTCTAACAATAGACCTCTCTATCTAATTCCTTACGCTTGTCGCATTAGCTCCACCTGTCGCCCCCTTTCTCACCTCCCCCTATTCATTCTCACTACATTCCTGAATATTTTTGTTTCCCCAAAATGCGGGGGAAGGGGTAAATGAAGTGCCTCAGGGATGTAATTTAACAGATGTAGTCACAACATTAATTTCATTCGCCGTTATTAGGTTTCAAGGCATGGAAACTGTGTGAAACTCCACTTTTGAACGCTGCGCAAAGAATATTTAACTAAGTCGAAGTTCCCATATTTTCCAATGTCACTTTGGAAAGTACAACACGTAGTACACTGAAGGGGGAACATCAGGTACAATATTATGTATAGGTTATTCGAATCAGAAACAATGATTCTGGTTGAAAATATAAATGTTTTGAGATTATATATATAAACATTTTAGCACACTTATTACTCAATGGGGCATCTCTTGATCGTTTCTATAAACAAACATGGAGAGCATTTGAAGAAAGAAATAAAGAAAGAAAGAAAGAAAGAAAGCAGGCAGTAATAAAGAGTTCCACTGATTATGTTCTGTCTAAGGAACAGACGAATAGTAAATTTATGTCACAAAAAGGGTAATAATAGTATTTACTTAAAGTTAACAGGCAGAAGATGTTCATGTCAGTTGATCCTTATTTGTTGTAATCTTGCCCGATTAACATGTATCCTTTCGCACACAATTCCCTTCCCCTTTCTCCTGATGTGCTAATGTACCCTCTGAAAGACGATATACAAACTCTACGCAGTGCAAGGTCAGGCAATGAAAGCGATATTACAATTCTTTTATAATAGATGTTGTGCTTTCGTCATTCTGAAAGGCAGTTTTAAACCGAGGGATCTCCTATGCATTTGTTGATGAAAATGTATACGCGTTACTGCCGTTGCACAATATATTTGATTCATGCGGTTATGAAAATGTAAATTTGGTAATGCTCTTGGAATATATTAACATAAATAATTATGTTAAATAAAGAATTACTTTATATCGTATTTCATTGAGGTTCAACATGGAAATTCCTACTCTGCCTCCACCAAGTGTCCTTAAATGATTATAACATTCATCTTATTACAGATGAAAAATTCAAACAATGTAAGTATCACAGCATTGTGGTTTACTCAAGCTAAGAAAAAAATACTATTGTGTTGTGACCTTTTGTTCATTAGTTACTGCGTGATAAGCAAAGACGCAGCGAATATCGGACATTCACTGATATTCAAGTTTTCTGTAGAAATTTGGACTCACAGAAAGACTTTTAAAGTTGAAACAGGCTTACAGCACAAGTGGCATGCATTTTTGCTGATTTTACGAGAGTTTGCGTACAATATCAATAATAACTGTGCCCGAGTTTACAATTATCTGTCTACAGCAAAAGATAGCGTTACGGAAGGGAAAAAATGACATGACGTTTTATTTATGGACGCTGTTTAACTGCTGTGGTTCTCAGCGTCCCATTCTATACTGGGGGTGAAAGACCGCTTAATTTTGCTCAGAGGCCTCTCTAACAGAATTGAGGTTCTTTTACGTGCCGTAAATCTACGACACGGTACCATGCTAAGGATTTTTACGCCTGAAAAAATCCATCGTCCTCCGCCGGATTTGAACCCGCGACCTTGTGTATATGAAGTTAGCATGGTAACCATTACACCACGGATGGCAACGCTACGTAGGGGAGGTAACATATATGCAGTATTTGTTTTGTTTTTTTTAGTTGCTCTACTATGCACATAATAGGTGGAGAAGGTGTGTATTGAATTCCACTAAAAATCCTATATCGGTATTTCACCGGAAATACATTGGAAGCCTCCTGCATATGAAAAATAATGTGGCCGATGTGTTAGACTGCTTGTTTCCCACCTAGGCGGCGCGGTTTCAATCCCAGGCACTCGCATGTGTGATTTGTGGTGGACGAAGCGATGTCTGGGCGGGATTTCTCCGGATCCTCGGGTTTCCCCCGCCACTCCTTCCACCAATTGCTCCATCATTATCTTTCCTATCGCCCATTTCACTTGTATTTTATATCATACACTTCCTCGCGCTCATGCCTGGCTACGGGTCGATCACTCGCGGTTTCAAGCCGCTGGCTCCCCGACAGACTTCTGACCCTTAGGCATCCACTTATAGGTCCTAGGGGAGTATTAGTCCTAAATACGGGGAAGGTTAGCCGTCTACGAAAAAAAATGTTGCATGTCTGTGAATAACATAACATAAAAAGGAATGGTCCAATAAACATCAAACTTGATATTTATGTTTAGGTTAGCATATTCCAAAGACACGACGCAAAGACTACAGAAATTGCCTCCTCTCAGCTACCCTTACCATGGAATATTTTTCGAAATATTTCATTTTCTGAAAAATAACACAAAATACTTTGAAGCGCCGTAATATAAACATATTTACATGACAAATAAATGTATAATTTGAATTTTCTGGGAATAGCTTCATTCGTAAAGATTTTGTATAATCTTGTATAACTTGTGTGCGATTGATGAAAAATCTGTCAGACGGAGAATTTACTGCAAATAACTTTTTTTTGACAAAAATAATTTCGGAGAGGTCCGTTATTATTTGTTCGATTTGTTAAATACTTTGTCCATCTTTTAAGTTCTGTTGATTTTTCAGTTATTTCTTCCGCTTACATGGAAAGATTATAGAGTGTTAAGACCAATATAGAGCTTCCAGTTCTTAAACAACATTTGACTACTACTTTTCCCTGCGTATAACGAAATGTGTAATGGAGCATTTTGTGCAAAGTTTTATTTCGATTACATAAGATCGACATAAAAATAAGCTTTCGTAAGAATAGTTTTCAGAGCTACTAATAAATATAGAGGGTAGAGAAAGCCATGAGAACATAACAGATTAGATTTTTACAAATGAACAACCGTGTCGGAGTTTACCGCCACGGGGCATAGGCAGAAAAGGCATTTGGGGCCTGTAAACAGTAGGTATCAGTCGTACGTTTTAGAGTTTTGCTCTGCGAGCGGGATATCTCCCGATATGTGGATAGGGTATAGTAATACATTCAGAGAATTTTATGGGACGGCATGTCGAACAAACATTTTAAGTACAGGGTTACTACAAAAGAAATAGACAACTTCAACTGCCTGTAAGTCAAAAACTAGTAGAGATAGCAACCTAATTATTTTGGAGGTATGTTGAGAAACTCTCAAAGTTTCGTTTGTTACTATTGGTAATGCTGTAGTGTTTTGTTTGTTGTTGCAGAAGCTGAAATGGCGGAAAATCCTGTGGAAAAGGCATATTGCGTGTTGGAATTTGCTAGAACGCAATCAGCAACTGTTGTCCAACGACATTTTAGAACACGTTACCACAAAAATGAAATGATGCGCTCACAAAAACCAGCATCGTCTTCATCATGTCGCAACATGTCGATGCAAAAGTCACGCCGTATGACCTTATCTTCTTCACCCAGAAACTGCAACATCTGTAATCTGTAAGGCATCATGTGCAGTCGCTTCCGCAAGATTTTCCATACAGTTTGCTGTGGAATTTGTAATTGCATGCTTGGCCTACATGTCGATCTGTGGGTTTCTTATGTAGGCAGAACGAACACGTTCAACGTTTTCTTCCGAAACTCCTGGCCTTCCCGAGCTCTTCCCTTTGCACAAACATCCCGCTGTCTCGAATTTTCTATACCAGTCATAGATTGGCTGTCTAGCCGGTGGCGTTTTGTGGTAACGTGTTCTAAAATGTCGGTGGACAACAGTTGCTGATTGCGTTCTAGCAAATTCCAACTCGCAATATGCCTTTTCCACCGGATTTTCCGCCATTTCAGCTTCTGCAACAACAAACAAAACACTACAGCGTTACCAATAGTAACAAACAAAACTTTGAGAGTTTCTCAACATACCTCCAAAATAATTAGGTTGCTATCTCTAATTAGTTTTTGTTTTACAGGCAGTTGAAGTTGTCTATTTCTTTTGTAGTAACCTGTATTTTAAGGCCGAAAAGCATACAGGGGACTTGGAGACTAAAGTCTACAGCCAAAATTCATACCCTGACAGCAGCGTTATTACCGTGCTGTTGAAAAGTTTAACATGCGCTTTACCTTTGTTAATACAAACCTCTCAGATAACGCACTGATTATTCTGGGAAGTCGCCGACGTTTTGCAGCGCACCAATGAGCGCGTCACTTCAGCCAATGAATGCGTAGAAATCACAAATGACAGACGTTAACTACACGTGGAGTAAAAAACTGCTTTGCAACGTCTTAACTGTTCTCTCTCTCTCTCTCTCTCTCTCTCTCACTCTCTCACTCTCTCTCTCTCTCTCGTTCATCTCATTCATGTAGTTTTCTTGTGAACTTCACAAGTGCAAGTGGCGTTTACTCTGTATTCTTAAATATGTGAAACCGATTGAGCTGATGTGGGCACGCCTTAAACATGCCGTAGGAAAACGGAATGTGACTCCTTCTATAAGTGGCAGTGTGTGCAAAGGTTGAGGGAATGTGTACCGAATATAAATTCGAGTGTGTGGGAAAGATTTGTTCAGCACACTATACAACAAAAGCGAAAATGTCAACTGTTTCACATGATAATGTTTCGTTTGTGATACATGCGAGTGGGAATGCAAGTGACAGCGAGAAGGCGAAGACATATCGTAATGTAAGTAGAAAATGTGGTTATATATTATTAGCATTGTGTAGTACTCTCGTGGCACTTAATAAGAACCTTGTTAATGTTATTACTCACTTGGTACTCTAAGAAATAAATGTCCATGAGTGTAATGCGTATTTACTAGGAGAAAACGTGACAACGTTGCTTTCTGCGTTATTGAATGCCTGCAATCTTATCGCAGCCTTTGATGTCGCACATGCTAACCTTTTCAGCTGCACGATAATAATCATTAAACTATAGGAAGACCCATCCTGGTGCTGCTGCAGGAGATGCTCCGGAATTATTTAGTGTCAATAATAACCTATGACTAAACGAGTGCAGATATAAAATTAGTGGAGCAAACCGTATAAGCAATATTGTCAATCAACGTGCGGAATGTTGATTTTCTAAAAGAATCGACCAAACTCCTTATCATCTTCCATATTTACCACTTTATTAATGTACATTTATGTCCATAAAAATACTGGCATACTCCGAACTGGCACCCCGTCGCCTTGGATAATCGTATTTAAATTAAATGGGTGACATTCGAAAGGAAAAATCAAATATTTTGGTGCATATCATCAATGGACAACAACAGACGAGACAGAGGGAATCAAACACAGCAACTAAATGCACTCACATTTGTGATGGGTCGATATGGGTTCATTGTTGAATAGCTAGCAGACAGGTTACATGTGAATGTTTACTTTTAAAATTGTGTTGTTATTAGAGCATTTTGATGATTTATGGCGAAACCACAGGAACGTTGTTGTTGTTGTGTTTTGCAGAGGCTGGTGCAGGTTCAGCATGCTTTTTGGCGAAGGTTTCAACATGAAGCTCCTACACACATGTCAATTTTGGCAGCGCCGTGGCCGACTGGTTAGATCACTCACCTCTCACCAAGGGTTCGATCCTAGGCGACCGCATATGGGACTAGTGATGGACAAAGCGGCGCATGCGCGGGTTTTCTCCGGATTCTCTGGTTTCCCCCACCATCGCATTACACTGGTGCTCCATCTTCATTCAATGTATCATCAGTGTCATCGCCTGCGGTGCCAGAGAAGTAAAATCGGGCGTTAAACACTATTTAAGCCCGTCAGTTTTGAAGTAGTGCCGTGATTTTGAGGATCGTTGCTGCATATGCCATTAAAGGAAAGGCTATTCAGGGAGACCATCTGTCAATACGGGAATTGTTGAACATGTGCGGGAGATATTTGTACGTAGTCCGTAGAGCTGGTTAAACATTCCTAAATCCATCTTATCTAAGAGCCTGCGTACGTGACTGAAGTTTCGTCTCTATAAACTGCAATTAGTACATAAGTTGAAACGTGATGATCGTGCAAAACGATTGGATTTCTTTGAGCGTTTATTGATACTAATGAAGGTTAGTGAAAATCTGTCAGAAAAAATAATTTTCAGTGACGAGGCAACATTTAGGTTAAAAGTGAAGAGGCATAATGTTAGAATTTAGGGGGAACCAGAATCCACAACCAATTTTGGAAATTGAAAGAGACTCTCTTAAAGTGAATATCCTTTGTGCCGTATGGAAACGTCAAGTCTATGGCCCATTTTACTTTCTAGAGGCCACTTTCAACATTCCATATTATCTTGACATGCTCACTGAATGGTTATTTCCACAATTGGAAGAAGGCAACAAATGATTTTCCAACATGATGGAGCATCTCCTCACTGGAATTTACATGCTTGGGAACATCTGAACAAGCGGCTTCTAGGAAGATGGATTGAACATGCCGGAAGCTATGTGTTCGATAAAGGGCCACCGAGATGGCCTAATTTGACGGTCTGCGACTTCCTTTTATGAGGTTACATAAAGGGTGGTGTCTACATACCCACATTGCCTCAAAATCTGCAAGAAGTGCAACTTCGTATCACTGCTGCCATCCAGTCCATTTTATCGGATATATTGGCGTGAATGAGAATATCGCCTTAATTTCTGCAGCGTCACTCGTGGGACCCACATTTTGTCTATGAAGTACAGTAAAAATATTTGAGTTTTTCATTCAATGCCAATGAGGTACAGTAAAAAATATTTGAGGTTTTCTTTCGAATGTCACCAACTTCACCCAAATACGACCATGAAAATTACAATTTAGATTGTTTTTAAATTTATTATGTCCGATTCTCTAGGACCGTTTTGCGTAAATATGTTTGTCATCGAGTGAAAATAATAACAGTTAACACGACCATATAAATAACCCTGAGTGGAGGGCATGCTACTACATTTGAGTTTTTTTTATTCCGATATTTCTCACATTTCTAGATTTGGTTTTGCACAATTTGTTCCACATAATGTTAATCAGTTTCTAAATTATATAGTTCAGTTAAAAATGTTTTGTTGGATAACAAACATAACTTTAGGCCAGATTTATAAGAAAATTTCAGATGCATTTTTTTCTGTTATAATGTGATGTGGCGTGTGTGTGTGTGTGTTTGTGTGTGTGTGTGTGTGTGAGCAGTACAACTCAAAAACAAAGGTCCTTGTTATTTCAATTCAAAATCCTCCCAGGAAGAAGCATAAATATTTTCAAGAAAATCCCTCAGCCCAACCTAACCTTTACATGTAAACATTTTTTAAGATATTAATCTTCTCAGAATGTTTCTAAGGATTTTGATTTAAATACCGTATGTGTAAAACTTTTTCGTCACAAATTAAATGCACATTTTGAATTTACTGGTAATAACCTCGGAAGTCCCCCTCTTCCTTACTGACGACTGCATAACTGGTAAACCACGAAATAGACAAAATCTTACTGCACAAAAAATGTAGATCTTGTTAAAGCACAGTTTTTTTTTTAAATCGACTATTTCTCAGATATTCCTTATTATTGGTTTCAATGTTTAAGTATTTCTGCGTTTCTCAAATGGAAAGTCGCAATTGGTTTTCTTTCATATTTTCAAGCAAGGAGAATGGAATTTCAACGCTATCACATAGTGACCGGCTCTTAAAAGATTTGACTATCGTCTAGGCCCGTATTCTCTATTTCTAATGTATCAGCAAGGAAGTATACGACAAACACATTTCTATAAACTTTTTACATCGATTAATGTGAAGTAGATAGAAGAATACGCCTTTAAAGGAAGTTTGTTTGTTGAAGAATGAGTAGAGAAAGACATGTCAATGTAATGCATCAGATTTCTATTCCATTTAATATTGGTGTTTAGTTGCTCTAACCTTTTGGCTTATAAATCTGCTAGAAAGCCTTTTGGCATACTTAGATGACTTTGCTGCTCGCAACGAATGATAGAGTTTTTCATGTGCAAACTTAATTCCAAGTTCACCGTGCACGTGTCTACCTAGAGATATTTGCGCATTAACTCTCCAGAATCATATTCCGCGAACAAAATAAGGCAGGTGTGTTAGGCAGTTACGTCATAACTAATTTTTGCCGTTAATTGTAAACAAGATGGAAGCACCAGCTTGTTGTTAATCCAGATCCGGCTAGGAGTTAGGAACACGCAAACAGAGGGGTATCTAACAATACTTAGAGCACAGCATCGTTAGTAGGGCATTGTAGGGCCCTATTTGCTTCTAAAATTACCATGGGAGGAAGGGATGAAGGGAAGATCAGACCCGGACGATGATGTGCTCTAGCAAGGACGATGACCGTAGAGATCCCAACATGGTACCAATTCTAGCCTTGTATAAATCCACTCGCAAACCGGGGATTTTGAGAACAGCCAGGAAATAGAAACAAAGAAGGAAAAAAAACATTGTGGCCAGTCCAACGGGAACCAAAGCTGAAAACTGAAATATGAGACTCGCACACTACTGCATATCCATCTCTCTCGGTCAGTTGCCACGCTGTTCGAGCCGCTAAATAATTAAGGGCAGCTACGTAATTTCAGGAAACCAATCAAACTATACTTGTACATTGAGGAACAAACAGAAAATGTTTAAAGACAGATTATGCAACGCTTTACACGAAACAGCAAATTCCGTCTGCTTCTGTGGCCTGGTGCTGACTTCCAAATCCAGAGTCCCGGACTGAAGGATGAAAATTGTTCTTTAGCCAGGATTATTTCCCATCCTCCCTAGAGTCTGGAAGTACGAGTGAGAGAGTAAATGTTTGAATGAAAGAAAAGAAAAACCCCAAAACTCCACACTTTAACAAACAGTAAAATGAGTGAACATCGTTGCCAAAGACCAATTCTATTTGCCCAAAAGCAAAGCTGTCGATATGAGCCTAAATGGTAAAAGCGACATATAAAAAGGAAAATAAAAAAAGGTGATATATAACACTCCAAATGACCTTCTCAATCCTCTATCATTTACTAATGGGTACAGTTTGTACAAAATCCTCGTTAATTCGAAGAACAAAGCCATGCCGACTCAGTTCCCATATCAGAAGTCGTTTCTCTCTTGTGGAGGTAGAAAGTGGCATTATTGACCTTATTTAGTATTTGTCGAATGGGTTTCTCTTGTAACCAATGATAGCGTATCTATTATAAGACAACTGTATTGGACACCATGTGGAGTTACCGTTTCAGATGTCATGCGTAAAGTAGGGAAGCAATCTGTGAGCTCATCTTAATGTTTGTACAATGGCGTTCCTCTTGTAACCAATGTCACCATACCTTCGCTTTATACCAAGGTCTCAACTGTCTTATATGGGTATCGGCCGAGACGGCAATGATCTCGGTTTTATGCCACTGCGCAGAAGTGGCACAGGACAGGGTGCGTTTATTAGCTTTGTCTTCGTATTGTGAAGTGTTTGGACAATACGTGCGTTGAATGCGATTTTCTTAGGCATGTTGTTAGTCCAAGGAAATGCTTGCCAACAAATTCAAGCTCGAACAGCGTATTTTTATGTACGATACATACGTAAAAACTGAGTCATGTAGACGAGTGTGTAGGAAATTTCTGCAGCAACTTCCTGGTTCTCCAATTCCGGACAGAGATATTGTGAGAAGTTTGGTCAATAACTTTAGAACAAGGGAACACTCACCTAAGAAGTTTCTGAGCCGTGTTGCACATCAAGTGGGTGTTTCACAAACCTTTCTTCTTTCAGCTCCTAAACACTTAAAACTGAAACCCTACGGTGTGACTATACTGCAGAAATTATGAACATTACTGAAGAAGAACTTATGCAAGTGAACGGTAATTTCATCCGACGATGGCAACAGGTCTTTGCACAGATGAACACCATCTTCAATATAGGCTTATAGCACAAAGTTATTACTCGTTATATATACAGGTGTTAGGGATACGAGTACGCAGATTTTGCGTACTGGGAGATCCAAGTGTGAATAATAAAGTCTAATGACAAATACATGTATCCTGAAAGGTAAAGGAGATAACTGAACGTTACTGATTACATTATTTGCATAATCTGGCAAAAGAGTAGGACTTAAGAACCGAACGTTTTGTTTTCGTTTGCAATCAGGCATGCGTTCACACTTGCAATGGGTGAAAGACTAAACCAGGCCAGTGCTTGAAATCCGGTTCGCCACGAGCATGTGTTTATTATCAGCTACTGCTACTAACGAGGGGTGTGTTGGTTTTTTTTTCAAGCTATTCGATCGTATTCACAAAGCCTGGACTAAAGCTACGTAAGAAGCTATGCATAAGATTTAGTCTGATTATCAAAGAGAATGCAAATTCAAATGTGAATTATGGAAATATCTCATTCGGGTGCATCGTGGATAATTAAATCAAAGCCCCATCTTTGCTAAGCAGGAAATTTATTACTGGCCAATAACTGTAACATTAACAATATGACATGTTCATTTACAGTGGAGCTCAAAATATGCAGGCATTGCATCTTAGCCAATTTTGCCGTACCTTCGTTAAAGCTTTCGTTCTACCCAATTTATAGGGATGCTTCAAACTCACGTATGCAAAGATCATCAATGGTAGAAACCTCGTCTTGGTATATCTCACTCTTTATATGCCCCCAGAAATAATAATCTAAAGGATTGAGATCTGGAAATGGTGCAGACCAAGGTATTGGTCCAAATCGACCTATCCACAGATCGGGAAATGTGTGATTTAAATGTTGTCGAACAACTATATTGGTGTGACGGGAGGCCGAAATGCATGGACCATATGTTTTGCCTTGTTTGAAGAGGAAAATTCCACAAAAAAGGGGGCAGATTGTTTTAAGAAACTGCTGATAAGTTGTTCCAGCCAATCTTGTGGGTAATGCAAAAGGGTTTATCAACTTATCTCCAATTATAACAACTCAGAAGTTCAGTGAAAACCGGGAAACGAGTTTGCCACAAAATATGAGGATTTACAAAGGCTCACACATGATACTTATGAAGATCCAACACACCTTTACGTGTGGAACACGCTCCATCAGCCACTAGCACCTGTGATGAAAAATTGGGATTGCGCACACACTGTTCTTTTAGCCATTGGCAAAATGCTACTCCAGGCGGATAAAATTTTATTCCAATGTGCTACAATATTTGAATATGTTATGGACGAGGTAACTGCTCTATGAACCGTCCAACTTAATGAAACAATGGCACGTGCCATATCTCGTGTACTTGCGCCTAGATCCTCTTCCGCCAGCAACAAAATTGCTTCCTCTGCCTGCAGTACCACATTCGAGCCCTGTGGATCCCTATATTTTAGGTTGGGGAATCACACCTCGATTCTCGTACTCGCTGAGCTACTGTTTGCTACCTACTCTTTCCATATTCGACAATAATCATCAAACGAAGCCGCACCGCAGGTTAATCTCCCAACTATATACAAATATTATTACGAAAGTTTATTTTTCCATCTTCTTCAAATTGATCAAAAAAAATCTTTGCAGAAATAGCTACATTATAGATTTCTGTGCGATACAAAGTGAACAGTGATAAATGTTTAAGGAGTTGGTGATATACGTTGGTCTTAGAATGCTAAACTCTTTCGACGTAATCGCGAGAAACAACTGTAAATCGGCCTGACTTTATTTATTTATTTTGTGCAGTGTGTTTTCGTTCTAACAGATGACACATGTCATCCATGTGATTTCCCGCTCTATTTTGACTGTGCTGGATTACATTCCTGTCATTTTTAGTACCTTTCTGCAAACTTTCGATCCGTTAGACTCAGTCATTATTGAATTTCAGTTATGAAAGTTACATTGTTTATGAGGCATGCATTATAGCTGAAGGACACTGGACAGCTGCGCGAGCTCTGCTGCTATAATGCAATTAAGATGTAAGTTTCTATATTGTTTTTCTAGGTTAATTCAACTTCCATGTGCGTGTTTTTAGGCACATTTATATAATTCTGTTTTAGTAATAATAACAATAATAATATTAACATCAACAATATTAATAATAATGATAATAATATAAAAACCTGTACAAAGTTTAGCGCAGATTAATGGCTGGAATGGTTCCTTGAGCTGAGGGATGAAGATATTGACAGTAGCTTTGTCGTATTGTTGATTCAGAGAAAGATGATTGTGATCATGAAAGCGGCCATAATTCAGGAACAGAACAAGAAGAACCAGAAAATGCTGAATCGGAACCGCAGGAAGAAATAATTCAGGAAGCCGCTTTTGTTTGTTTGTTTGTTGTTGTTTTTTTTTCAGGAAAAGGAGGAAAGACTAAATGGAAGAAAAGTAAAAATGGTACCACTGTCAGAACAAGATCATGTAATATTATTACATATTTACTAGACCCAAAACTAAATGCCATATAACAGAAGCCAAAATAAAAGTTCTGCAATTATTCTTGGATGAAAATATACTACGCATTTTTGTAAAAAGTATAAATATTTATATCAATGAAATTCTTAGTAAATTTTCCAGGAAAACTAAAGAAACAAATACTATAGAGTTTAGAGCTATCATTGCTTTACTGTATCCATGTGTACCTCTGTAATGCTCAAGAAAGAACTTATCGAAGTTGTGGGATAACGGAAAAAGCAACAGAGGGACTTGAATCGTGTTATTTATGCATGAGTAAAAACAAACTTAGGTTTCTCTTGCGATAGCTAAGGTTTGATAAGATTTTTGATAGAGGTTTTCACATAGAGATTGGCAAGTTGTCTGCTATCTAAGAGGTACTGAAACTCTTTACGAATAATTTACAAAACTATTTCTCACCCAGTGTATCCTTTACTATTGACGAGCTTTTGACTTTCAGGGGGAACTGTAAATTCTGACGATATATTCCTAGTAAAGCAGAAAAATGTGTGATAAAAGTGTTTGCTTTAATTGATGTAAAAAGCGGCCTACACCATCAGTTTAGAACCCTCTGTCGGTAGGCAATGATAGGGGCCATACAATGCCAGTAATTCAGCTGAAGATAGTTTTCTTCGGGTAGTTGAACTGTTACAAGCCACAAACCGAAATATTACTGGAGATCATTTATTTACTAGTTTGTCATTAGTTAAGGAACTCCTGGCCAAGAAACTACCATATGTTGGTACAGTCATAAAAGAAAAAAAGGAGAAATGCTGAAATAATTTCTGTCATAAAGAAAGGGAACTAAAACCATTCCCTTTTCGGATTTCAATAAGATTGTACATTGGTACCATACTGTCTGAAGAAAAATAGGACAGTGTTGTTGCTATCAAACATAGACTTCAATGATGCTATGAAATGTCAACAGGCGAAGAACAGAAACTCGAAATGGTTACGTTCTATAGCATAACAAAAGTGGAGGTAGATATTTTGGATCAGCTGTGTCAGAAAAACAATGTCTCACTTTGTAATAGAAGGTGGCCCATTACAATATTTTGAGCATTGCAGCCATAACTGTTTTATGAATGTACAAATACCATTGTGTGCATCCAGATCCTCTGTAAAGAGACTGATTTTCTAGAAAAATTCAACTGGAGACTGATAAAGCCACAAATAGAGCGACGTGTCTTTATTGAAAGCCTTCCACATGAGATTCGAAGAAGAGTTAAATTATTGTTTGGCACTCAAAAAATTGTTGATCGGCCGGGTTAAGTAACTGGATGAAGATGGAGCACCGGTGGAATGCGATGGCGGGGGAAACCAGAGAACCCGGAGAAAACCCACCCCGCTTTGTCCACCACAAATCTCACATGCGGTCGCTTGGGATCGAACCGAGGTGTCTATGTGAGAGGTGAGTAGTCTAACCACTCGTCCACGGCGCGGTCTTGAGTACTACGAGCAACAACTAGACCTATGTGCATCATCTCGAAGATATGCGATAACTTCACAGCCAAATGATGTGTTTCTATTTAAAATCATTTTGCTTCTTATCATCTACATTAATGTTTGTGTATGCCTTAGTTACACTTTGTTTGAAATAAATATTTTCATCTTGTTTGTTTTATTAGTATTTGCTCAGTGTTTATATGGGTGATGCGTTTAAAAACATTTTAAATTCACAAATAAACTGTTTAAAACTTTAGAATATATTAAGTATATCTGTATTAAATGTATTATTCCTTTATTTAATTATATTTTAAAAATGGTCCAACGTACCAGTTAAAGCATTCAGATATATTCTTTGTGTCGCAGATGACACCTATCATCCGCGTGGATATCTACGTCAGGCGTTATCGCGCGAGAAAAGGAGCGATGACATTGGTCAGCTACACAAAATTATACAAAATTCCTTCCGAATGGGGGGAAAAAGGCGTTATAGGCTATTGACAGAAATTTCAGGATATAATTTTTGTTTTTCACGTAAATATCTTTGATATATACTGTTTTAATGAAACTCGTTTAGATCTATTTTTGAAACATTCGAAGCTTATTTAGCTGACCTTCGTTTTTGAGTTATTCTGTTTACAGATATACACGCAAGGACCTTCTTATAAAATTGCTTATTTTGGATTAGGGGGGCCTCAAAACTCATACTTCCGATTAATTTTTGACGGTCAATTTTTTGTGGAGGACAATATTTGCCCTACTTCTTAAGGGAAGTAGAGAAAGCGATTTATACTTTTAAGAGTACGTGTTCTGAAGTCTTAATACTGCAATAAACCAAAAGAATATATATTTACACATTCAGTAAACAGAGGCATCTAAAGCGTTTGCTGAAGAAATATGCCCCTGGATCTCATTTTCCTTGGGTTTTCAGTAAAACTCCGTACGACTAATAATACTGCAAAGCAAAGCGCTACCGCTTAAGAGAGTTTGAGAAAGTTCAGATTGTAAAACGGCAAGATATATTCAGCCATTAACTTGTTAGCACGTCATTTTATTTACGATTATACGAGGGTAGCGGAGTGAAAACAAATCCAGCTTTCTGCAATATCCGAGTAGCAGCTCAAAGACTAAATAGCAGAAAGGAAGAACGAGACGGAGAAGGAAGGAATGAAAAAAAGGAAATCTATTTCGAGGTAGATGGTTCTTCCCGTACCGTGCTGGGAATGCTATATGAAGCGAAATTGGTAGATATCAAGAGAAGAGGTTCAGGCCATCTCCACAGATAAGGAGATGATACCACCCCCTCCCCATCCGTGGCTTACTCGCCAATTTTATGCCTGAGCTCATCCCCTTCGCTTTTTTTTGGCTTCTCGTCTCGCGCAAATATCTACCATCACTACGTCCTCCCTAGAGACAGCCATCCTCTACCTGCAGTCATGTTTCACCATGTGAATCAATCGGCAGTTTCAGTAGCGTGCTTACTATGATTTTAAAATTGTAATCAATACCAATATTAGACATAGAATGTGTTTATCGTGTGTACTCACTAGCCATAGCCGTCTATAGTTTACAAGCCGGAACCTGGTAAGTTTGGCAACACCTAGCGGAGGCTATTTTGGCGGTAGTAACTTTCTGCTAGAGGCGAAATTCATATTGGTTATTTATGCCGATAAAGTGGAAACAATTTGAAATTTATCTAATTTATAGCACCTATTTGTAGGTATGCATGTACATATAATGAATAACATTTCAGTTAAAGGCGTTTTGATGTTGTAATAAGTCTGGATTTATCACGCGCTTTTTCAGACGGCAAAGTAAGTACAAGTAACACATTTGATTAAAATTTTATCGCTTATATTGTGCGTCGTAAAAATGCTATAGCAGAAATAATTAATTCCATCATTTTTCTGCCTGCAGAAAGAGATGTGTTCCTCTGTATAAGCGCAATTACGACAGCTCTAAGGGAGAGGGTTATTTTACTACTTTTCGGTTTCCAACTGATTCTGAGACGAAAGAAAAGTGGTTACGAAGTGGCCAACGGGATTAATGAACGCCAAATAAAACCTCAGAAGTATACATTAAGCATTTCTCCAAAGAGAGCTTTGCAACAGGTGAAACATTTACTGATAGTCACGGTACACTACCACCTAAACGAAACGAACTGCTGCCAGATGTCTACCATACTATAGTTTTAGGACTACCCACACATTTCACAAAACGTGGAAGTATTAAAAGAAAAGACCCTGAGCAAAGGATGACAGAAATTGTAAACAGAGAAAGAACAAGAGAGATTCTACACGAGGAGGTTCTCAAGCATGCAGATTTAATAAATGTATTTTCAGATATTAAGATGCATATTAGTAATTATGTGGATACTTCTATGTGGCAGATAAGTGATAATGAACGTGTGTATTTAACCTACATTTTGATAGCATGACCTAACTTGCTTTGTAATATCAAGTGGATGTTATAAACATCTGTAGTGTTACTACAAAAAAGGTAACCCAATACTGTGGTATTTGTTTTTGTGCATGTGTGCTGCTCATATTTATAACTTTACGGTAAAATTAACAAAGTTGTAGGAACAAAATTAGTAGAAGACAAAGGAAAAACGGGAGTGAGTTTCACGCAGAATCATACGGCACCAGTTTTAAGTGTCTATTTCGATTTTTGGGATTCTTCCCAGCTATCTACTGACAGGTAAACGTTAATCGTATTCTACAGGACCTCAACAAATAAAGGTAACACTATTTATTTTGTTGTTGCATTGTATTCCTTGCCATTTTCCGTATGGCAAAGGCAATTTTCATTGCGAGCTTGTTGATGTAACAGCTGCACATCGGTCCTTACCGCTCATATGGCATGCACCTATCGGTTGTTCCTCCTACCAAAGTAAACGAAAACACAATGTTGAAAAATAAAGTGAATAATCCATCCAGCTATTCCGCAATAGTTCAAACAGCACCTACCAAAGAACAAGCTCTAATTATAGAAGCCCATGACGGTATTACGATCAAAGTTTACATATTTGCAATGGGTAAATTAGTAACCCTGCTAACATTAGATTTGTTTCAAGGATTTCCAACTCCAGAATTTGCATATATTTAGCAAACAAGGATTTAGTTCAGGAACTAACCTCAAAACACACAAATATCTTAGTAAATAATATCTTATTAGAGATGAGACCCCTTTTGACCAAAAACAAAAGAGTTATTATATCCAATGTATGCCCCGTCATACGAAATTATGTAATAGAAGAACAGCTAATGAAACTTGGCATAAAACCAGAATCTTCAATATCATACCTTACAGCAGGTATTTCAACTACAGGCTACACCACATTATGAGTTTCCGTCGTCAGATGTATATTAAATCTGAGGATTTTGACAAATTACCTGATAATTCACAAATAAACTACGAGGCACCGCCTACTGGATATATCTGTCATCCAATTATCCTGTACGTTTTATCTGCAAAATGGAGGGCATTTAGCCAAATATTGCAGGTCTACACAGGAAACATTTCCAGATAAACAAACCAATACCGAGCTTCTAGACAAAGAAGACACTAATGAAAATCCAACCACAAAAAACAAAACATCCACCAATGACGACTTAATATCTAAGATAAACAACAAAAATGCAACCAATGAAGGTTTGGATCCAGAAAATGTGAACACACAAAGAGATGATGAAAATCATACGCCTGCTGAACAACACAAAGATGTGTTAATACAATCAAAACATAACCTTAAAGAAGATTTTCCTTCTTTAGAAAACACTACGCCAATGGACCACAAGAACCTTGCTTTGAAACGCCCATTGACAACATCCAGTAAAATCACAGATCATAAATATGATGAAGAAAAAGAATCTGATTCATCATTTCAAAGCAATGAAGAAGCAACTTTTCAAGACAGGAATGTAAAAACCAAACATATTCCAAAAAAATCCAAGAAAACCGACACACTGACATTGATTAATATTCAGTTGTCAATAATCCAAGAAACAATACAGAGCTCCCCCGGTAACCATATTTTGAACCATGGCCAATTAAAAAGTTTTCTGGAAAACACTGTAGGTGTACCTGATGTAGTATCGGTAGCACTGAACTACACAGAAGATTTACACGGTCTTTTAGACACCATTAAAAGAATCTATCCCTTACTTAACAACAAATCGCTCAAGAATAGATTCACTCGCATAGAAAATAAACTGCATTATAATATACAGAAATCTAACAGTGAACCACCAGCCCCTGCTGACATTCCTTCCCATATCACTACCTAGATATGATGGAAAGTGGAATTTTCCAATGGAATATCCAAGGATACTGTGCAAAAATAGAATATTTTAATATTCTTGTCAATAAATATAGACCCAAAATAATATGTTTACAAGAAACTAACTTTAAAGGCAATTTTGCCCCAAATATTAGACATTACTCTGCTTATAATAAAAACCGAGTTATTGCGGGTCGTGCAAGTGGAGGTGTAATCACTTTCATTAAAGATAATTTATCCCACAAAGAAATTAAATTGAATACAACAATGGAAGTGATAGCATTGATAGTTTTATTACCAAATCCCATATGAATATGTAACGTATATTTACCTAACAGCATGACTTTAGATATTAATGAACTTCAATTACTCTTAAACCAACCTCCTCCACCTCGTATTGTTGGGAGACTTTAATAGCCACAACATAATATGGGGATCTAAATCCACTAATCAAAGAGGCATTAATACAGGAAAATGACCTAATTATTATTAATACATCCCAACCCACAAGGTTTGACTTAGCTCACGGATCTTTCAGTACTATTGATCTAACACTAACTAGTCCTAACACCGCACATATGCCTAATTGGTCAGTTAACGCTGTATTACATGGAAGTGACCACTTTCCCATTACAATTGACGTACTCAATAGGAGCCATTCATTATTTTCTACAGCATCCCCAAGATGGAAAATGAATCGAGCTGACTGGCCTAGATATATATTAAAAAAAAAAATCAATAGACCTTGCCATAGTCTCCTTAAATCAATTCGAAGATTATAACTCTGTAAACATTGATAACGCCGTTGAAGACTTCATTGAAGTAATACTTAAAAGTGCAGAAATTAACATACCCAAAACCAAAACTATTAAGATACGGAACCCAAACAGTTCCTTGGTGGAATGTAAACTGTAAGATGGCAATAAAAAACAAAAATATTCTCTATTTCAAATTTAAGAAGCATCCAACAATGGAAAATAAAATACAATTCTCCCCAAACATTATTTGGAACAAAATAAGAAAAATAAATGGAAACAATAGGAAACTACCCACATCTTATCTATGGGATAAAACCACAAATGAATTAACCAGCGACCCTAAACAAATATCCGACATTTTTTGCAAATATTTTGCTGAAATTTCAAATGACAGACATCACGGAGAAGATTTTATAAAGCTTCAGGATGCTACAAAGCAGGTTAAATCAAATTTGAGTAGAGCGACCAAAATAAATGACCAAGTTTACAATGAAAAAATCACTACAACTGAGATACAAGAAACCCTACATATCTGTAATTCTTACACCCCAGGACCGGATAATATCCCTTACATGATGCTAAAACAACTACCTAACAATGGCTTATTGTGCCTACAAAAATTGTTCAATGATATATGGACACAACAAGTATTTCCTACCAGCTGGAAAAGAATTCTACATAATAGCTATACCTAAACCAAACAATGATCCCACTCTACCTGAAGGCTATCGTCCTATAACCCTTAGTTCCACAATGAGTAAACTACTAGAAAAAATTGCGGATAGG
The DNA here is from genome assembly GCA_030762935.1 of Hymenopus coronatus. Taxonomy (NCBI): domain Eukaryota; kingdom Metazoa; phylum Arthropoda; class Insecta; order Mantodea; family Hymenopodidae; genus Hymenopus; species Hymenopus coronatus. The sequence continues at coordinate 106,779,758 of CM060900.1, read as the reverse complement.
AGACTGCGTTGGTCACTGGAACACATTATATTTTTCATCCCTATACAACATGGTTTCCGACAGTACCATTCCCCATTGTACTGCCTAATAACACTAGAATCAGAAATTATGGACACATTCAACAAATCACAACAATGCACTCTAGCTAGTCTTGATATAGAGAAAGCCTACGACACAGTATACAGAGAAAAGGTGGTACAGATTCTCTTAGAAAACCAAATCACTGGCAATATGTTCGCCTTCATACATAACTTCCTTAATGGCAGACGAATACAAGTAAAAACCAATATCCCAGACTTTAGATATAAAAAATGGAATACCACAAGGTACTTCCCTTAGTGTTACTACATTTTTAACCATTATGAAGAGCTTAACAACATGTATTAAATTACCAGTCAAAGGCTGTTTCTTTTCAGATGACTTGAGTATATTCTGTAAAGGCAAAAATCCTAAAACCAACAAAGACATCCTACAAAATACTTAACTGTCTCTTCAAAAATGGGCTGGATATACAGGCTTCAGATTTTCAATAAAGAAAACTCCAAAAAGAAAATTGCCAATGGTGCTCAGCTGTATATAAATAATCACAAGATTGAAACGTTAAAGTGCTAGGAATGACATTAGACAATAAACTGACATGGATTATCCATCTTAAAAGACTAAAATCTGATTGTATCCGGAAAATTGCTGTATTGAAATCCTTGACAGCTAAAAACTGGGGCGCTGATCTAAAAGTGCTACTTACAACTTACAGAGCAATTGTAAGATCAAAATTAGATTACGGATCGATCCTCTATAATTCAGCATCACCAACAGCTCTTAAAATGCTAGATACTATACAAACAACAGGTCTTAGAATAGCACTTGGAGCCTTGCGAACAAGTCCCTCTACCAGTCTACAAATAGAAGCAGATGAATTACCACTCGAAAATAGGAGGAAATATCTAAGTTTATCTTACGCTATGAAGATCACTGCAAACCCAACTTCCTACATGTATAAGTTTGTATTCCCAAAACTAAAAGAAATAAACCAAAGGAAACATCGTTACCCCGCCTTCTTTGCAAGAATAGCAAGTTACCTACAAGAATATGCCCTGGAACCTCCCCAAATAACTGTAAGACGAGATGTACTAGACGTGGCTCCCTGGAAACTTCCATCACCAGTTGTTAATTTACTAATTCTTAAGTACAGTATATCTGAAACCAACATGGTCTTTCAAAAATGTTCAAGGAGATCCAAGAAAAATACTCGGAATGCGAAAACATTTACACCGATGGTTCAGCAATAGATATAAACAGAGGTTGTGCAATAGTACTTTCAGGACACACCCTAAAACACACACTACCTAACTATTGTTCCATCTTCTCGTGTAAATTATTTGCTATAAAGCAAAGTCTTCACTACATAGCTGAAGAAACAGAATCAAATAAATTTATACTATTTACCGATTCACTGCACTATTAGTCATACAAAGGAAAACAAATGAAAATGCTGTAGTGCAAGAAGTTATATTAACATACTTAAAAGCATCAAACAAAGGAAAACAAATAATTCTAACATGGGTGCCTTCACACAAACAAATCGAAGGTAACGAGAAAACTGATTGCGAAGCACGTGAAGCCACTAAACGCCCTCAAAATTGTTCAATACCTACAACACATCAATATTACATTAAATACATAAACAGGAAAATAAAAGCCAAATGGTTCCATCAATGGTCAAACAATTCCACCAGTAAACTTCACGTTATTTTACCCAACCCTGAAAAGAAAATCACTCTTAATAATTTAAAACGTCAAGATCAGATTGTCATCAGCAGGGCTAGAATTGGCCACAGCAATCTCTCACACAGCTCTCTCTAAAAAACATCCTCCGAAATGTGATAGATGCCAAACAAGTTTAACTACCATCATTTCAAAATGTACCCTATACCACAGATGGAGACTGAAGAATCAAATTCCAGAAGATCCTACTGCTCTCAATGTAACCAACATGATTCCACGAATCTTACAATGTTTAAAAGATATTTCTTTGTACAAACTTTTATAAAAAATTCATTTGCATAAACTATAATTGTTGTTGTTAATTGGAAGCTATTAATCTATTGACTAATAAGACAATATTGTTACAAATGTTGGTTTAACTATGATTATGTTATAGTACTTAATGTTCATTTTGTTTAAATCTTATCTTGCCATGTATTGTTATTAATTGACCGCATTTTGTTATATTGTTTAAACCTACCACGGTTTACTCTCATAGTTACAAATTCTACTGTAATCGTAACTCTGTTATTATTCATAGTTCATACCTTTAAGATCCTATTTTGTTGCTTGTTTATTGTTAATAATCCTGATGTAATTATTATTGAATTATTTATTTAAGTTTATACTGTAAAAACCCACTTTGTAAATGAAAAGTCACTAAAAGACCCAGTAGTTAGGTGACTATAAATAAAGAATTTAAAAAAATGGTAATACATTTAAGTGTTAGGCAGTTTTATGTGCACACCGCTTGAAAAACAAAAGTCAACCGTTTAAAAAATAAGCAAAATGCAGGTTACCTTCTTTTGGCATAAGACGTTTCAGGAAAGATATTTCAAGATTTATAATTGTTTAAAAGTATAATTTACAAAGAGTGTCCAGGAAAGTCCCCACTGGAGCAACAGCAGAAAAATGCAAAAATACTTCGCAGAAAATTGCTAAATAAATTGAGCAGATTGGGAAAAAATACATAAGGAAATACAGAAGCGCTGGCGTTTTGCTTCGTGAATCATTGAACTTTGCTAGTAGGTCATTCGCACAATCTCCCCAGACCTCATAACTTGTAATTTTAACGCGGTATTTCTTTATTAAATCGCAACAAAACAGTTGTTATATTCTTTATCCCATTACGCTATAAGAAAGCATCCAGTTGACATTTCTGAACAACTAAGTGTATGTTTCGGCTTGTAACTAAAGACGGCTCAATTATTAAATTAAACAAAGTGCACGTGCACTTGCCTGAACTCTGGGATGTACAGACAGACTGAAAACTCAGCATTGAAGGCCACTATATATCAGGGTGAGTAAGGCATTTAACGTCTCAATGTTGTTGCTCTGCTCTGCTTCCGAAGTTGCGCGAAACCTACGGAATGAAGACAAGGAGCCGAGCCCCTCTTGAAAACGTGCGCGCAGAGAGAGAGAGAGAGAGAGAGAGAGAGAGAGAGAGAGAGAGAGAGAGAGAGAGCGCGAGTCAGTAGGGTAATCTCAAAGCACACTAAACCATTTTGATGATTATTTCTGATGGACATGAGCGATAAAATATCTTCCAATTTGAATTCCTAAATAACTAAAGGACTAAAACTAATCTACAAAGTCTTAGCTAAGAATACCGTGAAATAAGAAAAACGTTTCCGTATTCCTCAAAGAATGCACGTAGGAACAAAAGCTGGTTAATTGGTGTACTCTGCAGAGAATACTTCCAAAATCAAAAGCTGGTTAAAGTCAGTGAAGCCATGATCATTTTGTTAATTTTAAAGCATGTCATTAATAACAGTATTACGTATTTACCTAAACTCTTCCATTTTCATTCCCAATGGAGGTGAGATCTAGTCATTGCAGGAACCCATTTTTGGTTCCTATGTCAGGATAAATCGGGTTAATGTTCGAGACAAACAGGGTCACGTATGTTCCTAACATTCATACACAGAACAATGCCACCAGCATGGATATGTTTAATTTAACAGATTTCACTTTTCACAAACAAACTCTCTCCCTCTCCTCTCCTTCAACACATTTTATATGGCATAATTCCCATGATTTTCCTTGACATTAAATTCAATCGCTTAATTTTTCTGAGCGAGAGTCATTACTAGTAACATGCAAAATCCGCAAATCGGGTATTTTTTTTTTTTTTTCTTATTCGTTCTCTTCTTCATTAGAAGAGATGCAGTTCCTTGTGCATCTCTTTCTTGGTATTCTCATTCCGTTTGAAGCATGTTCCATTTTTCCTTTTTAAAACAAAGCTCTTTCTTGAATAAGTTCCGTGGACGTCACGAGAACCACTTTTTGTTTTCCTGCTGAAAGTTTTACTTTTTCGTTTGTATTTACCCCTCTACGACGGAAAATATAAAAAAATTAATAAATATATTTTATTTAATATTGGAATAGTTACAATCTTTGATCCTGTTTGACAGAACTTACCGAACCTTTTAAGCAGTATTTATAGTACTTAATATCAAGAGTTGGTAGCCTGAATACCTACTTCAACGAAGATGACAATAATAACTTAATAATGAGCATTAATTGTAAAATAATAACGGGATCTTAAGATTCCTTTTAAAATTTACGACTTTTACTTGGCGTCTTTAAAATAATTGTAACTTTTACTGTCTATAGAAACAGCATAAAACACACACACACACACACACACACACACACACACACACACACACACACACAATGCGTGTTCCCACTCACGGTATTTAAGTATTTTAAATATTGCAGAAAATGATAACCTCTGTTACTGAAAACACAATTTATTTATCTCTTAAGCATTCAATATAACACAACACAATGTACGAATCATTATTGTGACACACTCAAACCACAACTTATAATAACAACTGAACCATTGAATCATAGCTCATTATTGAACTGCACTCGGCAGCTCTGTCATTTGTCAACTATTGCACTCCATAACTACCCAATCGGCCTTAGTCAGCCCTTTATATACTCGTAGGTCCCGCAAACAAGATGGAGCATTCCGGAATAAGGAAACTACGTAAACTGATAGAGAGAAACAACTGGAGCTGTAATTGCGGGGAAGGTGATTATTATGTTTCTTACCGTTATTGCTCTATGGGACCGATCGGAAAATAGGCGCGTCTATTTGGCTAAGTAGGGACCAGTATGTGCTTGTCGGTGACTGGGAGGTGCGTCGCGCTACGGTCACACTACCCCCTCCTCAGGGCTAGTGGATCCGATCAGCTTTCTTGTAATGGGCTAGACGAACTCCCCTCGGGGAGTCTCTGGATGCGGTAGACTGCATCAGTGATCAGTTTCATTATGTGGTAGCTCCTTGCCATGGTTGTTGAGGCTTAGGGCAACATCCCTTGGTCCAGGCAGGACGATACAAACCACCAATCTCCCTGCTGAAAGCCTTGGTTGTTGACTTGCCGGTTGTAAAGGATTATCATCCCGTCGCTCACTATATTAATGTGTTGACGAGCCATCTCCCTGTTGCTAATATCGGTGTCCACGATGAAATCGCCGCCATATTGCGGAAAACCTCAAACAGGTGCACTGCAGAGTGCTGTCTCAAGAGCCTGGAGATCCCCCTTGGTCTCTTCTATCAGCGCGCAAGGTCACTGTTGTTCCGTCAGACGAATTACACTTTTCGCGACATTGGAGAACACTCTGACGAACCAGGGATGATAGCTGTATAGGCCCAGAGAGCCGCACAACTGTCGCTTATCTTTCGAGAGAAGCCAATCTCACAGTCTTCTATAGGTAGGTGGCCACCTAAGTCAGTGACACTACATATGCAGAAGACCCAGTGCATCCTCGCGTCCAATTTCAGTTTCGATGTCTGCAGTTTCCGCAGTACCTTGTTCGGGTTCCAGAGGTTATCGAAGGTGTTGCCAAAATACGATGTCAGATATAGCAAGCAGGAATCCATGAGGCGGTGGTAGGTGGCTGGCGCCTCATAGTGGCCAAAGGACAAAAGGTAAAATGGAAAGTCCTTGGCCTGTCGAGAATGCGGTCTTCTGCTGGCCCCCATCTGCCAGTATCGTCAAAGATCAAAGGTCGAAAATCACTGGGCATCAGCGACGGATTTCCTTCTGGTCAAAAGCATTTAGCTTCCTATAGTTTACGCAGAAGCGTAACTCGCCACTCTTCTTCACCAAAACTACAGAGGAGCACAAAAGGCGTCGAATTCTTAAAGTCCCCGTAGATCTCACGTCCAGTATCTTCGTTTGCTTAGCCAGAGTAATACGTCTTGGTGGTAGCCAGATAGGACGAAATCAACGTGGTGGAGTAATCGGCCGGTGCGACCGTAATTATCATCCCTTGGCTCAAGATAGACTGGTATTTTCTAAGATGATACTGGGTCATCTTCATTTGTGCCGCGTCAAATAGCCGCCGCTCTCCTTAGCAAGTCTTCCAGAACCCCAGATGTTGCGATGCTGCTGGCTCCGTGGATCCGTCGGATAGCGATTCCTAATTCCATTTCGGTTCGTATGTTGAGGTTGGCATTCGACAGCTTCAGCACTCTCATAGGCACTTCTCTATGGCAAAGCAACAATTTCCTGGCGACGCATAATCCATTCAGTGGTGTACTCCATTCCGAAAAACCAGATTCCTTGTCCGTTGATCTTCGAGATGCGCCTTCACGACCACCTCGCTCCTCGCGGGCTAAACCACATTTTCCGTTCGTCAAATCATCCTGCAGATCCCGGATGTTCGTTGGGGATCCGGAGTGTCATCTCGTGTCAACTGAGTTGAAATATTCTCCTGGAAATGTCGACCGTCACCTCGTGCCTCCTGAGAGTATCACAGGAGTGTCACATCCTTAGTCACTCTCGGGACGAATACTCACAGACGTTCTACCCCAGGGTCAAGTCTAGAACCTCTTACAGTAAGGTATCTCCCGATGCCGTCACTAGCTGGTAGGGCCGATTCGGATAGCTCGACAAGCCCTTCGCAACCTAAAGCCTAATTACGGTCACGGCGGCACATGTATGCACTAGTACTTGACACAGCTTCCCTGGCATCCAGCCGTCCGCGACAAGACCATTCAATCGTCTGCCTAAACCACACAGCGTCGCTCGATGGATGGTGATGAAGGCCAGGCCCCTCGCCACGCAGGCACTTATTAGTTTCCTGCCTGCTAGTCGGCTTGGTGTGGATAATCCATTAGTGTGCCCAGGCAGGCTACACTCCAACACACACCACTTGAATATCTGCGTCGACTTCCCTGGTTTTATCCTCTGTCCACGTCGTAGCGAATGTTCTTGGTCTTCAAGGTAGGGGTAACTGTTAGGTTGGCCGGCTCCATCCTCAGCGCGGCCGCCAGCACCTCGTGAATGGTCTTGAGTTGCCGAGCATCTGGCACTGCCTTATGTGGGCATCATCCACTCCGTCGACAAAGGGTTAAGCAGCTTCCTGGTTCATGTAACTGGGGGAAAGGTTCATTAGTGCTCAGTTGAAAGGTCGAAATCCTACAGCTTCCCCTCTGACTGTTGCTGCCTTGACTTAATTTGGCTACGGTAGACTGTGCAGCCACATCAGATTCGGACGACGATGTGTGCTAACATGGACAGGGTACTAAACTATTCCAACATATGGCCCTGCGTTTTACTACCACAGTTTGGGGTTCCAGGGATTAGACGAGAGCGCTTGCAGCAAGGAAGGGGGGGACAGGCCCATCAGTCCTGGGAAGCGCCTGGGGGAAATCTTTCAATGATGCAAATTCCTCGTCCAAAAACTCTGAAATAAATGAGGTGACAATTTTCTAAGGAAATTCATGGTAGAAGGGGAACCATCTAGTATTCACTTAACGATCCGGGAAACGCACAAAAAATAGCAGGGCCCGACAAGATTCATACCTGGGACCTCCCGAATGCGAGCCTTACACATCACTGTGGAGTCATCTCACTCAGTTAAACAAAAATAACATTAGTATTTCTAAGGTTTTAGTAATGAAGTGTTAGGTAATTCTTTATGATATAAGTTACCAATGTTTTAAAGCATTACAATAGGGATTGGCTCTCGATACCATCTATACCCTTGATACTTAATGGCATCGAAATAGGTCTATCAGTACCTATCTTTGATGCCTTTAAATTTTGAAGTTTTGCATTACTGAAAGTTCTTGCATTTAACTTTATGCTAGATAAGAACTGGAAGGAATCGATACTTCATGTTGACTCACACGTGACCCCCAAGAGTTAATGGGCTATAGAAATTAATAGACCTTGACTGTGTTTGCTGTGGGTGAATGAATCCAACATTCCATAAACCCTTATTTCTAAATGAAAACATACAGAACAATGGGGGTAGAAGTCGAGCTACTCATATGATAAGCAGTGTTAACCTAGCTGTGAAAGAAGCTGATTTAGCTGATGCACTAATCACATTTCCGCAATAACCTGACTTGTTCACTCACTCTCAGCCATTACATTTACCTACCCTGGTGCCAAAATCTGTGAATCCAGCATAAGCAAATCAGAGCTAAGTTGTGAAATAATATAGCGCATGGAAATATTTGTTCTTTTCTTTCCATCTGCTAGTGTGTGTTTATGCAAATCAAACTTGAGTCACAAGCATAGCTTACAGGTATACTGTAGAAATAATTTCCATAAATATTTTGTTTTACCACTGTGCAACAGTGATATTAAGTAAAACATGAGTGAAGTGTGGAAGTGTTTTGAAGTAGAAAGTACTAGTAACCACAGAGCAATGTATAAACTATGCAGTAGAACATTTCTGTGCGGTGGTAAGTCACACAATACAATAAATTTAATGAAGCATGTTACATTCATATACTGAGTGAAGTTTATACAACCTTTTTAGAAAAATCAATATGCAAGTTCCATTTTGGGGTCACAAACATATAAAGTGAGTATCTAGTATCAGTGCTCAAAAATCAGTATCAATGCTGTAATTCAAGAAATATTGGTATCATCCCATTATATGTTCATTGTTGTTCCATTTATGGATTTTTTCTTTACAGTTAATATTGCTTATGATTTCTTAGTCTGGGCTCTAAATCAAGTGGTGCTGGATTTAACACCTGCCAAAGTTAAAAACCAACATCTAGTAATCATTTTTAAAGGTAAGCCGCCTGTATGACTAGAGTGGATAAAGACAGCTCTACAAATGAACCATTAACCTCTAACCCAAAAAAACTCATATATTTTTACATCAAACATTACAATATGATATTTTGGTTTTGGAAACCCTATTTATTAAATATCGATGTTATATAGTTTTGCGAGAACTACTGTCACATTTAAAATTGTACTTTGCATTTGTGAGAGACATTTGCCTACCTTATGTGATAATGTGTGCGCTTGTGAGTCAGAGGTAATCCTGAGCTCCCATTCAGTCGATTTAAGGAGTTTCCCATTATAGGAATTCTGTCATAGTGAATATGGATTAAACAATGTTTCCAAGAACAAAAAAATTAAAATTTCAGAATTAGAAGGCTCTTTGATGTTAAAGGCTCTCAATTTTATTACGATTTCATTAAAACTGTATTAGGTAATACATTTCGTCTTAACTGAAATGTTACAGATATTTAATATTTTGCTGCCCACAGGGCAGAGGGGTAAAAGGTTAGTTTACAATCTAAAAAATTAGGATGTTAAAAAACTTCATGTGCATATCATCTAATTCCCCTCTGACTCATGCAGGGACATTTCTGGTGTAGTCAGGACAAATCTTTGTCAAATTTGACACTTGCATTTTCAGGGAAATGATGGCTAACCTACAGCTTTCAAATCTTACACTTATACTTTACTATATACTTTGGCCTAGCTGGATAGAAAGGTTTCAGCAAGAATTAAGGTTTTTAAAAGGTATTTACTAATCACTTTCAGCTTTGTATGTACAAATTTGTCCTTTTCGAAATATTTGTGCAACATTTTGGATATTTACACTTTAGAATCCAGTGCCTACCAAGTGAGTTGGCTCCGCAGAAGTGTGTGTCTGCATTTGGGGTGTCATGGGTCTGATTCTCACTGTGACCTTGGTTTCTTCATGGTTTTCTGTGGTTAGAAGCAAATGCTGTGGTAGTTTCACATTTACCACAATTTCCTTTCCATAATTTTTCATTCTGATTCCTTCTTATGCTTCAGGTGTATTTCTAGGTTTCTCAAAATAGGGTGGTGCCAGACGGAATGATGCTCATGCTTTTTTTCTAAGGAGAAAGAATATTCCTGAGAACAACAAAGGGCTCCAGTAGTGGATCGGGTCTTCTGTGGTTCCTTTGCTTCATTCCTCCTCCTTAGTAGTGGTACCTAAAATAGATCTATATTGGTTGCAGTGCGCAAGGTGCTCTCCTGTGTTGTATATCCTATCTTAACCGTATAATTGTTCAAAAGCTGTCCCTTCCTCATCAACCCTACATAAAAATCTATACTATCTGTCTAATTTGGTCAAAACTTTAGATAGCTGCACTTGGGTTACCAAATGCATCTGTTAGGCAGCTAACACAAATAAAATTGGAAGAGTGGCAAATAAGGGAAAAATTATGGACAGGACATTGAAATTTTGTATAGAATCTTGAAGCTTAGAAGGAACAAATTTGTTAAAACAACGTCTAGAATATCAAGATAAAAGCTTAAAGTATAATGGATGGGCAAATAGCCTTAGGAATAACTTAGAAATGAATGGGTTATGTGAGATATGAGAAAAAGGGAAAATAGTGAGAATCTCTGGAGGGCGACAACGAAGCGATTTAAAGGTTTATTTATTGATGAAAGGTTCATGGAGAAGGGAAAAATGTGTAGGCAAGACAAACAAACAGGAGTGGGAGGGCATTGTATGGGTGAAAAAGGAATTATGGAGGCTAAAAGGTCTAAGAAAGGGTATTCCACAAACACAATGTCTTATATGTGGTGTAAATGAGAATGTGGGTCACACAATATTTAAATGTAAAGGAACTGAAATTTGGAGAAAAGAGTTTATCAAAAATAAATAGTTTATGGACAGCAAATAGAGTTAAGAATAGAATACAAATGACACAACCAGCTAGAATTAAGGAACTATTGTAAAACATGAATATGACTGGCAAAGTGTCAGGGCTGAACACCAGTCATACCCATCTGTACATAGCTTAGCATGAATAAACAAACCTTAAACATAAACCTCCATTGACCAATCCAACTTCAATTTTCAGTATAAATTCTACAAACAGAACACAGGTCTAACTAGGGGTAGTCTGTTATCTCCATTTCTAGCTAACCTATGCATGAGTATTTTTGAGATACACATTACTAGATCTTTCCCCTAAATATTCACAGTTTGGTACAGATATGTAGATGATGTGCTTGCCGTAGTTAATGGAAAATGAGTAGATATTGTGCTAATATTATTTAATCTACAGGAACCAAAAACAAAGTTCACTATGGAATAGGAACAAAATGATTGGACATCAAAACGAGGAAAAACAATAAAAAATTAAAATTTGGAATTCAAAGGAAGGAAACCCAGACAGATATTACATTAAGGCAAACAGTTTCAATCCAAAAACTCAACATGTTGCATTTAATAGCTTGCTCATTTAATAAACTTCTAAAAATACCTGTAAAGTCAGAATATAATGAAGAGCTCAATCACATTGTAGAAATAGCAGAAAACAAGAATTGCAAAGGCATGGTATACTAAATGCTGCAGAGAATAAAAAGATAAAACCATATTGCAGAGATAACCCTCTGAAACCTGTGAAGGATAAAAAGGTGTACAAAAAACTAACATTCTATCCATTGGCTACTCAGAAATTTCAGAAGATTTTTAATAATTAGAAAATAGTTTTAGCACTCCAGAATAAGCTCAGTGTCCAGAATTTCATCCCTTCCAGCAATTTAAACAAGATTCAAAACTACAAAAAACCAGGCACATACAGAATCAATTGCAAAGACTATGATAAAATATACATTGGCAGGACAAAATGAAATATAGGCATCAGACTGAATAAACACTTTAGCCATTAATAAATAAACACACCCAAAAATCAGTAGTTTCTGCCCACTTCTGGTATGAACAACATGAAATAGAACATGACGTTCACCTTTTAAAATTAGTAAAAAGCTGTTAAACTGGATACCTGGAGACAAAATATATACTGAAAAATTCAACACCAGACTAACAACAGCTTTGATCACCTGCTAGAAGCAAGTTTGCTGTTGAAGTTCATCAGTTCACCACCAGAAGAGAAGCAGATCATCACAGATAGCTCATCAACAAATAGCAGTCATATGCAATTGATGTAGGAAATATCCTATGATACCCGTTCTGCTGTATAAGTAAAAATTGTGATGAAGCCTAATGAAAAATGACTCATTGGTACATTACTATTAACCGAGCTTCACAATGTATCACTTCCAATTAATTATTATTCACATAAATATATCAAACTCCAAGAAAGAAAGCAGCAAAGAAAATTAAATGTATTTCTTTGCAATTGATAACTTCAAATAGATCAGCACCATATTTACTATGACACAAATATTTAAAAAACTATTTTTTCATACATGCTAATTGTAGCTGCTAGTCCAGCCTTACTCTTGTAGCTTCCACATGCATAGGATTTACTGATTTCCTGGCAAATCCTAAACTTAAAGAATATCTGGTAGAAAATATATTTGTTAAAATCCTCGTTTTCATTTGTATTTTGGAGGGCTTGCAGAGGGAAAATGGAACAGTTGGCCCTCTTTTAACTTTCCCTTCCACAGTTCCAAAAGCACAGCAAAGATTTCAATTGCATTGTACATGATTACTATATTTTGCATTTTTCATTGTTGGTTAAGCTCATTTACATGTCCAAATTACAGAACACAGTTGTTGACAAGGCTAAAACTTTATATTTAGGCTTAAAATCAGACAATAACTTTTCGATTGCAACTCTGCTGCAACCTGATACTACTAATACTATAGATTATACTTGGGCATATACCTGTCATTTTCTCTAAACTTACATGACCAATCTTCTGTCATATGTGAGAAGGTCAAGAGCCACTTCTGTTCTGTGAACCTTGTCTGGTTTAAGGAAATGCAACAACATTTATTTAATAATTACTTTATTTAAACTTTTAATACATGGAACTAATAATTAATTATCTTATTTTTATTTAAACATCCAATAAAAGAAAGGATGCTAAGATAGCTCATGGTTTATTCACAGTCCACGGTTTGAGTCCTGGTTGAGGGGTGGCAATTTTAAGTTGATCATATCCAAGCCATCATCTCTTGTCTAGGTCATGTGAAGTATCTGCAAGGCTCAACACGGTTCAGAGACCATGAGGAACATTGTAGGTGCTCTCAATTCATCATCATTATCATTATCATCATTTCATTGGAGGTAACACACTCTGCACTCTGTGCCTCCAGTTAGCAAATAGGACCCATTCTGGTGTCATGCAAAACACGCTGTATTCACTTCATGTTTGTCATGTGTGACCACTACCGAAGCTTGTTTCTTACAGAGGACACAAGCTACCTTCATTTGATTTGCCCCTTGTTTACTGCATGGACACACACTGTCCTTTGCACAATAGCTCAGTCACAGGTAGAAGTTCTGTACAGCTTTTGGAAAAATGGGTAATCACGCTCATGAGCTGCCATGCATATTTTTGGTGCCTAATGCACATTATTGCTCCTATGTAAGGAAAAGAATTGCAAATTATTATGCTGTCCTCATATATGTATAAATTACAGAGCCCATTTTTTTTTCAACCTCTGATAGGCTATAAATAAAAGACAAGTTCATAGATAACAATTGTTTTATTACTAAAAGTTTGTACACTTATTGTTACTTTTCAACATAATCACCGAGAAGATTGAGACATTTACTGTATCTGTGCACAAGCTTTGCAATACTCGCTTCAAAAAATGTTACCACTAATGATTTCAAATGAGCATTGACATTATTTTGAAGATCTTCGTACTTTACAACGTTTGTGCAGAGCTATTCAAAACAAAGAGGAATGCTGACTTCAGGAATTATGTTGATCCATGACAATGCTCTTCCACACATTGCTAGCACAACCCATTGGCTCCTTGAACAATTTCAATGGGACATTTTCGATCATCCACCATACAGTCCTGACCTGGCACCCAGCGACTTTCACCTTTTCCCTGAACTGAAGATGTGGCTAGGAGGGCAGCACTTTCAAAACAACGAAGATCTTCAAAACAACGTCAATGCTCATTTGAAATCATTGGCAGCAAAAATTTTTGAAGCGAGTTTTGTAAAGCTTCATACAGGTACCATTAATGTCTCAATCTTTTTGGTGATTATGTTGAAAAGTAACCATAAGTGTACAACATTTTTAGTAATAAAATAATTGTTTTCTATGAACTTGTCATTTATTTATAGCCCATTGGAGGTTGAAAAAAAAAATGGCCCTCGTATAAGTTTCACTACTGCTCTTACCAAAGATGTATTTTATATAAACACAAACATAAATTAAAGAAATTACATTTATTAAAAAGTATCCACCAGTTATGAACCCTGAAATAATAATGGTGTAAATTTCTAGTCGTTATAACGTGCAAACATGAACAAACATCTCAAAATTAGTAATAAAAAGTCGTCCTTCCTCAGTGTCATATCCAAAGGAAAATAACTACAGTACAGATGCCACCTCCTGATGCAGGATTTTTAGATTTGTGGGTGTAGAATCTAAGTAACACATATCCAGTGAAGGAATTTTGCCAACTAGCCTTTCAGGAATTTGGTTAGGAGCATGGATTTCCTGGAATTTGGATCTCAGGTTTTGTGTGAAAACACAATTGAAACCACTTGTTTCCAGATATCCCCTCTTTATCCAAGTTTAGCACATAAATTAAAATATATTTCCCCCTATGACTTCCTTTTGAACTAATTTATTCACTTTGCCTTAGTTAATACCCAATCAAACAAAGTTATCTAATTTTATCTCAGAAAAAATTATTAATTTAAGCCACAAGGCTTTGAGCCAGTTTGCTTATATAAATATTTTCCTATCCGTTTACTTTGAGAATGCTGATAGACAAACTATTATTCTCACATTGACAATTTTTATAAGTTTTTAAGCACCATAATCTTTAACACATTGTTACATCTTTATATAATGCACATTATTCCACAAACAAGTTTACATTTTCACAGATCATGAGGTATATCAGGAGGAATTTCCCATTTCATCTTCACACATCTTCCATCTACATACTTAGAATCCAATAAACCAAGCAAGTTCATCATTGTTGCCAGCAAATATCACTTCGAACATGCCCCTTTGAATGATTTGATCAGGATTGGATATTTTAGATTGCATACTACAACCATATATTTTGATGGTTGCATCAGGAAGCTCCATCTTGTTTTGCTGTCTCAAGTTTGAACATTGCACAACACTAGGCCATATATCACTTGGTGGAATGAGGTTTCAACCAGAGATCATCTACCATATTTCCGAAGTGTTGTAAACAAAGCAAAACCCATTCAATAAAGGAGACAAATATGACATCTACTGGACAACAAAGATAACACTCACAAGGTTCAACAGCTACTAAGTAGCCAATAACACAGGCAATGGCCTGGGAAACTAGTTCATAATTTTAAGCTAAGAATGAAGTGTGGACTCATAACTTCAATGTATCAGTGTGCTTCACTGTGGTTGTTCCAATTACATGGTTTATAATGCTATACAATGTTTGGAACATTGTTAATATTGAAGGTATGAATGCCCAGTAGTGAGCAAACAAGTGATAACCACATCCATATAAGACATATGTGTAGTCAGATCCTGAGATATTGAGCCACTGATGATAAATTTTAACTTCCATGTAAATTACAACTTGTAAAAACCAAAAATACTAAATTGTTGCAAAATGTAGGATTTAAAAAAAATAAATATTAAGAAAATGTAGATTGATTGGTATTTTATTATAAGTACCAGTAAGACCAGCCTTAATCATTCTGATTGTGAATTACAATGAAATGAAAATGCAGAAAATGACTTGTTATGCAGCAAAAACTGTTCAGAGATTAAAGTACAGTGGAACCCCGGAAAATTGAATTAATTAGGGCTGCGGTCTATTCAGATTTGGAAATGCTAAGGTTATCTGAGGCACACATAATAAAGCACTATATATACAGTACAGTGTGCACTTACAAAATTGTTTGCAGTACAGTATTTGTTATCTCCATTTTATAGCTTCATTTTTATTTCAGCTACTGTACACTGTAAGTGCAAGAATTAAATTAACAATATAAGTCTACTACACTACATTTGGATTCTACTATTGTATGTACTAGCATAATAAATAGTTTTTAAGAACATTACTATGATAAAATTTCTTCTTTGCTTGTAGTGTAAAGGAAATTTTAATTTTTTTCTCTTTTGAAAATTTTGCTTAGAACATCTGAAACTTCAGATTTACAGGGTACACTTTTCCAGGGTTCTACTGTAATATGAATTTTATTAGTACTTGTATACAGAATCACCTTTTATGGGAATAACAACTGTACCCATTCCATCCACCGTGCCTTTATTTTATGCCAAAGCCATAACCACATTATATGCATATTGGCTGAGACAGTGGTGACCTTGGCATTATGCCACTGCACAGAAGTGATGTAGAATATGTCAAGGGTGCATTTGTCAGCTATAAGCTGTTTCAGTCATTGCTTTGTCTTCATGTTGTTAAGTGTTTCAACAATATGTGTCTTGTGTGTGATTTTCTTAGGAATGTTATATATGTCTTATTTTCTATGGAAATGCCTGCCAACAAATTCACACTTGAACAGCATATGTTTATGTACAATATGTACATGAAAACTGAATCATAAAGACTGTGTTGGCAATTTCTGGTTATCCAGTTTCAAGTAGACATTACGAGATGTTTCGTCAATAAATTTAGAATAGGATCATTAAATGCTAAACTAAAGAAGCAAAAACAACATGTTCTAACAGCAGAAAAGCTAGATGAAATTGGTGGTGCATTCAAACACTCGCCTAAGAAGTCTCTCAGCCATGTTGCACAGCAAATGGGTGTTACACAAACCTCCATTCATACAGTTATAAAACTTTTAAAAACTATAACCCTAGTGTGAGACTAAAGTGCAGAAATTATGACACTTACAGAAAAAGAATTTAGTGTGTGAATGCCAATTTCATCTGACAGCGTCAAGAATGTCTTTGCACAGATAGACATCACCTTCAACAACACTTATAATAAAGATAGTACTTATTACATATATGTTACAAACACTTGTGAGCAACGTGGGAGTTATGCAACAAAAAACCCTGCAGTTTAGTAATATGTGTGCAGAGTACACATTCCTGCAATCCATGGCCTTGGTATAAAATGAAGGCACTGTAGTTTCCTGACAAACCAATCTTATATAAGAGAACAATGACACATTTTATTTTATATTGTTGTACCCAAAGTATTTTCATGCTAACCTCTAAAACCAGTTTGGTTGGATCTCCTCCTCAAGAGCATTTCAGAAATTCACAAATAAAAATCATTCTTTTGCATTGAAAACAATATTTATTGCAGGTAGGTATTTATTTTTTTATTTAAAAGCTTTCTGTTATGTCCTTACACAGCCGTAGACATATCTTCAGTTCTTTTCCTTGCTGAACTGTCGACTTCTCTCTCATGATATTCCATCATTGCCAGGTCTAAATCAGGGCCTGAAAAGCTATGCCATGACTCTGGTATGTCAACAGTGCTTCCATCAGTATTTTGATTGTTATGTGCCCTAATTGCTTCTTGTTGAATTATTATCTCATTGGTTATGTATGCTTCACGGCGAATTTTATCCCTTAAGGTCCTTGACATGTCAGGTATACACCATTTTACCAAGATCATCACCAGTGCTACCACATTCTGTAACATATGAGATACATAGAGTAATTAATAAAACAAGAATCATTTTACATTAAACCAGAGAAACTGATGAGTGAGAGCAGGGGACAAAAAGGTAATTTTTGAATAGTATTTAATGCTTGTCATTACTACACTGGGTATTAATTTTTATCTGCGATTTCCCAAGCACCAATAGAGCAAGAATAGTATCATAGTTGACTGGTGAGCTACATTGAAGCCATAGTGCTCTCTACTGAGGAGTGGTGATTGTTTGCAGAAGAGAAATTAATCACAGTAACCTCCACCTTGGTTTATGGAAGAAAAAGAAGCTCTGGATGTGGTTGCATTGTTAATACAACCATCATTCCCACACCTCCCTTTGGTCAGAGTAATGATTAACTTTCAAAGGTTGCTCTGCTCGTAGTTAAGCTGCATATGAATCACAACACACCTTGTAAGTATGGTTGGGTGTTATTATTGTTCTAGGGTTAAGATAGGAAAGGCATATAAATATGATTTATATTACTGCAAGATACAGAACTTACTCTAAAACATAAAGTAAGAATACATGCAGCTAGAGAGATAGTATACATATCACCTCAGCGGGATAGCATCACATTAATTATGATCTTCTATCACTAGCAAGACAGTACATAAACTCACTTCATCAGGGATGGCATTGATGATGATATTTCTTGCACAGGAAATCATGGATTAAAATGAGCATGCAGTATATGGTGCCACAGGTGGTGCACACTGATAATCAATGAAATCAATGAAATTGGAGAAGGAACCATTCCAGGACTAAGTTTAGGACACCTCTAAGGCATTTCTACCTATAAAAACTCACAGAAAATTTGGAAGAAAGTCTCAAGTCAAGGAGTACAGTTCTGGTGAAATTTGAAGCCCAGACCTTCTGTTCATGAGTCCACATTTTAATGACCTCAGCCACCATTATTGGTTAGTGAGAGAGAGAGAATTTTAAAAATGGAATTTGCTTTTCACAACATTCAAAAGAAGTATAGCATTTAATCTTATTTCACTACTATGAAAATACTTTCATTTACCTATTACTTCAATTTGGCTGACTCCATATAAATAATACCGATAATTTTGATAAAAATATTTACACAGATTTAGGTGGTAGATTTATGTGACCTAAAAGATAGACATATGCATGCATTTACCAACTAAGAAAAGTTACAGTGTGCACAATAGAGTCCAAAATATCTACTACCTCATTAAAAACTTTATCTCACAGCAGAATTTCTATAAAAATTCAATCCACAACAGATTTTTGTGATAAATATAGTTTTCTAAATAAAATACATAACATATTTCTCCTAATATGTACAAGGGCCTTCTAGAAAGTGACAGATGATTTGGCATAACTAAATGACAACAAAAGATATCAACACAAAACTTTATTTACAAAACTACAGTACCTTACTCTATTTCTCAATGTAGTCTTCATTCTATCAAGACATTTACTGTCACATGGTACCAGTCTTTTAATGCCAATATTATACTTTTCTATGCCAGAGAACTTATTCATTTTTTTGAGTGCACAAAATGTTCAGCCGATTAAATTTTATAGGCAAATAACACAAATGTATGGTGATAATGCAATGTACGATTCCTCAGGGAGGAAATGGTGCATAATTTACAAGTAAGCAAGGAAGAACCAGTGTGTATGATAAAGACCGGAGTAGAAGTTGATCAAATCGTTGTGGAGGAGCTGAAAGCAAATATTGATTAAAGAATTAAGAAAAACCGGTGTTTTGCTTTGGATGGAAAAGATTTGTTGGAAAAGATTTCCCAACTGATGAAGACCTTAAAGTGATAGTGATATCTTGGTTCATTTCTTTAGCAGTGGAAGAGCATAACATCTGCATTGAAAAATTGGTACCAAGTAACAATAAATACCTTGATAGCAATGACGATTATGTTAAAAAATAGAGTAAGGTACTTTAACTTTGTAAATAAAGTTTTCTGTTGATAACTTTCTTGTTTAGTTATGTCAAATTGTCAATTACTTTCTGGATGGCCCTCGTATAAGGCTGCTAAAGTTCCAAAGTGTGGAACTTCATTTTAATTTCATTAGAATGCTTCAAAACTTACTTTAATTTTGGGGAGAAGGCACCATATATCTCCAAGAGGTTAAATTTATCAATTTCAATGTACCTTTTCTCAAGAACTGAGGTACCCTTATTTTTGCAAATTTCTGAATTGAAAAATCTTATCATTAGTCTTAATATTGGTACCAGAAACTTAAAAAGCTGTTAAATCCTATTAGAGTCTGTGACTAGAAAAGAAAGAGACAAAAACACTGTTGTCTCTCTCTTTACGGTGACAGAGGCAGGGTTGAAACTCCTTCCACTGAGCCCGGTTGTTCGGTGATAGTACACCCTTCATCTATGAATTCTGGTTCATTTTCTCCATGGATATCACAAACATTGATTATTTCAGAATCTTCATTTTCTTTTTATGAGTCCGAGTCTTCCAAATAAATTATAAAGCTATCACAAATATCGTCCACCAAAGCATTTTTTTCCCAATAAAATGTTTCAAGGTTTTTAACATGCTCACAAGCATTTTTCCAGTTTTTGGATGTAATTTTTTCAATATCCCTATCAAATAATTATTTTATATCGCTAAATTTAAAAATTATGTTATGCTTTGCGACATTGTTTTTTATCTGTGCCCAAAGCAATTCTGTGGAATTCAAATCACAATGGTATGGAAGGAGCCTTACTACATAATGTCCATTCATTTCAGCAATACAATCTATCTCATAAAGATTGCATTTTTTTAATTTTATAAGTTTGTATAACACAGGTTTAGTTGGTTGCAGGTCAAATTCTATATAATTTTTCTGGAGCCATTCTTGCATTTTTACCTTCAATGATGAGGAAATAAAAGCTTTATTCAGCTGAACGGAATGGAAAGAAGCATTATCCATTACAATAATACTGTTAGGAGTAATATTATGTAAAAATGTATTTATGAACCAATCCTTAAACACAATGTTGTCCATTTCTTCAAGATAGTCCTTTGTTGATTTTGACTTGAAACTCAAAAGTGCATTGGGTTACAATGCAACATCTTGCATGCAATAATAATAAAATGTCCTTTTCTGATTGGAGTTCTTAATGGAAAATTTATATCGTCTTTTTCTTCCACACTTTGCTTTTCATGTGGCCTACATTTATACATAGGCATTTCATCGAGGTAAACAATTGGTCAACCTGTGGCTCTAAGTTCTTTCATTCTTCTTAGAAACTTGAATCTTTTAGTGGCAACATCAGGCCTTTTCATTAAGCATTTCTTGCCTTGTTTATTTTTGAAAAATCTGAAATTTATTTTTTTCAGAATGTGCCTTAAGCTCCAAGTGCTGACATCCAATAAGCCATCATTTCTTAATGCATCATTTATATCCTTTAAGTTAGGCAGAAAATGATTACAATGCAATGGATAAATAGTATGCCGTATAGCAGCAGTGGTGAATGAATCAATTGCAGTTTTTGTGCGATTCTGTTCGGGCATTTTTTACCTAGAGAACATAAAACAATTCTATTTTCTTAAGCTTTTGTGCATTCTTTAAAGATTCTGCTAAAAGTGCGAGAAGAAACACTCATGGTTGCCGAAGTTCTTATGAACACACTGGACACAGATACAGTTGGCCAACCACATTTTAGTACCTCATATCTGTCACAAAAAAAACATTAAATATCACTTCCCTGCCATCCGATTTCACAGCTTGTCCCTGTCTGCCAACACCACCTTGAGCTATCACAAGCACAAATCCGTAAACAAAATTCAACATTAAATCTAAGTTCTCGTATTCAAACATTTTTGCATAGCTACACAGTAGAATAAAACATGCACAAAACTCAATCACAATTGCTCAGTTCAGGCACTTTTTTGCTTTAGAAGAGACTAACGCCACTGATACAAAAATTTAGACAAAGCAAGTAGAGTGCCCCAAAGACAAGGACAGAACCAGACCAGACAAGTTACATCTCATAGAGAATAACAAAACATAACATATAAATACACCGTAACAATTTCAAAGTTGTAGAATTGGTAGTTTTAAGACTTGAAAAAATAAGTTTCAGGAAAATGACTGTAAAATTACACAATAGTTATTAACCTCTTAGAGTATTCCTGCTCAATGATCCTGAGCTTCAACAGTAGTATCATCATCTTCTCTGCTTCCATTCTTGTTTCTTACTCTCTAATTAGCTTCATTGTTAAGTCCTATACCTCCAATTAGGTACATTTTTGGAACTTAGATGGAGGTTTAGGCAAGTTGACAAGTTCAAAAAATATTTTTCTATATGTTAGCCCTTTACCAATAGAATGTATAACATAGGTATATCCACAAACTAATAGTGTTTTCAAATCCATGTTCTGTATTCCTGCTACGAAGTGGATATTCAGCACTATAACTTTGATAGTACTCTAAATCTAGCTGTACCATCTTCAAAACATCACACCCTACCATTTACTTCACAGTATTTACATTTTAAACTGAATTTAGAGCTTACAACAGTATACTATATCTAAAATAACATTTCCCTCACATCCTGCATTCTTTTCTGTTGCTTCAAAATTGTGGCAGAGCAGAACATCGTTTCTTCTGAAAGAACTACTTTTAGAATCACTGTTTATTGATCCACACTTACCACCTAAAACTTACACTATTAGTACTAGTTTCTGCATTTACACTTTTCAGATTGAGTTTTATTTACAATACTTAGCCATTATTTAATGGCTTCTATATAACAGCACAAGAGCATGTGACGATCCTAACTTTTGACACCTTGTGGATATGTTGGATATTTTTCTTAGAATACTATTAAATATAACATACATAATAATTTAATGTCTACAGTATTTAAATCTACCATGCTACACCTCTAAACTCAAAAAAAAAGTGGCATCAAGTTCTGTAGCACATCTTGACTTGGGCACTTTTTAGGAGCTTGACTGGTATGAAGGTTCAAATACACATGAGTTGTGCAAACTCGAAACTGTGCTCGATGATGAAAATTTTTCTCCTGTGCTGTTTCTGTATCTTCAATTATTGACACTAGATGGTAGCTCACTGTGGCAGAAATCAAGGTTGCTAGCAATGTTCATGTTTTTTTAATGCACTGCACTTACGCATTAATCCTGCCATCTAGCAACCTTTGCAGAAGGAGGTAACTTACATGAGTAAGGAACCACATATTTCAGACTATCCATGTTCATAATGCAGTTGACAATTTCTTTCATAAGATAACTTATACACCATCACCGCCGCCGCTGCCGTCGCCGTCGCCGTCGCCGCCATCGTCATCATCATCATCATCATCTTTTGCTGCAGTGGAATTGGTTGCAGTTGTATTCATATGTTCATAAACATAACTAATATGTAGCAGATGTTATTTCACATTTCCAGGGCTATCCAACTTAAACTTTTGTGAACAGCCAAAGTGTATACTCACAAGCTACTACTGATATTTAGATAACTTTTCCCTTTCTTCCAGGCTTTCCGTGACTTTTTTGAACACTTTTGTACAAGATCTAGGCATTTTTGTCTGTTCAATTAAACAATTAATATGTGCAAGCTTCTGGTACCAGAAAATAAATGAATAAATAGCACAAATATGTGAGCCTATGCCACAAAGCAAAAAATAATTAATCATGGGCAAGAAGGTGTCTAGAACTAAAAAATTAAAGCCTAAGAATTATGTATCAAACATCTGAGAATCAAAAGGGGAATGGCCTAGTGTATGCCTTTAATTAAGCTGTTATTTACCACCTTTAAATAGGCTTATGATTCAAAACACATATGTTATCCAATAAATCTTCAAACTATGAAAGGAAGCAATATAATAAACATTAATATTTTGACCCACATCAAGGTACCTTCTGCCCTTAACACAAATAATTAAATGCCGTCAAGTGAAAAAATATAGAATAATCAAAATGTGTCCCATATTTAAAACCTTGCAACTAAACTTGATAATGACCACCATTATGGTCGGGTCGGGTCGGGGTCGGGGTCGGGGTCGGGGTCGGGGTCGGGGTCGGGTCGGGTCGGGTCGGGTCGGGTCAGCATTATTATCATCATTCTTATTATTATTCTTATTATTATTATTCTTATTATTATTGTTATTATTATTATTATTATTATTATTATTATTATTATTATTATTATTATTATTATTATTATCATCATCATCATCATCATCATCATTGTTGTTATTACCATCATCACCATTGTTATTGTTATGGTTATTATTATTATTATTATTATTATTATTATTATTATTATTATTATTATTATTATTATTATTATTATTATTATTATTACCATCATCATCATTAAACCTGAAGGTCAGTCAATGGCTGAGAGAGAAGTGTGGGAGAGACCACAACCCAAAGTCAGTGCAAGCAATGGGTGATACAGCGGAGGTGTTGCCATTTACCTTCCACAGGATGGTGGTGATGAAAGGAGACACATCCAGTCCTCCCAGTGGGCTAAAAGATTCTCATGCTGTTACCAGGAATTGAACCTAGGTCCCCTGTGCCAGAGGAAGGTGTAGCTAAACTTGATAGGTACCCAATAAAACAGCTATTATAAGACACTAGGAATGGATTGGTTTACTGTGCATAAGTAGTTATGATGCACAGTGGAGATGGAGATGGAGATGCAGGTAAAGACTCCATCCCATTCTTTTACACATGAGACTCATTTACTATAACAGAAAGGTAAACAACTGCTGTGTCACCAACTTAAGAAACAATGGTGGCACACCAGTTTAATGGGGCACAACACACCTCTGGTATTGTACACAATGCACAGCATTGATACCTTAGAACTCGGCTAACCTGAAATCATCCATCTCCCTCCCATCAGGTTTCACTGCCAGCCTTAACTGAGAAATTAAACACATAACGAACGAAAAACAAGCTCCACATTTTTATACTCACTTCAAACACGATGACAAATGCAAGTCTTGCAGCAAGAATATGCCAATACATTGATGTTCTCTTGTAGTTCTCCTTGCTCCAAGGAGGCTCTCTATAATCTGGATATCTGCACATATAAATAGTTAAGTAAGGATTTCCATTCGAATGGTATTTTATACAATTTTAACAGCTGAGAATTGCTATGGAATCTGGTTATGATGTCTGCCTTTCATCTATCAGTAATGAATAATAATGCAACTTTCTGGGGAAAATGCCAGTTGATTGCACATAATTATATATTTATTAAATATAGAGAGAAGAATTCTATCTTTTACAATTAAATGAAACATTCTTAGGTGTTAGCATTCATTAAACATAACAGAAATACCTTACATATATTAGTGGTTGGCACACTACTATTAATATTATAAAAACTTCAAAGAAAGGCTTTCTCAGTCACTTAATTCTTCAAAGAGCTGTACATCTTTTGGGTTAAGCTATATAGTTATTAGAGGTGTGAACTCTCAACATTTCAGACTTTTTCAGTTTTATAGTTAACCTATGTTCCTATTACCCAAATCATGTACTTTAATCTAAAAAAAAAAGTCATGAGCACTTTATGGAATAATGAAAAATATTAGCTTTTTCAGTATGTACAATTCTAGGACATATGTAAATTTAACATTTTTACATATTTAAATGCATCCATTTGATTGGTCTGGTTATCCTTGCTATTCATCTACTACTCATTGAGGAATCCAGCTTTATTCTGTTAACTGGTTTTCATGTTAAGTAATGTTAAGCCAGTTGTTCTTCCACTCACACTAACTAGTGAATGGTACAGGGAGTATAATATCAACACTATGAATGACATATGATTTTAACCCTCCATCACATGCATTGCAGAATGTGAGTCCATGTTCTTAACTTTCCATCAACAATGATTAGAAATTCTACCTTTCTCTTCTTCCCTAAAGAATCACTGTGATTAACTAGAGACAGTCATTATTGTCTGAAGCAGCAAGTTCGTGAGGTGTTGAGTGCCAGTTCATGTGTGAGCATTCTTGTGAGTCAGTTCTGTCATCAGTCCTTTTATAATGTATTGTAGGTAAGACAGTTTTTTTTCTTGGTAATATTTCTTTTTTTTTTACTTTCCCCTTATGTAGGACTGATATACCCCTAGGACTTACAGGCGGCTGCCTAGGGGCCAGAAGCCTGTCAGGGAGCAAACAGCATGAAAAACCTGGAACAAGTGATTGGCTTGCAACCAGGCATGAGCATGAGGAAATGGATGATATGAAATGTAGGCAGAATGGGTGATAGGAAAGGTGATGATGGAGCAATTGGTGGAATGAGTGGCAAAGGAAACCAGAGGATCCACAGAAAATCCGCCTAGATGCTGATTCGTCCACCAAAAATCTCACATGCAGGTACTTGGGATTGAATCCGAGTCATCTAGGTGGGAGGCGAGTGGTCTAAGCACTCAGCCACGGTGCCGCCATCTTGGTAGTATTACAAAATATAAATAACAGTGTTTATAAAAGTTGTTTATTTACTTTTTTACTTAAAAAATGTATTTATCCTTATAGTCATATAATTTTCAACCTTTTCACTGACCAAAATTGATTACTGAAAGAAGTTTTATGTTTTATTATTTTTAGTAGAATGATGAGCAGCTGTTGAAATGGTTGGACAAAGAGCTTTCTAATGAAAATTGTACTGATACAGAGTTAATCTTCGAAAGTGATCACAATTCTGAGAATGAGCCGTCTTTGGATGAAAGTGATGTTAAATTTGATTTATATGTTGATAAGGATGCTATGCAATGGAATCATCGACCTCTAATTTAAAACAGGAGAATAAGAAGAGCTCAACATAGTACAATCAGAATTTACCTGGAGTAAATCAAAGTTCCACATTTAAACATACTGAAGAAAGCAGGCAGTGATGATCGATAAACAGAAATCAAAAAAGAAAATGAAAATTCAATGATTTTATGAGAACACACTTTATTTCGAGTCATGTAGAAACAGAAGCAAAATGCAGAGTGTGTGACTTGCATATCTGTGGCTTTAAGGTAATGATGGGCACTGTTGAATGTTTATGACAATCAAATGAATTACAATTATGAGAAAAATTATTAGGTTTTTCATTTGGATTGAAAAAGTTATTATTTTCACAAAATGCATTAAGTAGTGGCATAGATAAGTCACTAAAGTAACCAATTTTCATTCAGATTTAAAAATACAATGTAATAGGACCTCTAGCTGTGGCTGCAATGGAAATCTTTATATTTTAAGCACAAGAAAAATCTTTACATACTCTCCCATCTCTATACAAAAAAGGTGGGCGGAGCTGCAAATCACGTGATTCTCTAGTGCACAGCAGTAACTTGCTTACATTAGCAGTTCTGGTCTCAGTCTGCCTCTGGTATTTGCTGTACAGCGATTTATTTGCTGTATGTTGTTTTCATCCGATTTTTAATCTGAGTGCTGTTTTGAAGGTATGTATTTCTGCATCTAATACACAAAATGGAACACAAGAAGCTCACTTTTGAGGAGAAGACTCATGCTTTAACTCTGTTAGAGGTAGGTGGGTACCTCTGTAATTTGTGTCACTGCTGATCTAAAGGTTTCAAGACAAGCTATTTATAACCTAAAGAAAGCAACAGCACCTTTGCCATGTGGCACCACACCAAATCGAAAAACAGGCTCAGGTGATAAAAGAAAGACTTCACCAAGGACTGATGACCTTCCAAAACATGAAGTGATGACTAATCCATGGATTATAGCAGCGGGGTTAAAGAAGAATCAGACCTGCTCAACAGTGTTGCAATCTGGACCATTCAGCATTAGCTTCAAAAAGATCTAGGTTTACCAATTTGGTGTGCTGCCAAGAAGACTCTTCTAACTGAAGTTGTGATGAAGAAAAGAGTAAACTTCTGCAACACATATCAGCACTGGACATCAGAGGGCTGGCACAAAGTAATGTTTTCTGATGAAAGCACTTTCAAATTGGTCAGAGGAAAGTCCAAAAAGGTGAGAAGGCCAAAGAATGTGTCACAGTATTTTACAATCAGACTAGCACATATAAATGTGAAATGGAACTATGTACTTTGAAATAAAGACACATAAAAAATATATTTCTCTTTTTAATGTAATCTGCCTGATTCAGAATTATGTGGGGTTATGGTTCAGTAGTTTGACATTCTGTTATATAGGGTATATTGTATTTATAATTTCATACCCATTTGATTTGAGGTTAAAGTGAATGAGCAAAAGATTATTCCCTTACACAATGGTGAGACCCTGATTTAGTAATTACTTCTTATTCTGTATTTGCAATATTTAGTCTTAAATTTGACTAAATAATATTTCTGGTTGAATTGTATGTAAGGCATAGCTAAAATTCTAAGCTCCATGTGGGCATGTGCTTCTTGATTTTAATACATGAATGGGTGGGGAGCTACAATAGACTTTGTGACTGTTAAGTAGCTAGGAAACATAAAGCAACACTGTTACAATTTTAACTTCTGTTATGCAAAAAAGAGGTTGCACTAGGTTGTGGAATTCATGTTTTGGTTTTTGTGTGCAAGAACAACAATCAACAGTCACCTCTTCCCACCAATTATCTGCCATAAAATGGTGACCTCTTTGGCAGAATTACCAATATTAGTGCACATGTTTAGAACAAAACTGTTTGTCCTAGTTGACCAAATACATTTTTATAGTTCCTGTCTGGTAATTGGTATGTAGCATTCTTTAATGTCATGTTTGTTAAAGAAAGAAAACAAAACAGCACTTTGTACTCTATGGAATGGTTTTGGCATCATATCTGCATTGGTTCATTGATGAAAACAACTTGAAAAGTGATTGGTGAGTATCGATTGCCAAGCAACCAATAGTATAGTAACATTTTAAAACCAAATGAAAACCATAAACTTGAGTAACAATTGAATAACCAAAGTTAAACAACTATTGAATAATTCAATAGTTTTCATTCGATAGTACCCATCAAAATTTCAATTGTGCACTGGAATTGGATTTTCACCATAAAACAAATAAACATATAACATGGTTTATAAGTCTGTCTCCTCTGGTTTGGCGACATATTAGTCTACAAATTGTTTTTATTGTACTCAATGAATTAATAAATTAAACATGTCACACTTTTTCCTACATACCCTGCTTTTTGCTTCAAGTATCCTGCTTTTGAAATGTTGATCTAGTCACCCTACGCCTTACACTTGACCTAGTGCATAGCTGGAAGTGCATACTACTCAGTTTTTGAAACAGTTTAACACAAAATGCTCATATCCACAGGTGCCAGGCAAAGCAGTTGTTAACAATTTTTTTAAATCTTTTTGTACATTCACAATGAAGAGAAACTATTAAGTTTAAAATAAGTTAACTATTCACTCTACAGTGCCAGCATTTTATGGTGAGGCCAAGCCTGTTATATGTGTAGCGGGTTGTACTGCACTGACCTGGATATTTTTCCACTGTGCAAATAACAGCAAAAGAATGTTCAAGATTAACTTTTTCAGTTGCTACTTTGTGTTAATGTTGTATAGACAATTCCTGCATGCATTTCAAAGGTGACAGTTTATTTAAATATCTACATTGAGTGTCATCATCATCTGTTAATAGTCTACGGAAATGTCTGCCCACAAATTCACACCTGAACAAATACATTTTATACACAATATACACATAAGTGGCATGCAGTGATACTTTTCAGACCTGACCAGCAGTAGTGGACTGTCATGACATATTTAACAAATCTGCACAGGAAAAGGTACAAAAAATATTATGATAGGTAATATGTATTAGAACAAAAATTAAGCTTATCTCCTTCATCTGTACATTAAAAGATTCCCCCATTCTCCTTTTTGGACAATTTTTTTTACGACATGTTCATGAGATTGTCTTCTACTTTACATTTTGTGCAAAAGATAGTCAAAATAACAAACCTCTAAACAAGAAAAATAGTTTACCTTAATTACTTTCACTCGATAATGACATATGGAATAATACTATGGGGAATCTCGACAGGATGGGAAACAATCTTTAAAAGTCAAAAGAAAATAATCTGTATAATGACACAAACAGGAGCAAAAGAATCTTGCAGAAATCTGTTCAAAAAATTGAAAATTCTGACCCTACCATCCCAATTCCTATATGAAATAAATAAATAAATAAATACACACAAACTTTGATGCCATGTATAACTCACAAACACAACATAACCTTGGAACAAGAACTAAAAATAAGTTGAAACTACCCATTCATGATTAGCATTATAAGAAAAAAGTACACTATATGCCTGAATAAAAGGTTATAACAAACTACCAACTAAAAACAGGAAAATAAAAAACAGGAATTCTTTCAATAAAGCATTGAAAAACCTATTAATTGACAAAGTGTACTACTCAGTCACTGAATACACGAATGACAAATCTTTTTAACTTTTTTTTCATTCTGTAAGTTACCTATTACACTATTGTTCCTAGGTTAGTGCCATCACAGTTAAACACTGTTTATATATATATAGTTCATTAACATCCTATATATAGACATATATATAGATATATAGATTTTATATATCTATATCTATATCTATATATATATATATATATAAATATATATAATGTACATATTTTACAGAATATGTACATTACTTAAATAAGTAATTTGAGATAGGAGACTTATGGCCTGTTTATTGAAATTTCGAAGTAACGGCTATAAGTTTCTGAAGTGCCAATATGCCACAGGCTAATTTATCAACCATTCGAGAGCATAACACGAAAAACAATGGACATATTACAGCGTACCTCTCTAGCGTAGTGGTTATGATACTGGCTTTCCAGTGAAAGATAGTTTCTGAGTTCGAGTCTCATTCACATATTGCTGCACTTCGTCTGGAATGAAAAAAATAATAATAAAAAACATTTACTCTATGACCGGAATCAAACTCATGACCTTTGGGATAGCAGCATTATGGATTAAACCACCAGAGCAGTCGAAAAACGCCTCCAGAGTAGCCTACAAACTCCAGAACGTAGTTAATGAATGCTGAGTGTCACACTGTCAAGTGGTTAGTTCGAGATTTTACAGATTTTTGCGACATTAAATCTTGAGATCGCTAGTAATGAGATGCTAATAATCAACATTTCTATTCTTAAGCAGCAGTTTTAAAGACATTAAAAGCCATTTTTTCAACCTGCTTTGCTTTAACACCGACTTATCAGCACCTGATACCCACAAGTTTAATGCTATGTAGCTGCGTTATGTTTATCTGGGGATCATGCATTGCCGATCTCAAATGAATTATATCAGTCACGTGCACAATTTCGCAAATTATTTTGGTGTAGTTCATTAACAGCCTCTGTGGGTGTGGGAGTGGGAGTGGGTGTGGGTGCATGCGTGTGTGTGTGTGCGAGTGCAAGTGCGTGTGCATGTGTGTGTGTACATACTGTAAATTGTCAATTTATATTTATTGTAAGTTAACTGTTAATTGTACTTTCATACTTGATGAGTCACCTGTTTATGGAGTCTTTACTCATTTATTGTACGTGTATGTGACAATAAAGCATCTTATCTTAACAATGAAATTTGGGAAAGCCTGTCTTCTCAATGAGTATTCCATATGAAATTCTTTGTGTGTTTTAAATACGGAAAACATACGTTCTGCTGTGGAGATGCTCACTGGAATTGTAGTTATGTTTTAGAAAAGAGTATAAAATTTCTATGAGAGCTGAGCGTATTCTTATTGTTAAGATTCAGGCTTTAGCACCAATATGCATGTAAAGTTATGCACAGGTATAATAAAGCACTTTACATGAATGGAGAGAATCCAAAATGATTTGATGTTGCTTTGTATATACTAATGAGATTTGTAAGGGATAAATTATCTGAGAAGTTAATTTACCTGAACAGAGGTAAATTATGTAGTAAAATTGTTGTCATTTATTAGCAACACAGTTAACTGCTAAAGGTGATCTGCATTAAAAACATTGTATGAAGGGGATACATGGAAAACACAGTCATTGAGCAACAATGAAATCTATGAAGTAAGCAGACAGATCAATTACAATATGGGTATGTGCTGAATGTAATATATGGATTCATACTTACATTTTTAGCTGTACTTCTGCCAAAAATGTAACATTTGCAAACATATACACCTTGTAAGGTGATCTCAATGATACAAAACATAATGAAAATATTTTAATCTTAGAAAGAACATTAAAGAAGAAGCAGTAATTAAAAGACTTCAACATACACCATGCCTAAATGAAAAATTTGAGCACAAAAAGGCTAAAATAATGCTTTCAAAACATCCCAGACAAAGTTCAATGTGATGAACAGCTTGAATTAATAAAGCACTTAAAACCAGTAATAGAAGTCAAAACCAATTAAATTTGAGCATCAGTAATGCCTTTATTCAACTTAAGTCCAAGAAAAAGCATTCCACATCAATATCAAGATAGTAAAAGCTATAAAGAAGTTATTGGTATTTCATTTAAGTATAATAGTGGGCATATTTGAACAACAATGCACCTCCCTCTAGAAATTTTCCAATATATATTTGTAGACTTTTTAATACCAAAGGCTCAAGTTATCTGCTCTGAAAAGACATATTTAGGTTTGTAATTAAAACAATGAAAATAATCAACTGACATAAAAATGCAACAAAATCTAACTTCAAGTATGAAGTCAATACAAGTTTAAAATCATCTTAGAAAGATTACAATATTCCACCAAGAGATACAACAGTCTTGGGAGCATTAATATTTACTGCTATTCTATTCAGTATTCTTATTTAATTTATTTTCATTACATTTCTCTGATTATTGCATTAATGAGGCAAGTTAGCAAAACAATGGTAACTCATGTATGACTGCTATGAAATATGTGGACTACCAATTGACATTGTACGAGCCAGATATTTTCAGCCACAAAGCACAGGACTGGTTACTTCAGTGCAGTCCTTTTAAATTTTTACTAAACAGTGTAAAACACACAATATTATTTATTCCAGATGAGACTTCACTGGCAAACTTTAAATAAAAAACTTATATTATACAAAAACAATAAACATGCTAACATACTCTTTCCAAGAAGAATGTATACACAAAAGTTCTTTAAACAAAGCATGCATAACCAAGTGATACTCTTAACATGGTAAGCAGAGCTATTGTATTCCAGCTAGTCATACTAGGTGAGCTGATTGGTTCCTGCTGATGGAAAGCAGGAAGGTAGATTGTTCCATTCGCTCAGTGATATAGCATTGGGCTCATTGAAAAAAACAGAAATTTGTGCTGCCATATCTTGAAACTGTGTAAAGTTTAAACATGAAATGTAATAAGATTTATTTATAAGCTGATGAACTTAGGGGCTGGCAACATGCCAGTACAGCATTATATTTCTCAACTGACTCGCATGTTTCCCGGCAAACCACAAGGTGACCTCAAATTATTTTGAGATGGCATACCCCAATAGTGACTTACAATGTCCTGTGCTCAATGTAAGGCTTAAGGACTTGAAGTTCAAGATGCCAGGATGCAACACAAATTTACATGCATCAAGCCACCCAAGTACGATGGAACGTCAACCTAAGAAGTCTTCCATCAGCAGTTCATCGCCATTGCCACCCACAACCAATGGTCAGCAGAGGAGGAAATTGCACAGCTGATAGCCAGGCTCCAGGGAAGTACTGAATGCAATTCCAATGCCAGCAATATCCAAAAACATATGGGAGGCCCTCAAGAACTGCTTTGGGAACCATCAATTGGCTGCAGCCCACCGCGGTCTGGTCAAGTCTAGGATGCCACAGCCAGGGACACTGAACAGCCGGTGAATAAAGCCCTGGTGAACCTCCCACCCAGTTGTGTGTCCAAGGAAACTGCCTACTCCTTTGTTGATAGGGTGTACAATGCTGAGATATGACAGCATATGATACTTGGTGACTATAAGACAATCCATGAGATATTAACGACTGCACTAAGGATGTAGGTGGCCAATATAACAGCTGTATCCATGTCAAAGACCAGGAGCATTAGCCACGACAGAGAATCAACCCCTTCATATGGTGTGTGCTGGGGTGTGGCAAGCCAGGACTATCCACATACTAAGCGGATTAGCAGGCGAAAAATGAATAAGGACCAGCATGGTGATAAGTATGTTAGGGCCATCTTCACCACCCTTTGAGTGATGCTACATGCCTTGGCCAGAAGAGTAGATGACAGCCTCAACGGCTGAATACAAGGAAAGTTCTGCTGGATACTAGTCAACACAGTGTATGCATAACTGTAATCAGACCTGACATGGCAAAGGGCTTGCTGACAACCCACTCATCCTATCAACTAGTAATGGCATTAAGCAACAATTTGACTGTGGAGAAGAAGGCCCTGCTGTAGTTAACACTGGCATGGAGCACTATGAGCTTGTAGGTGGTCATTGAAAGGGTGGCTGAGGTTATGAAATTGGGACTGGATGGCTTCAGGAGTCATGAGGCAACATCGTCTAGAGGATCTTGCAATTCAACCGAATGAGGTACTGCTTCAGAGCCTCTTGAACTTCCAGGGATCTCCAGGGTGATCCTGAAGAACAATGTAGTTAGGTCCACAAGAAGTGAGGATGTTGGCGAAGGTGCCCCTGGAGGGCCAATGATCAAAGAAATCTTGTTCTCAACTGGAAGACACCACTGAATTATTGCCTCCAGGGCATTATTGCCTGTCTGGA
Source organism: Hymenopus coronatus (assembly GCA_030762935.1). Lineage (NCBI taxonomy): Eukaryota > Metazoa > Arthropoda > Insecta > Mantodea > Hymenopodidae > Hymenopus > Hymenopus coronatus. Next base: position 106,745,481 of record CM060900.1, on the reverse strand, counting down.
GGATGTGCTTAGGGGCTGTTGAATCCAACGTACATAGATCCGGACATCCAGGCCAGGACGGAGTTAGGGAAGTGCAAGCCAGCTGCAAGTGTATCACTATGCAATGTATCTGAAGAGCCGGCAGCATTTCAGGATCTGGGACCCCAGCTGAAAGACTTGCTCAAGAGGGTGACTGGGCATCTGATCACCTCACAGCTGAAGAGAGTCCAGCATCCACTTAAACATTACCAGACTTTATTCAGCCAAAGGAATGGCGATTATGGCTGTACTGATTGAGTACTCCATCACATCAACACTGGAGATGTCCGACCTTCCAGCAACTACCAAGATGTGCTCCTGTGGTGAAGCAAGCAGAGGTATGGGACATGCTGGAGGACATGAGATCTATGGAAATCATTGGTGAGTCTGGCAGCACTTGGTGCTACCCTATAGTCTTTGTGAAGAAGAACAGGGAGCTTCTGTGTGGACTACAGGAGGAAGTGGAATGCCATCACAAGAAAGGACAGTTTTCCCACTATCCAGGATTGACAGCACTCTGGACAAACTTGCTAATACCCAATGGTTCTTGATCTTGTACTTGAAATAGGGATACTGGCAAGTATCATGTTTGGTATTTTTATTTAATATATATGAATGATATATTTACTGAACCTTTTGTTTCTGGGTTTTGTGCACACATGCATATACACATATATAACACATGCAGCTCTTTTTCTAAAAATGCTTTATTTTTTTTATTCAGAGCCTCGAAACATGTATTTATGGTGAAATCTGGAAATTAAATTTTGGGTGGAATGCAATATCTTTTCTACCTACTTATGTAAGTAAAATTGCAATTAATGTACTTCACTATTCTGCTAGAAGAAAACCCAATCTGCAATTTCATCAAAGGTTTAGTAGATGCAAGCAGGATGCTCAACCACCAAATTTCATGTGATATCAGTAACAGAGCTGAGGATGCAAATGAGAGTATACAAAACAATTTCTAACAGGTGCAATATCCATAGAGAATTTATGGTTAAACTAAATAGTGCCCACTTATGGTTCCATTTAGAAATGCAAAAATGTTGCTGATTAGAATTTAAAAACAAATGAGTTGAATCTAATGTCCTTAAACTTCATTATTTTAAGCATTTACCTTAAACTTGTTTCACAGGAGGTTTCATTATTTTTAAAAAATTTCATTTTCAAGCTTTGTTATGTGGATTTGCATTCTTAATTTTGTGTACTGATCTCTAAAGGTGTTGATAGATGCTACACTTTGCCTTAGTCTTAAATTCTAGAATTTATCATTTCAGTTGTATTGTTAACTAGGATAAGAAATGCATAATTTTTAAACACTAAGTTTAATCATGTTTACCTCTTAAATATTTTATGAGTTAAAACTAAAATAATTTCAGAAAGAAAAATTAATTTTTAAAGAAAATATTACACTTATCCCAGTCATCCATAAAGAGAGCCCTTTCAAGTTGGCATGGGTAAACTAAATAGTGTTTTTGCTGCTTCTTTTAATGTGATGATTTCCTTTCACACTGTGGCCATTTGTGATTGCTCACAATGCCAGTCACTGCAGTACAGACTCCTGCCAGAACAGTTATACATAATAACTGTGCAACCACCTCACATTTTCAGTTACAATTACTAAAACAATGATAATAAGCACATGGATATTACAAATGTTGCCATTCTCTAACATACATTTCTGACACCATTTCAGGAAATTTTTATTCACACTCAAGAATTCAGTATCTAACACTGAGTGAATTTCTCACCTGTTTTTTTGTTTTAGTTCTTCCAATGTATGGGGTGTTTTGCATACACTTTATTTTTCAAATGTCCCAATAGATAAAAATCATACACAGTTAAATTAGGGGATCTTCAGGACATAATCTTTTAGTATGTAATTACTTATTTTTAAAAATGTTCTGAAATAAACTTAAAGATCCATCAGCTGTATGCATTGTAGCAAACATCTTCTTGGAAAAATTCAGACTAATATTCAACATTGATCAACTATTGAAAAAATGGTCATTCCTGTACCTCTCAATTTATTGCTTGTTCATAAAATAGAGGTTCTATTACTTATTATATATGCATTTACTGCACACCATGCACCAATTTTTATGTCATGCAAAGGGATTTCAAGAGCAAAATTGGGTTTTTCTGAGCTTCAGAAATGTAATAACTCTGATGATCACATGAAAAATAAAGTGTATGCAACAAATCTAATACATTGGAAGTATTAAAAGAAAATCACAAGCAAGAAGCTCACTCAATTTCATATACTACATTTACATGTAAAAGAACATTTTCTGAGATGTTAAATATGAATACAGAGAAGGACAACACTTCTAGTATCTCTTATGATAATAATTATATGGGCTTATTAGCATTGCAATTTTAACTGTAACTATGAGAATGTTATCCTATTGTGAGGATATTATAACTCTTTCTGGGCTTCCAAGCTGCTGCAGCCAGCATGTGAGTCATTATGAGGTGACACAGTGTGAAAGAAGTACACTGCATTAAACCAATACTTTAATATCTAAAATCAGTGAATATTTGAAATTACTACTTTATTTGAAGAAAGAAATTACAGAATTCTTTAGCATGTTTAATGAGAATAAAGAAGTAACATGAATAAACAATAAAGAATGGCTGCTAAGAAGCTATTCTAATATTTATTTATTTTTTTATTTATTTATTTATGCTAAGCATTATACAGGTGAATATGATCGGTGTTCAGCCCTGGCTCTTTACCGGTCATACTCATATTTTACAATAGTTTATTAATTCTAGTTTATTGCATCATTTTGTCTATTTACTGTCCATATCCATTTATTTTTCACTTTGCATAAGAATTGTCCAATCTTCTTACTATCTTTTTGAAACATTTCAACTACTACTACATTTCTATCTATTTTAAACCATTTCTTATTAATATACTTTTTTCTCCAAATTTCAGTTCCTTTACATTTAAATAAAATGTGTTCTATATCTTCATTTCCGCCACATATAGGACATTGATTTTGTGGAATACCTTTCCTTAGACCTTTTAATCTCCATACTCCTGCTTTCAGCCATGCAATACCTTCTCGCTCCTCTTTATTTGTCACATCAATGTACTTTTCCCTTCCCCATGAGACTTTCATTGGTATATAGAAAACTAAAGATCTCTTTTCAGTTATTTCACTAAATATTTTTTGTATTTCTATATCCTCAAATCTTTTCCTTGCCAACTTCCAGAAGTTATTCACATTATTTTCTCTTCTTCTCCACATTTCCCCTAACCCACTACTTTCCAGGTTATTTCGAAGACAGTCTACCCATCCCTTGTTCTTTAAACTTTTCTCTTGATATACTAAACACTGTTTTAACAAATTCCTTTCTTCCAATTTCAATATCCTATGCCAAAATTTCAATGCCCTTTCCATAATCTTTCCCTTACTTGCCACTCTACCCAGCTCTATTTGTGCTACCTGCCTAACAGTTGCATTTGGTAACCCCAGTATTTCTTTGCAAAATTTCCTATGCACCTCATCTATGCCTTCCCATCCTCCTTCTAATCCCCATACTTCTATCCCATATAGCATTTTTGCCTCAACCACCATATTGTACACTTTTTCTAACCATCTAATATTTATCCTTTTTGTTTGGACTTTGATCTTCCTGTTGTGCTTCCTAAAGTTGGCGTTGACATTTGCTGAGTAATTTCCTCTGTGCCTGATTGGGGTTCTCTTAGCTCCTTCTTGTCCAGATGCGATGTCTTTTCTCCGTCAATCCACAATTGGAAATTTCTAATATAAGCTCTTCTTCCCTGGGCTCTTGCTTCTTTCATTTTTTGTACCAAATTTCTTTGCAGAGCTCTCTTCTTAGGTGATAAATCTTTATTAATAAAAATGTCTGTTCCTTTTAATTTCTTGGCTCTTTTAAGTACTTCATGTACTAATTGGGCTGTTGCAAATTTCACTATAATTGTTCTCTTGCCAAGTTGTCTTCCAACTCGATAAGCTTCAATAATTTCCCATCTGTACAATTCCAAATTCAGCTTTTCCTTCGTTATTTCTAATATTTCTTCTGCTGGCCATTTATACCTTCTTTCCTTAACTCCTGTGAACACTAAATTAAATCTTCTCTCCCTTTCTTCCAATCTTTCCATTCTTTCCTTAACCATTTCAACTTCCCTTCTTGCTTCCTGCACCTCAACTCTAACATCTTCTTTGATATCTGTTGCCATCTTTTCCAATTGTTTACCTATTCGTTGTTCCATACCTTCTATTTTGTTCATTTTCTCAGTCAGGTTTTCCAGCATTGTTATTATATCTGCAGGGCCGGGGTTTACCTCAATTCCTCCAATCACTAGCAACAAAGTTATAACACTTGCTAAAACCAATATGTTTGTCATCTTCTCTCCAAAACTGTGTTTACTATTCACCAATTTTACTTTTCTAAACTGTCCAATTCTTGCTCTATACACTGTAATGTCCACTCCCATCGTGACTTAGATCCTTCTTCCTTCACCGCAGGAGCACCTCTCAAAACACAACCTTCCTCTATCACTGCTGGCTTAGCACTCCCCTATTCTAATATATGTACCACATTTCTTCAATATTTTTGTACATAACTTCTACTTTAAATGTGCTAAATAATGATATTTCACCACCTTAAAGAAATTGAGCAGACACATGTCACCCAAGTTGTACATGCATTTCTAAGTGCCAATTACCAGACTGAGAAAAATTGTTCAGTCATTTCTTGAATTGATAAAAAATCTGGTGACTACATGAACTGTAGAATATACTATACTATCTTATACATTAAATATGAATAACATAGCATTATAATAGTAACAGTGATTACTTATAAACACTTATTGAAAATTATACTGACCTGCATATTTCAACATGTTCTCCCGTATTTGGTTCAGAGCCAGGTTCGAAGTCACTTGTATTGAAATGTGAGAGGGAAAAATTTAAAAATCCCTCAAGGCTTCTATTAGGTGATATTGTTGTGGCATACACAAGATGAGGGATAAAATCTGAGGTGAAAGCAATTATGAAGGCCTGTAAACCAGATATAAGAACTTATTGAATATCTGTTCTTTAAAAAGGTCATTTAATATTCAAAGTTCACAAACACACTAACAAAAATATATAATCACAACTTAATGAATATTTTAAGAGGAGTATTTTTGTGAATAAAGAAGTTGTTTCACCCCCACAGTCTTTGACTCTATTCAATAGAAAGAAAGAACTTGCAGATCTTCTCTGCTTTCCTCTAGCAAACATGCATAGAAGTTTATATGAGTAATTTGCCTATAGTTTTATAAAATACTGTTTGGCTAAATAGTTGAATCACAGAAACAGATGGCAAAGTGGTTATTCATGTATAAGAAAAAGTGTTTATCTCATAAAACACTGTAAAGGCTCTCTGTTTTCTTAGATTATAAAATCAAGTATATAATCTACTCACATTTGAAATAATAGATAACTTTCCAATAGAATCCAAGATTCGAAACCAAACACCTATATCCCGTACTCGCTGAGACACAGGGCGCCGAAAATATGTCAACAATTTCTTAGCATCCAGTCGCATTTCCAAAATATTGTTCAGAAGGGCAAAAAATGGAGCTAAAGGAAATGCTGCAACGAATATTGTTACAAAACCATACTGAAGAACTGGAAAGAAAATGTTACCCAAATTAAAAAATAGCAACAAAACAATAAAGCAATTTTAATAATTCTATGCATTATGCAATATTAAAATCTTGTTATGCCACAGAAATTTAAATAAGTGAATCAATGGACCTATTTGATAAATAATTTAATAATCTGTGAGTTGGACTATAGTTTGCTCTTAAAGTTTTCCTGCTTTTTTCACCCCTAATGTTATGACTTTGAAACTACAATCTCTAATAATGTTTGTTTACCACCTCAAGCACTTAAAAAGTAAATGTTTTGGAAGGAGAGATACCTTAAAATGTTTTCCAGTGCAGTCAACAAACATGGAGGGAAATGAAATGACCTACTAAAAAATAAAAAATAAAAAAAAATAAAAAATAAAAAAAAATAAATCTGAAAGAAATAAAGAAAATTCCACAATTTATATGATTTAAAGGGACACGCCCACTTACAGACAACCATTTAAACGGTCAGTGACAGTTTAAATAACCACATAGCAATAAAAACAACAGGCAATTAAAGCACAAGGTTTATGCTATTTAATAAAGTGACACACAAAAAAAAAAAGTTTCTGAGATTGTTTGCACTTTTTGACCTTTATTCACAGATGAATATCCTTAAAAAAATTCACAGGTTGGGTTATAAAGTGATTTAAATTTGACTGAGATGAGCAGGACAGGGGCAGATGATTCAGTGCTATTGTGTAATGGATGGGTGTATTTCTAGTGATAATTCAAACTGCTTGCACTGTCAATGTAACTATAAGGTTTTCTACAAATTTTACAAAACACTTTGTTTTTGTCAAGCACTTTTCCACCAAAGTTTAATTTAATTCCAAAAATTTCCTCTCAAACTCTCATATGGCATAATGGAACCACAGAAACATAGCAAACTAAACACACAGGCTTAAAAAAAACAACTCTGTAATACTACTGAATGCGAGTTTTAACAGTGCAGCAGTCAAAACAGCACATAGCAAATGCAGAAGAGCTATTTGCTTCATCCTTGGTTATTTATTATACTGTTGGTAAGCATTTCTACACCATTCAGAAATTCATATTTAACATCTCTGGAAGCATGTGAGGAATATAGTACACAAACATTTAGTCTCATAACAGAGGGTTTCTTGAAGAGAGACACAGCTAAGGTTGTACTTTCAACTGCGTGTGACCATAATGAAATAAAATAGCAGCTGCTTTAGAACTTTGAGTTAAGCTTTGTGCTACTATAATAAGTATTATAATTACCAAAAATTAATTTTAATCAACTTGATAATCAATTAATTACTCTTGATCGATTTGTCTTACAACAGAAATGATTAAACCCCATAATCCTAGTATTTAATAAACTGTTTGTTTTTGAGTATGCTGTACACATGCATACACATATTTCTGGATTCAGGTATCTCAAAACTGTATTTCCAGTGATCTGCATCAGATTTTTGGGTGGAACTCAATACCTTCTTTACATACTATGTAGATGATAGAGAAAATAAAAATGTGCCCCAAAATATGAATTCCCAGTGAAATATCTGTATTTAATCTTCGGGTGGGATGCCCTATCCTCTCTACTTACTATGTATGTGGCAGAGAGAAGCTCAGAAGGTATCAACAGTCTATAAAATCTGCAGTGAAATAGGTTCTCCCTACAATGGACAAATATCAGTCTTGTCAGGCAAGGTCCAGTCTTCTCTAGACGCTGGAGCTGCATTTATGGCTCTTACTTATCTGGAGATATCAGAAACAATTTTCAGCAAAGCATTGAGCCACAGCCTTCAAAAGCCCTAAAGACATATATAATGGTATTGACAATACCGGCCATGCAAGCCTTAGCATTTATGTGAAATTCCACTGAGTTGGAAGGGCTAGTCAGACTAGATAAGTTCAATGCCACAGCCAGAACTCAAACCACAGATCTGTGGCTCTCTGTGCAGATGCTCTTACTACTTGAGCTACCATGAATATATGCCCATATGCACATGAAATCTCATTTGATTCAAGTATGAAAGAACAATAATCACAATAAAAAATTGTACACCAGCTCCAGATATGAGGAAATACTCAGGAAAATAAGCATATAGTGCTTGACAACTGTTTATAGGCATAATACAGCTAAGTAATACGCAAGTTGAATGCATCCAGAATATGATTTTGTTGTTACTTGTGGGAAGCATCACCTGGATACAGAGGTTGAATAGCCCATAAGATAGTTGTACATTTTCTTTCTAACATCTGCATGATCAAAGATGTTTCTTATAGAGAAATAATTTATGAAGCCATTTCCACTCTTGAGACACAGACTTAGAGGGTACTTTTTGCTCCCCCCCCCCAAGCTGCACAGTCAGGGGCCACAATTTTACTGAAGGGGCCTGGTTGCTGTAAAGTTCCAAGATGGATCTTTCATTAAACAATTCCAAAAAATTGTTTAAATGGTGCAAATAATAATAATAATAATAATAATAATAATGTTAATAATAATAATAATGTTAATAATAATAATAATGTTAATAATAATAATAATAATAATAATAAATTAACAACTAATAATAACAACAATTTATTGATCCAGTAAATCCTTTGTACTTTGTACAGTTGAAATTGGACAGGTCATTTGTTGCATAACATCAGTAATATACATATATACATACCGCTGCTTACAATGTACTATTTACAATTCATCTAAACTATACAGACGTTTAATAACGAGTTATTCTTTCAGCTTATGTTTGAATTGTATTTTTGGGCATTGACTACATTTTTAGTGCTACTGGTAATCTATTGAATAAAATTGCCCCTCTTGTACCAACAACCCTTTCAGTGAAATCTTTATTTGTGTGTCTAAAGGGGTTGCAGTTATTTCTTGTATAATGGTTGTGCACTTGATTGTTTCTTATTAATGGTTGCTTATCTGGATTGCAAAGGATTGTTTTACTTCAAATGCAGATTTCAATGATGAAGCAACCTAGGTTTCAGTTAACAGCAGATCAGAAGCAGAGTATACAAATACTGAATTGTTCTTCTGTTGATACATCCATGGTTTCAGGCCCTATTAAAGAAATGTATTTTGCAGCTTTTATATCGATTAGTATTTGAAGCAAATCATGATGCAAATGTATGTCCTAAAAATTCACTTTAGGAATCATATTGAATCCATTTTTTGAGTTCATGACTACCCTGATACCAAAGTTGTAGCAAGCTTTAAAAATTGTTTTTGTCATTTGTGTGGTCATGGACTCAAATTCCTTGTATTCACCTAAACCCTGTTGTTGACATATATTGTCCTTGTGAACAAGCCATGAACTTTGGTGTTTATTCGGTGACAGACAAGTTTATAAGCAGGAATGATTTTGCTTTAGTAATTGCACAAAATATTTTATTAATATCTGATTTTATCTGACAATTCACCCGTCCCCCACCCAAAGTGTGTAACAAGTATGCATTAATTATAGCAGGAAATGGACAAAGGTATACTTGATACAAGCAACATCATTTGACCATTGTAAAAATTGTTTTTATTTCTGGAATTGTTATTATCAGCCTTCTTTGCATACTATAATATATGGCACCTGACCCGATATCACCACTACTTATTATCATCATAAAACAGATCTAACTGTAGCTGCCTTATTAAAATCACATATGTATAGAGTGGTTCTCTCTACACATTCACAGAGCTCTTTGCTTTATAGGGTAGGCTTATAATGAAAAGTTGCTTTGTGAAAGGCAAACATGGATAATGCCCATTTCATAATTTAAGGAGGCTTAACAGATTGCATATTTTCCACAAAAAAAAATAAGGGATAGCTGACTCACTCACCTTATATTTTTCAACTCTGATTCAACCTTAAAACTTGGCAACCACACATAGTTAATGTTAAAAAAACAATTACTAAAGCACATTAAATTTTCCTATTTGCATGTTGGATGATAATGAACTGAGACTAGCACAAAATTCTCAAGTATACTTATCCAGTATACTTATACTGTTCATTCTTTTTTTTAGGTTTTCATGATTGGTGATATAATTTGGAACTGCATGTTTTAGGCTTATTCTTAGCAGTTACAAAATATAATAGAATTGTCATAAAGTCTTCACACCTACCCATTTCTAGATATTCTGGAAACAATCCTTGTGGACCCCATTCAACCAACTTGAAATCTTTTACCCATTGATAATGACTGAAGCTATGTTCTTGTCCTTCAACATTTCCAGCCTTCACTTTTAAAGTGTTCAACCACTTGTAAAACAAACTGAAAAAAAAGAAGAAACAAAAAGGAAATTGTGAAATTAAGTTGCATAAGCATCTGCCTATGCCCATCCAGAAAAGTGATATTCACCCTTAAAGGTGAATACTATAGCTTTGAAGCTAGTCTAGTTGAACTGCCCAGTTATATTATTATTCTCTGTGTATATACAACATGGATTTGGACATACAAATATTTATACACTTAAGTAGGATTCTGGATGGAATCAAACAATGTAAAGATGTGATTATAATTGGTGACTGGCACACAGATTTTACTCCAGGAAAATTAGATAACAAAATAATGGAATTCCTTCTAGAATATAGACTACTGGCTATTGTTCAAGAATTTACTAGGGTAAAAACACATTCAGCAATCATTTTAGATCAGGTATTAAACAGACAAGGGTGTTTAAGTATAAAAAACACCAGTATCTTTAGAGGCTGTTAAGATCACCATGCTCAGTTGGTTTAATTTTGCACAGACAAATGCAACATTGCAAATGAATTCAAAATAACTAGAGTTCATAACACTAGTAATATAAATCACTTGCAAACACTATCAGAAACATGGCAACTAGTTTATGCACATGCTGATCTACAGAGAGCCTTCCAAACATTTGCTAACATAATAAAATGCTATCTAGACATTGCCATCCCAAAGAAAAGGTTCAAAATAAACAAAGATGGGAAATCTTGGGTAACAGCAGGAATAAGGAGATTTACAGCAAGGCTTAAGCTTTTAGATGAAATAAGCAAGTTCACCCGCTCAAGAAACTTCAAACATTAGTATAGGAAGTCAAAACAGTTTACAGACATGTCCTAATAGTGACACAACAATAGAACAATAACATTATTAGCAATTCTGATAGTAAATCTAAGGCAATGTGGCAGATGGTACAGCAGTAACTGGAATTTGTCTTAAAAAATACACACGTTTAGGATAAAAAAAGAAACCTATTTCGGATCTGCTTACAGCAAGAAAATTACCTAATCATTTTGCAAGTGTAGCAAATTGGCATACAAAGAAAATACAATGGCAAACAATGAGCCATAGCAAAATGAAAATATTCCAATAAATTTAAATACAATCTTTAAATATCTCACTTCTCTAGATGAAATGGACACGGCCCTTAAAAACATAAAAAATGAGTATTTGCATGGAATAGATTACATACCAGATTGAATCCTATGTTATATCCACTTTACTATTAAGTTAACTTTTCATTTTCAACAGGTATATTTCAAACTGTCATAAAACAGTAAAAATCACACCCATTCACAAAAAGGGAGGAAATGATAAAGTAGCATTGTTATCCTCCACTTCAAAAATACTAGAGAGATTAACATAATTACAACAGTCAGGAAAATTTTTTCTCAAAATATGGATTATTAACTTCTTCACAGCATGGGCTCAAAAAAGGGAAATCACCAGAAACAGCAATATTTAGCTTTATTGCAAATGTACTCGACTCTATGGACAGTAAAAGCACACTGTAGCACTCTTTTTGGATCTATCTAAAATATTCAACCTTGTTAAGGCACACAAAGGAAAGCAAAATCCTGGCTTATTACATATCTAAAACAACAGGAACAAGTAACTGAAACAGAAAATGTCATGATCCTATAAATACACAGCTACCAAGTTAAAACAAGAGCTTCCATTGGGAAGTCCTCATTTTGTCTTTTTTGTTACATTTATTTTAAGATAAAATATTTAAATGAAAATGTTACTTACGGAAAAATCATTTCAAGTACTGTATTCATAATTTGTTTTCCCACCATGATAATTGCTAGTTGAATACACAGCTCCATCAGACAGCCTCCAGCACCACACTATTGAAAAAGAAATTAAAATATCATAACTACATTGTTCTATCTAGATATGTTATAAACATTACTGATGCAGTATTGTAGTTCTTTTATAAAATACCATTAAGATAATAAATGAGGAAAAATACTATAATATATTCAACATAAGTATTAAATCTATAATAAAATCCTTTTGTAAGCCTTAGTGCAGTTTAAATGTCTGGTAACGAGTGAGTCAAAAAAGTACGAACATGCAGTGCAGTGTTTTGCATGTCCACATCCTCAATACTCATTGCTGTCCACCGCTGCCATAGAAAGGCACAGATGAAATCATGAATTTTTAAAACTACTTTATTGGCTTTACTTACCAAATTTAGAAAAGTAGATGCTGAAACTGCCACCATCATTGTCCTTACACTTTTGGTACCTCTTTAGGAACTAACCATCACTCACAGTAGTTCATCTTGAGAAATGCTGGCAATTTCTTGGCAGATATTTTGTTTTAATTCTTCCAGGGTGTTGGGCTTGCCTTGTACACTTCATGTTTTAATTTACCCCAGAAATACAAATTACAGGGGGTTACGTTGGGGGACAGAGGGGGCCACAAATCTCTACTAATAATTCTGTCCTGAAACACACTTTCAATTTTCTCATTGAAAGATTGGCCATATTAGCTGTTGCAGTCTTGTTGAAAAAAGACAAAGCTCCCTGTCTGTTAATTCTTAAAAGAAAAAGGGGATCAGGGAAATTGTATTCATGTATATACTGGTATCAACTTTTGATTTGAAAAAAATTGGCCCTATAACTCTTTCTCTGCTAATGGCACGCCATACCTAATTTTTTTTTTTTTTGTCATAAAAAATGGTACTTCATGAACAATATTAGGTTTCTCAGAGCTGCAATAATGATTATTTTGTGTTCACACATATCCATGAAGGTGGAACCAAGCTTCGTCCATGAAAAAATATTAAATGTGGTTCTATTTTGACTTTGTGTACACTATTGAGAGTCCACTCACAAAATGTGTGCCAAATTACAGGATCACCTCATTGAACAGCATGTGCCATAGTGATTTTATATGGTTTTAACTTCAGCAACTTAGTACCTTTTCGCACAGAGCCATAAGAAATGCCTACCTGTTGTGGAAGACAACTAAGCAATTTTTGGGTGGTAATTCTCCAAACGATGACCGATCTCGCCTAATGTTTCTTTGGTAAGAACTGCATACAGTCTTTTAGATTTCTTAGTCTGAATACCTCCTGTGACCTGAAATTTATTGTAAAGGTTATGGATTGTTGTATGGCCTGGAACCTTTACACCTGCAAATCATTCTGCAAAGCTGACTGACAAGCTGAGTTAACGCATATTTTTTTTTTTTTTTTTTTTTTAAGTCGGCTTACCCTCCCCATAGTTAGGACTGACACCTCCCTAGGACTTACAAGCTGATGCCTAGAGGTCAGAAGCCTCTGTGGGTTAGCCAACAACATGAAACAACAGACTGGATAACCTGGAACAAGTGGTCAGTTCGTAGCCAGGCATAAGCATGAGAAAGTGGATAATATGAAATGCAAGTGAAATGTATCATAAGAATGGTGATAATGGAGCAATTGGTGGAATGGCTGGCAGGGGAAACCAGAGGACCTGGAGAAAATCTGCCCAGATGCTGCTGCATCCATCACAAATCCCATATGTGGGCACTTGGGATCAAACCCAGGCTGCTTAGATGGGGAGGCGAGCGGTCTAACCACTCAGCTATGGTGCTACCTTGAGTTAACACATGCAAATTATAAATAAATACATGCTGTGCAGTAGAAAACTAATGCTGAGCCATAATACACTTTGTGACTAAGTATAGAACAAAATAATAAATCACTCGTAATAACTGAACTGTACCAAATCACTGTTAACTCAATGCTGCACTTCCAGAACAGAGCAAAACTGCCTTAGAAGTGTGACCTTGTTTACAACAGCAGTGCAGAATTGTGTGTTCACATGCCCAGTGGAAAAACACTGGGAGGTTTTTGACTCACTTGGTATAAAAGTAACCTACATCATTCTCTAAACTATAAATGAGCAGAGGCAATTCCAGGCTTGTTGGTAAGGGTATGTAACTGATTAAAATATCAACTCAGCCTGGCCTACTAGCACCAAAATTCATGCCAAATTAAAAATCCAATAAATAAAAATGCTATACATTTATGTATATGTTTATAATTGTACACTATTGTCACCCCTCAGTTTTTGAATTGTGCATAAGTATTGTTCAAGTTGCTTTAATCACCATCAAGCCACATAGTTTCTTTAAGAGAAAACAATAAATAAGATCAGAAGAAAACTTTATTTAATACCTCACATCCACAAATCCAATGTTGAGTTTCATAATTACTTTTATTGAAATGAACATATGACTACAATTTGTATTATTACAGTCAGCTGTTCATAACTAATAATTTTAGTATTTTTCAGTGAAAGAAAGTTTTCTAAATGGCTGTCTTAACAATCAGTCAATTGCTCAATGATCAGAATTCACTCCAGTTAAAATCCACTCTCCTATATCTATGCTTGAACTAGATTGTGATGTAAATTTGAAATTGCATGATTTCCACAAAGCTGGAAGGTCATAATTTTGTCTTATTTACTCTTCACAAACACAAAACCTGTACTTTTGTCTATCATATTACACACTAGATATAAATCTTATTTTACAACACATTAAGAACTTGTTTATAGGCATGCACTTAAGTATTTTGTTAAATAATTACTTAATACTAAATATATACAACAGTAGACCATTCTGAATTCCCATGTGTAAAAATGTTCAACAACAGTCACATTTCCCTAACCAAAAGAAGTCAGTGGTTTTAACCCTGACTTGCTTCCCCTGCCCTTAAATTAGAAACCAGTAACAAGAGTTCAAAATGCCAAGTTTGAATTTTATATGCTTATGAAAATCAAAGCTGATTTCATTTAAATAAAAGTAAAACTAATAATGAAAAGTACATAATGAATAATCATTCTAATAAGGGATGCAACAAATCAATTGCATGAATCATAAAGTTGCCACTGCAAATGAGTAGATGTGGACAAGAGGACTGTGCAAGGGTCATTATATAATTTTCGAAATTTTTATAAGAACTTGCCAACCCTATATGTTTTGGAAATACAATTTTGTCTAGACTCTGAAATTTGTGGCACCTGAGTTTTTCTTTAACATTGGAAAAAGGAAACAATGACAAGGTCTCTAAGATAGATGGTTTATTAGCATCACTCCTGCTTCCTGCAGGTATTTCATTCTTTACAAAGCAGTGTGCGCAGAAGCGTTGTCTGGTGAAGCAACAATCCTTGCAATGCAGACCTTGATATTCTTGTTTTCAATGATCTGAATACTTAGGGAGGAAAGGAGGTGGACTATGGTACATCAACACCCCCTAGAAGCTACATGATTTTAAAGCTAGTGGGGAGGGGGTTTGTGTGCATATGCAAACCTGTGGGCTATACTAGAAAAAATGCTCATGCCAGGATGACCATAGAGGAGATTCCAGATGAAGAAGCAACTTACAATAAGCCCAACCTCAAAGTGTTGAGTGACTCGTGGTGAAGGGCTATATGGCACAGGGCCAAAAATGTGTCTTGAATGAGCTTCTGGATATCAGATGACCTCTAGAGATAAGTCTTATCAAGGCATGTGGGGATATACCTGGGCAGACCTTAAAAATCCCTAGCTTTCAGGGATCTTCATGAAAGACACAACAAAAATACAACTAACTCTGAGGATGAGCCTGATGAGCCTGCAAAATCTTCAATGAAGAAGGAATAGACCTAGTCTTGATTCAAAAAGCCTGGGGTGAATTTTAGGACTATTTGAAGCTAAGCTATACACTGCAGCAAAGGCAGCCACATTAGGTGATGCATTGTTTGCAATGGAATTCAATGCTTACCTTTACAAGAATTTTGTTCTTACGACATCACCATAGTGAATATTGAATGCAATGGGGGACAAAACAAAGGTCTGATAGTTAGCTCTGTTTACTTACCCTAGGATGCCAGCAACCCACCCACTACAGCAGTTGGTTGCACACTGCAACTAGAACAGTTGATTGGAGAGAAGAACAAACCAACTTTAGATGTTATGGCAACTTTCATCATGAAGTCTGGGGCAGCATGAGCATCAACAAAAGTGGCGAGTACCTTCTAGATTTTCTGCTCTCGAGTAATTTATACTATATTCTTAATATATGTAAGAAGCCTACTTTTATAAATAGTATGTTTTGAAGTTATCAACATTACCTTTTATTCAAGTTCCATCATGCCATGTTGGCATATACTGGATCACCATTACAGTGGTTTATTGGTATGGGAACTTCTGGTTTGCCACTATGAGCACATGGTGACAAGGGATCAACTCATTGCCCATAGATGGCACTATAGGATAAAGTATGACTTACAGACATGAAACATGGTGAATTTAGCACAGGAACCTTTTTCAAGATATGTGGTTCTTTATTTGCAAATAAACATTTAATGGGATCAATGGCTTTACTTCCCTTACAAAGGAAGCCATGCTAAGGATTTTTATGTGTGAAAAAAATCTATCACTCTGCACCAGGTTTTAACTCACAAACTCAGATATTAGAGGCTAGAATGTTAACTACTACACCAAGGAGAGTGACATTACCTTTTGTACTGAGTATATATCTCAACTCAGGTCACAAATTGGAGGGTCTTAGATGAACCATCACTTTCAGATCACAACTGCATATCTTTTAATATTAATATTGTTAAAAGGGCTAATCAGTGCATTAATCTCAGAAGAATCTGTTGGGAGTCCTATAGGCAGGATCTCTCAGATAGGATTGGGCAGATTAATAGGAAGATCTTTTGGTGATACCAACAAGGAGGTGTATTAAACTCAAAAGGTTTAATTGATAGGTATCATGAAAAGTGCCCCATGCAGACATAGAGCTAATCCAAGAAACAGGGTGAACATCTCTTTAACAAGGCAAAAAAAAAAAAAAAATGGAAACTGGAAGGGGTATCATAGAGTCCTCAGAGATTTCAATAAAAGCATAGGGTAGACCAGGGGAATACAGACACCTTAACACATTTTTATTTTTGTATTTTTTGCTATGATAGTTATGTTCTGCATATTAGAGCACAAAATAATTTGAAATATAACCTATGCATTGCATATATAATGCTGATATATTACTATAAAGTTAAGTGTGTTTCACACGTTAATTGTCATTGCTACTATGTGTCGGTATTGCCCTGCATACAGGGGCAACACTGACACCGTTGCCAGGCAATACCGACATTGCCTGAAGATTGAGAAATGAGCTGTTTAGAGTTGAACATACATTTTGTTTTATTAACACAACATCAACTAATGCATTATACAAAGAATAGGAACAATATGAATAACTGAGGTGATTTGTGGTTTAAAATGTAAACATCTCAAATTCTCAAAGATAAAAAAACCTAATAACTAATAAAACAAAAGTCACATGTATAATTCTTAGCAGTATCAGATCCACTACATTCAGCATGGGCCCACCTGCCACAAACCACACGTCTAAACCACAGCTCTGTTGCACCAAACTCGTCACAAACTAAGCACACCTCTGAATCTTTTGCAAACAGACCAACATTGCCATCTGAATCACTATCGTCATATAATTAAACTTCATCTACATCTTCTTCAGAAATTTTTTCAAAAGATATTTGTCTGTGGCATGTTTTTTTCAGTTTCTTAAGTTTTAAAGTTGAATTTTTTTCATCCCTGTTGGTTTCTTCGTTTTTTCCAATCTCGACCTTTTTGGAGTTCTTTTCCTTTTTAATTCTCTTAATTTTGTTTGACGAGGCTATCTTTGGGTTTTCTAATAGCTTCTCTAGTCTCAACTTCGCTTTTTCATCTTTTTGCATCTTTTTCTTCTTTGTTTCTTCCAGTAGTGCAGCTTTCATAGGAGTAGCAGTCAAAATTACTGAGTGTTGTTTTTGTTACCATTTGATTTGTGTTGACTTTGCTTTTCTGTTGATTGCAGAGGGGATATAGATTGAAATTTTTCTTTAAACTTTTCAGCGCTAGGACCACTTTCATCTGTGATTGTTGGCTCACAGTTTCCACAGTTGAGACTTTTCTCAGTAGTTTCTTTGGAACTGACGTGTCCAGAAGGCTGTGAGGCTTCAAAATTTAGGTCTACAGACTCCCGAATGTCAGCATTACTACTAATGTCACCAATTTCATCAGTTATAATTTCCTGATCGATGATGATTGGAGGCTGAATCTGCCCTTCAGGAATAAAATCTTCTTTAGCAAATTTATCAGGGTTTAGTGGAAGAATTCCTGCTTTTCTGAAACTGGAAACTCCTTTCTCCATTGTAGCTACTTTCAGTAAACTACATTACAAATTGACGCTATATCATAGACAGTTATCCTTTAAAAACCTGTCACACTCTGTGTTAAATGTCTTCTTAAGAGGCCCATAAAAAGTCAGATCCAAAGGTTGCAGCCTATGTGATGTGTGTGGTAGTATGGAAATGACATGTATGTGATTGGCTCTACAGAATTCGTAACTGTCTAAGGTGATATGGCTGCCATGATTGTCCATAATCAACACTGGATCCTCCTCGGTAGGTTTAGTATTGTTCTTAAAATGTTTCAGCCAATCATTGAATAATTCTTCATTGGACCAAACTGTTGTGGGAACACTTATAGACTGCACCAGCTGGTCCACCTCTTTCTAATAGAGGAGACATTCTCTTTCTTGGATAAACGAACAGTGGTGGAATGTATGTTCCACAACTAAAAGCATACACTACAGTAGCATTTCTCCCCCTTTCCCAACTTGTTATGCAGCCCACCTGTTTTTGATCTATTGCAGCTAGTATTTTGCCCGGGTTTTGCACGGTTGATATACGCGTTTCGTCCATGTTAAACACTCTTGTAGCCGAAAAGGTGTGTTTTTCATATACCTCTACCAAGTAGGAATAAAATAAATCTACTTCTGACTTATTGAACCCAATAACTCTATTCACACTTGCTGCTGAGTGCTGCCTTAAGCTGATGGTAGGATTTCCTTTCTTGAATCCGGCAACCCAATCCTCTCCAGCCATTCGTTTTTCTTTATTAAAACTGTGCTTTAATTGTAGCTGCTCTGCGAGATCATAAGCAAGTCGACATAGCTCAATCAAAGTGATGCCATAGAACATGTTGGCTAATTGTTTAACATGATTAGCCAATACAGTTTCTTGATCGGTTGTGAACACAGATCTTCTCCCTAAGGCTGGTTTTTTAGCAGAATTGGATTTTACACGGTCATGAAGGGTGATTCTTGAGATATTTAATTCAGCTGCTACACTTTTTATGGAACTACCACTTTGCACTAACTCAATTGCTTTTTTTAAGGGTTTCCTGGCTCCATTTACCCCTCTCCGTTGTACTCTTTCTTGTCTAACCATTTGAAAGGAGATAAAAGCCAATTTTTATACTTTGGAAAACCCATTTGGAAAACACTATTTTATGATGCCATAGAAAAGTCTGCTTGAAAAGGAAAAAGGGGAATTCCTTTGTACCAATGAAGGAGATAAGCCTAATATATATATATATTGCTTATAATAATATATTCATATACATTGCTTATAATAATATATTTATATATCTTCCTGTGCATGTTTGTAAAAGTTCATTACTGTTGGTCCCCCCTGAAAAATATCACAGCATGCCGCTGGCCTAAATGACTTGATTATCCTACTGTCTCACAACAGGCTCAAACTGTGATGGGTGCTGGGCCATTAGGGAATTTATGGAAGTGGGAAAGTCGATCAGCTGGCTAAAAGGGCCACTGAGATACCCTATGTTGGCCCTGAACCAGTGTTTGGAATCAAGACACATACCATCAAAACCTCTCAGTAAAACCCTGGATTAGGGAAATACACCCTATCCTAGACAAAGATAACCCAATGCAACACTCTTTCTTCATCTCTCTTGAGATTGGATAGATCAGGATTTTTGCACCCAAAACAATTCATTGCTCTCCACTGGGTTTAAACCTGCAGCCTTGGAAACCATAGACTAGAATGTTACCCCTAGACCATGAAGGATGACTAAAAAGAAAGGAACTTACTCTTTCTACAATCAGAGAAGACCTAAGAAAGAATGCTGATATTGGAATCTAAGTAATGTAGCTTGTTCAGGGAATAGATTTTGGTAAACAACAGCGGCTCCCATGGGATTGTACAGTAAGCCTTTTAGGCTTGATGTGTGGGATTTTTTATAGTGTTTAACACCTGCTTTTACTACATAGACACTGCAGGCAATGACACTGATACATGGAATGAAGATGGAGCACTGGTGGAATGTGATGGCAGGGGAAACAGTAGAACCTAGAGAAAATCTGCCCCTATGCCGCTTTGTCCACCACAAATCCCACTTGCAGTCACTTGGAATTGAACTTGGGCCACTTTGATGAGAGGTGTGTGGTCTTACCACTCGGCCATGGTGCGGCCAGTGTGGGATTTATTCTTGGTTAAGATTATATAGAATTTTGGGAGCTACCACTGTGAAAAAGAATTCTTGCAAGTGATAAATCTCTTTCAACAATCCAGAAAGTAGTCTGCTCCTGGAGATAACAGTGTGTTATCAAATACCTTCAGGGTATGGCAACAAAGTATGACTAAATATCTGAATATTTGATTTTCTAAGAGGCAACCCACTGTTGGGTGTGCAGTCCCATCTATTACTGGGTTGCAAGTAAGGCTGAAATGTGCAAGAGGTTGAGTGGAAAAGAAACTTGTCTCAATATCAGAGTTGAAAAGTCTATTCAAATATTACTGTGGTGATTTCATACAAAACTTTCAACTGTATTTTTCAATCAAAATGTGAGAAAACAAATCACTGAAGAGCAACAAAAAACAGTGAGGTCTTAATTATGCTGTTGTTCTCAGCATTTAGAGTTATGGCAATGCAAAGCAAAATATTTGTACTTGAATACATTTCCTAACAGAAGGTGTCTTTCATTCCAATAGTGAAACATGAAAATTGAGAATTATTATTTCAAGCTGGTATTCAACAAATCCAAAATGGTGGCAGAAGGTAAAGAATCTACTGGAGTAAACTGTTTCTTAAGAGACATGGGACTGCATGTATTTGAAGACAAGGATAGAGACTTAGCGTCACAACACCTATCTCTTTACATATTAGTTACAACTGTACAAACTGCAAAACTGCCAACCACATCCCTATGAGTTTGCATACAGAAGTTGAAAGCATGTCGTCTTCGAATTAGATTTCTTTTGTGAGTCAAGACAGTTCACTAACTTGATTCTTCCAAGTGTAAATCTTCTCTTAAATGTCTAATCCTGTTTCATATGTAGCAGATTTTTTAAGTGATATATTTTATGCTATTTTTAGGTTGTTTGACCAGATGCAGAGTGCAATGCAGGATTTGTCTATTTATATGTAACTGCTCTTTCATTCTTGCTTTTAGAGTTCCTTGGAAGAATGATTAATCCAAATAGATATCCAGAATTTAAAAATAGAAGATTAACTAAATCTAAGAGAATTTTGCATAAACCAATATTACTTATCTTCAACAACAAAATATACCAAAAAACTAAACATTAAGAAATCCTTTATCAACATTACCCAACACCTTCACATGATGTTATGAAACTTTCAAAGCCACAGTTTTCCATACATGTTCAAAACCTGGCATAGATATATGGATGAGATCTTAGGTGTAATTTCTGAACGTTTTGTACTGGATGCTTTAAAACTGTTTAATATTGAACAAGAATTAATCCAGTTGATCAGGGAAATTTAAAAAAAAAAACAACTGTTTATCTTTGTAGGGATTATTTCAATGTGACACACACTAATAAATTCACTACAGTTTAGAGTTAATTTGAATATGTTTTGGAGATATCTTTGTCTCAATTGTCAGCTAAGTTCCATTATCCAATTTTCTAGTTTCTTTGAGTTGTCATTTATGGTTTGATGTATTTGGTGATGAGATCTTTGTCTGTTGGAAAAATAAAATCCATAATATGAACATTGCTCTTTTGTATCCAGTTTTCCCCATATAGTTAAATCTAATAAGTTTAGCAATGGGTAATCCATTGTCCCCATTCTTGTCCAATTTATTTATAAATTTCCTAGAAATAAAAATAATGGCAGTATTTCTGAAGACCTTTAAAATTTAGTATAGATACATGGATGACATTGTTTCCATAGTATACAAAAAAATTCTCACACATTATGCCCTAAAACTTCTTAAATTTATCGAACAGTTCAGTGAAATTCACAATGGAAATTGAACCCAATAATTATTTTGGATATAAGGGATCTTTAGGAATGCTAAAGAAACTAGAATTTGGGATTAATAGAAAAACCATACGTATCAACTACAAATTAAAGAACTGTGGATACAACCCAAGGGCACATTAACATAATATTTGCAACATCCGAGTCTTCAGACCAGAAAGCATACAGACAAATGAAAACTAATACTAAAAAGAGTTTGATTTATTCTGCCATTTGTAATATTTTTACAAAGCATAGTCAATTTTACAGTGGATAAAATACATATTTACATTAACAAATTAAACAAGTTGATATAAACACAGTTCTGAATAGATATTCATACATAAAATAGCTATTAACCAATTTTCTGAAGCTAATGGTAGATTAAGCATCATTAATTTGACAAGATCTAGAAGACATACATTTAAATTACCAATTTAACACGTAGAACTAAATACAAGTCTGAAACACGCATAAGAACCTACATAAAAATAGTGAACAAATTACATAAACAAATGTTTGAAAATAAAATTATAAATCACTCATTTTTGTTCCGTTTTGTATTCATCAATTGAGTAAAAAGCATGTTTTATCAGGTAGGTCTTTATTGCATTAATTTTCTTCTCAACTTGATTGAGTGAAGTAAATGGTTGTATAGGTCTTTTGCTACATTTTCAATATATTTGGTAATTAATGATCCCTTTAACTTATTTCTAAAGTAGTTCTGGTTTGTTCTCATGTTATGTTGATGAATATTCCTAGAGCTGGAACACATCATGGAAATAGTGGAAAAGAATGGATTTTTCAATTAAATTAACACACAAAACTAAAAAATTACCTCACTTTAGGCACAACTTTGCCCACCGCTACCTTTCTGTGAATTGAACCATAGAATTCATTTTTGGCAATCACACCCTTCTGATGTGTTATAGGAACCAGGATAGAAGACAGAAATTTAAGTTTTTCATTTAAATGACTTATTAAGATTTTCTATTATTTTCACCATTTGTATACATCAAAACATTTGAATAAAATACTTCAGTAAGCATGGAGAAGAAACTTTGAAAGAAGAATATGCAAAGTAGGAAAATTCTGTTCTCTTTAGCTATGTTGACCTTAATTAATATAGCCTGGAGTGCACACTCGCCTCCTCTAGTATATCTAGAAATCTGAATGCCTTTCCTTCCTCACTTGTTCTCAGAAAAGAGAGGTCTCTCCATCCTCACATGATGTCAGGATCTTGGCCAATAATGTTTGACTGATCTCTTCCACTTGAATTCCAGATAATAAAATCTCCAACATTGTATGTGAAGTTGGGGAAGACTAGGACAATCAGGTGAAGTTCTAGTTGCTACATTTTCTTCCTCTTTGCTGCATGTAGTATCTGTTGTGTAAGGGCTAGAATCACAAGCAGAATACTGATCCTTATCATTTACTACTATTCTCCGCTATTTTCACTTCTATTTTTGTACTTTGGAAGTGAAAGGTGTTGAACTATTGTTATCATTGGAAACGGAGGCTGAGTTATCATTACTGGAGGCTAAATCAAGCAATGAAACTGCTGTTGCTGGAGGAATATTGAACTTTTTTCTCTTACCAGCTTCTCGAGATGTATCAGGTTGCCAAGAAGCTTGAAGATCTGAAAGGATTCCAGAAGTGCTTCTTGGACCTTCCTCATAATTTCTCCATTAACAGGAGGAATATGACACTTGCGGAAGCCTGATTGTTTTGAGCTGCATTGCTAGCAGTTTCTTTGAGCAAAGTTAGCAGAACTTGAGGAAACTGTGTTTTTTCCAGTGGGCTGCTTGCATGATTTTGCATTTTGTAGTGTTCGAGAATTTGGCATTTTCTCTTCATTGGGCAAAAAATGCCACATCCAATGGGGGGCAAAAATGTGTGGCATTAGGCAGCAGAAGAAGAATGAATCTATTGCTCTTTTTTCACATGCTTTAATAACTGCCAAGCTGATTCCACTACTACTTGGAAGCCTTCCTTCTTCCTTACCCAAGGAATAATTACTTTGAAGAACCATTCTTCAAAGTTAGGTTCATCGTACCAACCTGATTTTGTTTGGTCTAAATAAGTATTTGCTGGCCCTTCTTCTACCCAAAACCACAAGTTGTCTACTTTACAGACAACATAGCAGGGTAACAGCCAACCACTGCCTGCAGCTGTATCATTAGAGAAATACTACTCTTTGTCAAGTTCATACACTACTCTGAATATTTGACTGTTCAGTGGAACACCAGTTAGACCCTTGATCACAAGTTAAGATTTGTCTTATCATAAGTTGACCACATTTTCTGGTAGAGCTCTACTTATTGACTGTTCTAAATGCTGAAAATATATTCTCAATGCCTCCACCCCTACAGCAGCTCTTGCTTTGGAAAAGTTCTGCCACCTTCTCACAACGAGGTGTGTCTATGGCATTTTATATATAAAGCATACCAATCAGGAGCAGGTAAATTATTAAATTTAGTAACAGTTCTCCTGAGCTTTTTCAGATCTCTAACAATTGTTCTGATGTAAATATTGAGTGGCATTCCTCAATCAGCGTACACTAATAACTGATTTACAAGTCATTTCTCCTCCTCCAGAGAGAGTAAGCATGGTCTCCCAACTCACTTGAATGGGCACCTTTCACTTTATTGCTAAAAATTTTCCTTGGAATGTTGTATTTCCCAGCTACTTCTTTAATAGATAAGCCCCCTGTTATACCATTGATGGCAGACAAGATGATTTCATTTGAATATTGCTAAAGCAAAGATGACAAAATTGCCCTTACAGTTCTACAGTGCTGTAAAACAAGAAATGGTAAGCAATAATACACTAGTACCAAGTGATTTTAGCGATTTCAATCAACAATCAAGGTGGCAAAGTTAACCCTTTGGTTAACTTTAAGGTAACTGCCCATTGAACATTTTCATTTTAATCTACATATTTAAAAAGTTTAAAAGAAGTTGTTAATACTTATTAGGGCAGCAACGTTAGAGTCATTGTATTTGTGGACAGGTGCCCGATAGTCAACTATTTACAATGAGAAGGTTACCTGTACAGTTAAGTCACAGTATATCGTTGCACGGAGTTCACACAGACACAATGCCAAAGGAAAGCTTACGAATGTCCACAAGGTTACAAAAGTATATATTGCAATGTAGGGAAACTATTTGATAGTAACTCTGCAACTACAATAAATACAACCCAAACCCTTTTATCTGACCCTAATATTAAATGTCAATTGACATACATTACCTTGAATTCTATATTTGTTCCTTCTGCAATTCAAGCTTTAGAAAAGTCTGGAGAAAAACTGGTAAAACAAATGACCGTGATGAAAGGAAAATAGCTGAATGCTATGGAAATTAACATGGAAAAAAGAATAGCTGAAAAACTGCAAAACCTTTTACAGAAAAATAATGGATACCATAAACTGCGTAACATTGCTGACAGAATTGTAAATAAAAACAGTGCTTTAAGATACCCACATGTAGACAGAAAGTGTGCAACAGATTTTACATATGCACCTGTGGTTTCAGCAGATGTGGAATGCATATTAATGGAAAGGAGACAATCAATTTTGCTTGAAAACCTGAAAATGTGGGTTGTAATTCATTACTATAAATAGACATAGAAGTTAATCCATGTGCACTTTGTAAATTAATGCTTGCATAATTCTTCTTGTATGGTCATTTGGGCACTACCGCATGGTGTCAGTGCTAGCCTTTATTGCTACACCCTGACCCGTTCTATTCTATATGCATCCCTCACGTTGCAACTCTGATGTTGCAGCCCTACTCATCATATACCAAACTGTAGTCACCTTCTATTATGTAGGCTGCCAAACCAAAGTTCCACAACATTCAGATTATGTTAGTGATAGATATGTAACAAATAACATGTTTCAACTGATCAATAATTTCTAGTGTGCCAAAATAATGGTGTCAGCATTACAGCTGAAAAGATTCATTCAAGGACATTTTACACCTTTGGTGGCTCTTCAGCTATTTTGAGTAACTGAACCTTTTCTGTAAAAAGTGGACATAGTCACCCCAAACCTAACATCATCATAATTATTATTATTTATGTTTTGCTCACTTTTGCACTATTTTAACTCTTAATTTGTGAGATGTGGACTCCCATGCTGATTGACAATTCTAATATTTTCTGTTGGCACCAAGTCTGGCTGCGCAGACCAGATTATGTGTCGTAATAGGAAGAGGTCTGATGGAGGGCAAGAGACTCCCTAGGTCACGCAAAATACATTGGTTGTAATGGGAAAACGTCATAAGGATACCAGAGTAGGAAATAATTGCGTCAACACATTCTTTATGATCGTCAGCATCTATGCACAGGAATTAGACCTAGAATGTCCTGTTGTAAGTTGAATAAAATCACTTCATTGACTAGACGGAATTTCATCCCACAATTGAACAAAACAGAAGTAAATAATATCATTGAGCTTGAATATCGCATACCTGCATTTAAAGTGTTTTATGAATGGGATGTAAGCATCACAGAGAGTGAATAATTCACATTAATTCCCTTTTCTCAGTTTCTTCTCATTGATTCCATGTATACTTTCTCCTTTTTACTTTAATGCAAAGTTGTCAATAAAAATTATAAAGAGGGTTTGTTAAGAGAGTGTCTGCAGTATAGTGGTCAAAATGCTGAATTAAAAATGAAAAATATGCTGTGTTTGATTCTAGGCTGATGAAGCTATTTTTATTCCCCACCCTCGAGAGCCTGGTAATATGAATGCGATACTGAATGTGTGTTAAGTTAACCGAGATGTACAATTTTAATGTACACCTCAAATTTAAGCAGTCGTTATAGAAGATCAAAGTGCCAATGTGACGACATTACCTAAGGCGGTATGTAAATAAATAAAAACAAATAAATAAATAAAATGATTTAGCAGAAAAAAAAAACAAATGCAATACTGGGTTTTTAGAGATGGTACGCACAGTATAAAAATAAAATAAACGTGAAATTATGTGCCTGTATTCCTCTTCAGTAAACTATATTCAAGACATTAAGTAAACATTTTCTATCAGCATTTGTGGTATATTTGAGTTAGATAAGATAAGTAATAAATATGTGCACAACAGGAGAGTATGGTTTGTGCTTCCTGAAATAATTATAAAGAAATCTAAAATTAGAATCGATCATTACTTAATATTCTTATGTTCTTACACTTTTGCAAAATTCCTTTTTGCACCCTGTGGAGTCGTGTTTCAGTTTGAAATTACAGATTTGAGATTTTTTTTTTAAATTAGGGCAAATTATAATATTGAATCTAATATTTTAACACTGCCTTCTAATGCTAATAAAACATATACAACATAGTTATAAGAATGAAATTAGCGTTCTCGTTATCTTTGTCATAGGAAGGGAAACTAAATACTGAAGAAATTGTGTCAGGGTTTAGCATCATTTTGCCCTTATTCTCATGGAAACAATTTTTCGCAAAATGCACTGTGACATTTCAATGGCACAACTTTGTTATGTCTCGGAGCAGCTGATGGCTTACTCAATAATTCTAGTTGAAGTATTAGGAAGCTAAAATAAATTATCATTCGCTTAGTGACCGAGGAAACCCACAAGAATAAATCGGAATGAATTTGGAACACAAATGTTACAATTTATTCTTATAGATGGAAAGTGATCTCGCAATCATTTTTCTGGTGGTTGGTACAGTTTGCAGCATAGAAGTGCACCATGTTATTAAACCATAATACTCTTAAACCACCTAATTTTTAAAGCCTTTTAAGCAAAAAGCACATTTGCCCTTCACCTACCGATGCACGAGAGGTTTCAATTAGCTACAGCACACCAGCGCCAGAGGTGAGTCTAGGTAATATAATTCCAAGGTCTTTGGTTGGCACTTTGTTTTGCATTTGGTGCCCCCTTAGACACTAATGTCCCTGAACATTCAATGTTTCAATTTATCTCCACCTGTTAGTGAGCGAGAACTGTAGCATTACATTAGCACATGTGGTCAGTATGACGCACCTCACAAGTAACATCACATCGAGCCGAGATAAGCCCATGCATGGCAGCAACCAAGTGATCCAGGCTTTGATTCTGTAATACTGCTGCGGAAAAATTATTATGCAAGTGATGTTGATCAGTGAGAGGAAGTCTCCTGTTGGCAGTAAGAAATGATAATTCAGATTCTGATACAGATAATTCAAATTTCTAAATATCTGGGAATGACAGCCAAGATGTTGGATTAAGCACTGTTTATGGTAAGATTTATTACTGATAAGTATTGTTTTCTTTATATCAGCATAATACCTATGTTTGGTTTTCTTTATGAAGCATCAAATTTGCACATAAGTAAATAAATACTCACAGCACTGCAAAACATTGAAAAACAAAATACTTAACATATATCCATTTTCCATGGTCACTTGCATCCTTTCATCTCTAATATTCAATAAATTATTTAATATTCTTGCAATCCCTCTGTAAAGTGTTATTTAAGCTACCAATTGTTAACAAAGACACAAAGGATCATGATGAGGACAACTCACTTGACTGTGAGGAATTGGTACTAGGATTACAGAAAGGGTCTAACTTTATACAAGAAAGAAACAATGGTTACTGCAAACAAAGACTTTATAACAAACAGGTTAAACTTACATTATTATGCTGTTCCCAGCATGGGCCCAAGGAGTTGGAGAATGCTGGACACAATCCTTTATCTTGTTCTGCTACACTCTTACTTGTTACCTTCCATGTCAAGATTGCATTCAAAAAAGAGGGTTACACCACACAGAATTTGTACGGATTGCTACCAACATGCTATATCTCCTTGGACCCACTAAAGGCAATGGCCTCATTGCTAGTAAAAATTAAAAAAAAGGAAACAAATATAACCAGTAAGAGCTTGCATACAAATTGAACAAGAATATCAATACTAGTGAATTTACACAATGTTCCAATGACCTAGAAAGGTGCAAAAGGAAGGTAATCCCCAAAACAATACATTTATATTAAAAGCACTTTAAAAGTTTTTCTTTGCTTTTTGAGATGAATACTCTAACTCACTGAGTAACACAACTCAACCCAAAACACAGCACTAAAGGTAGGAATCCATAACACTGTGTGCCCAACTCTGTATAAACTGTTACTCTGGAGAGACACCAAAGAAATGTTACATATGCACACATATCACCAAGAAAGTCAGGGTAATAAATGGAACACCATTTCTAACTGGCTGGTCTCCAAACAAAGAATGTACACTGGTGACTGCTATGTGCTATAGCAGCAAAAGTGGGTTGGGTGTGCAAAATCAATACGTCAGGTTGGCTGTCCCCAGACACACAGCCAAAATTTTGCGCCTCAACAGAATCTATGAGGGCTGATCAACAAAGACAGACTGATTTTTTTTCACAGATGTTTATTACTCCAATTCAATGTTTACATGATCTTTTTCATAGTCCCCTCCTTCTACAATGCATCTTTATAGCATCTCTGCCAGTCCTTGAACATGTGCTGCAGACCATTCTTTGTCAGGTCCTTGAGAATCGCCTCACTTTTCTTGAGCACTGCTTCAGAGTTCTCAAATCAAAACCCCCAAGCTTTGCCTTTATTGATGGGAATAAAAAAAAAGTCACAGAGTGCAAGATTGGGGCTATAAGGTGGATGTGGTACACAGATAATGTTGAATCAATCCAGAAACTGCATGACTTGATTTGCGATATGAGGCTGTGCATTGTCATGATTAAGTCGCCACCCAGTCCGAGAAAGCGCTGGTCTTTTCTTTGCAATGTGCTTCCTCAGTGTAGCCAATACTGACATGCAGTATGCTGCTGTAACAGTAGTGTGAGGGGGAACTGCATGCTGGTAAATCATTCCATTACAGTAAAAAATTCCATCACTTTCCCTGCAGATGGAACAACTTTTGCCTTTTTTTGTATTGGAGAACTTGGCCATTTCCACACTGTGCTAGCTTGTTTTCCTTCAGGATCATAATGCTGCAGCCATGATTCATCACTGGTGATAATCAATTTAAAAAATGCATCCCCTCCATCAGCAAAGAGAGGCAGCACCTCACGGCATGTCTCCATTCGCACAGCCTTTTGTTCGGGAGTCAACAAGACGTGGCACTCAATGAGCACAAACTCGGGTCACATGGAGATGGTCGTGCATAATTATTGTAAACACACTGCCATATGAAATTCTCAACACTTCACTGAGGTTACATAATGTTATATGCCGATCCTCTCGGACAATCGCAGCAGCTGTGTTGATGTTGATTTCAGTCACAGCAGAAGCCGAAACACCAGGCCCACCTTGCTTAACACTGACAAGTCGGTCTTCTTTGGAGTCTTTGAACCACCTAAACACTGTTGCATGAGGTAGTGCATCTTCACTGTATGCTTGCTTCAGCTTTTCAAAAGTTTCGGTGGCTGTATGATTTAAACGAAAACAGAATTTGATTGCGCTGTACTGCTCTCTCGCGTCACCTCCATTGTCTAGTATGGGAAATGCATGTAGGGTCTACAAAATAGAGCATTACTACCAACCTACCGGTACAAAAGTGCTGCCGCCTACCAACATTATACATAAAAACCCACTCTTTTCAAATATTTGTTACAGATACGAAACTATCACGGAAGCTACAGGAAAAAATCAGTCTCAGTCTTTGTTGATCAGCCCTCGTACAAGAACTTGTACAGCAGTACCAGAGCTAAAATAGACAAAATAATTACAATTGCAAGCCCTTTTACAAAATTTATAATGTAATGAATAAAATAAAAACACAGGAGAAAAAAAAAATGTTAAATTAACTCATCATAATCTAACTAAATATCACTCAGTTTTACTCAGACCAGAGGAACAAAATAGTGATAATGCAGCAACCTTTACAAAATCCACACAAAAAAAAAAATGTTACAGCTACACAAAAACAAAACCAGCAAAAGCTTTACAATAATGATGAGAAATTGAATTTACAAACAAAGTGGTGAGCTGCAGAATCATTACATTAGCAAAATATTATAGCATAGACACCAAATTATATTACTTGAAAGTGGAACATTTATAATAAGCACTGTATTAAAAAAAAAAAAAAAAAAAAAGGATCCCTCAGAAATCCAAACCAAAAACATATGTAGAAGGACACAAACACACACAAACAATGCATGCAATATTTATGTGCACAAAACCCCAAACATTGACCACCAATTTATAACAGCAGACAACCATCATGCAAAAATCAATACTACATGTCAATGTCAACAGTCGATGAAGTATTATGAATTCTAAACATCATGTGTATAGCATTTATCCCATTACATATCTTTCAGCATGTTCTGGTAAAGATAGTTAAAACATGGGATTTATAGACCAGATCTGCAACA
Organism: Hymenopus coronatus; assembly: GCA_030762935.1. Classification (NCBI taxonomy): domain Eukaryota; kingdom Metazoa; phylum Arthropoda; class Insecta; order Mantodea; family Hymenopodidae; genus Hymenopus; species Hymenopus coronatus. The sequence continues at coordinate 106,714,074 of CM060900.1, read as the reverse complement.
GCAAGACAAATTGAGCAAGAAAACAAATTTATCAGAAAAACTGAAAATATAATAGAGTACTTAAGCTCATAATATTCTCATAACTCATTATCAAATTTTTTACCACCAGTGAGGGCACCTCAGCAAACTCAATACCTACCAATTTTTCTTACACTAGTCACACTTGAGCAACTCCAATGAAAATCCAAAGCAACATCACCTTAATCTATAACCGATGCAAAATGGAGAAATCCTGTATTTGAAACAAGTCATAAGGCCATCCGGACCAAAGAATACATTAACCCTGAGCTTGTAAAATGTGCAACAAGAATGAAAGAGCTTAAAAAAGCCAAAGAGCCAAATAAAACATCTGATAAACACACAAAAAAGGAAAAACACCAAATTCAGCTTATTGACAAATTATGGCAATCAAAAGATGAATTGGAAAAAGACTTGAATAAATTGAAGCTTCAGAAGGCTAATGAAGTTACATCATTAAAAGAGACAATAACACAAAAGTCAATAGAAATTGAAACTCTGAATTTAAATGGTCAGTAGGAAAGGCCTCATGTGAAGAATTAAAAACCACATACTATATTTATTGAATTAGCAAAAGAAAGCTAGAAGTGGCTAAAATGGAAAAACAGCTTGTGGAAATGTAATTGCTCCATCAAAAGAAGCAGCATGAAAGTTCAATGCGCCTGCAAGAGGAATATTACAAAAAGTTTGATGGCATGTCAACAGGAACACCATGAGACAATAATGATCTATATATGTGTATATATCATTATTGTCTCATGGTATTCTTGTTGACATGCCATCAAACTTTTGTTTTATATATATACATATATATATAGTAAAAGATTATAAGGCAAAAATGCAACCAAAAGAATATAGCATAATGTAAATATTAAACATTCAAAAATAATATATTTGTGTAAATCTTAAACTAACCTTTGTTGTTGTTATGTTTTGTTCTTTAATCCTCTTTCCTATTTGCATTTTTTTTTTTATTTTCTTCTTTTCCCCTACCTGAGTGACCTACTGAAGTGTCTTCAAAAAGTAAAACCAAACAGTTCTAATGAAGTTAAGAGGTATTGTTACAATAAATGTGTATAGTATTTATCCCATTATATATCTCTCAACATTTGTCTTCTCATCAGAGTAAGGGAAAACACTGGAAGAAAGAAAAAAAGAAAGGAAAAAAAAAAAAAAAAAAAAAAAAAAAAAAAAAAAAAAAAAAAAAAAAAAAAAAAAAAAAAAAAAAAAAAGCCTTATCTGGGTAATTCATCCTAAAATTCAAAATTGTGACCTCCAAGATATGGAAACAAAATTTATCAATCAATGTTTGTTTTTCTTGTTCTGTGAACCCATAATAGGCAATGACCAGGTATATAACATACTGTATGGAACAGTACTAGTACTAGTAACAGTCTACTCGACATTACAGCATTAAGAGTACAGTGCAGAACTAAATATTTAATTGTACAGCTATTGTTTTTCAAAACACTATGTTAGCTTATACCAATCATAATGTTTTTCTTTTAAAATGTAGCCACTAAATTAAAATATACTGTGTAATTTTCTCTTGCATACCTGGAGACTGTATTTTCACATGTGTGCAATCAAATGTGCCTACAGCAAGTATGAAATCAGGCAATATTGTAAAACCCTAATTTTACTTCATCCACAACATTTTGCATGGCTGGAAATTTCACCTATATGCTTTGCAGCCCGCATATTGCTTGCATCACTTCCCACACAAAATCTTATGTGCCAATGTTTTACAGACAAAAGCAAAATCTGTGACATCCAGCAAAATGGTTATCGAAGCAAAAAACCTTCAAGTCAGCAGTATTTTTGTCATTGCTGGTACACCATAATTTCTGTAAAAATATCAATATCATATTTGTAAAGAACATGATTGTTAGGTTATATTCGTTGTCATTAATGGACAATAATTTTACTTTACAACTTCAAAGAAAAACCTGTGCAAAAAATATTACCTTTGTGTTGGCGATTCTATTTGCAGATGTATTTCATCATGTAGCTTTGTTATATTCGCTTTGCTAAGCCTCAATCATTTGTAAATTTCTTCATCACCTAATGTTCCAAAGTAATTCTGTCATTCTCTTATAAGCTTAGGCTTTCTCCTGTGAAGTAAATACATCAAAATTTCCTTGTCGTTGTCCAAAATGTGTGAAACATTTGTTGTTTGTAGGATATAAGACGTATCAACAGCAGCATCTAGCAGAAAATAAATTGACATCTATATCTTATGGAAAGTGTTATACAGAGATTGTAGAATGTCTGTCAACGATATTCTGTGAATTAGGTCATCGGCAACATATCGGCACATTGTAGAATCTGCCCTAAGTGAGATAGTATATACAACTTGCAAAAAAAGTGATTTGCTGAAAGCTTGCGAGGAAGAACACAGTCAACTAAGGGCAGCAGCTGTACTGTAGTTAAGGAGAGAGTAGACCTGAAAATTAATAGCTGCAAACCAAAATGTCATTACAGACTTTATGATTCATATTGACTTGTGCTGAAGCAAAATACAAAGAACATGATATTGTCTGTGACATTAACGTATGGGAAATTTACCTTCTTAAAAGTAAAGGAATATGCATCAAAGTTTAAGAAGCTGCATAAAGAAATGGAAGCTGACCTATTCAATGCTAATGTTGAAGCTTTAGAAGATACAACATTTCCCGAAGAACCAAATTGCTTTTATAGTACCGTAGAAGCACACAGCATGCAGTTCAATACTTTGACAAACACATGTTATGTTTATTTAATATTAAGGGAAGCATGATTTATGGTGCAAAAATTAATGAAGCAGAGGGCATAGTGAATGTACCTCATTATAAATCTAGAATAGAAAATACGTGCAGTCAGTCTGCCATGCAAGTTGTAAGATCTCAGACTTGAAGGATCGTGATGCCAGATGCAGTGTTAGTATAAGACCTAATGAAATTGGTCCACGTTCTAGCAAAGCAAAATCGCAGGAAGTAATAAACAGAAAGCAGTTCTTCAGGTTTAGGAGATGTATTTTTTAAACATCCATTTATTGAGCATTTGGATACTTCAAAAAAACAGGTATTCCTACAATGAGCAGCTTTGGATGAAGATTTCCCGAAGAACCTAATTTCTAGAAGAGAACCTAATTTCAATTGTTTCACATAGTGACCGCTTTTTGAAAGATGTGACTATTGCTTTAGGCTAATGTATTCCATTCTACTTATGAGGAAGCAAGTAATAACCCTTTCTGCTAATGTTTATCTCGATTAGAATGACAAAAAATTATCCAAGACAGAAACTTCAAATATTCCTGAAGGAAGGCTCAGAGCTAAGGTTGAAAGAGTTTACTAAAAAAGCAGTTGACAAATATAAAGCTGCTTTGCACATGAAATTAGATCACTCCCTGGACCCTCTAAATTACAAGTATAACTGCACAATTACTTTTGCTAACTCCTTGAAAAAGTTATATTAAGTTGGATTCTAAACTTCCTGGCCAAATTCTTTCTAAATCACAGCATGGTATTTGAATGGGCTATTCATCAACTAAGGCTGCTGTGGCATTTAGGGACAAATTAATTAGCAAAATGAAAAGTGACATTCAAGTAATGGTGATTTTTTTTTATCTATCTTAGGCTGATCATCAATTAATGTTAATACAAAAATTTGAGTACTATGGTATAAGGGAAATTGCAGGTCAATTTAATTAACACATAATTACAAGGCCAGGTATAAAGTAGAGAAATAATCTATAAAATAAACCACACAGAAAAGAAATTTGAGTCGGTATTAGCAACCTAAAGTATTAAGTCTGTGCTTGCACCTTTATTATTTACCTTATGTTTTAATGATTTGCCAGTCATCCATAATATTAAAACTGTGTCATATGCTGATGATACATTGATTATTTGTTGGGGAAAAAGGCAAGACAATTCAATTACTATTATTCAATTAGACATATATGTAATACTCATATCTCTTGTCAATAACAACCAGTTAATAATTTGAATAAAACAAACATGACATATTTTAAAATTAATAAATTTCCATACAATATTATGAGAATTAATATGGGAAATGGAGATGTAAACACTTCTAAAGAACACATATTTCTTGGTCTACATATCAACGAAACTTTATCGTGGACAAAACATATAAACAATACATGCAATACAGTTAGTAAGGGTATTTATCTGTTGAATTACATGGTGCACTATTTGGATAAACATAATTTAAAATTGATTCACTCTGGAAATATCCACTTTCAACTGAATTATGATATTGAATTATGGGGTACAACATATAAGACAATTTAAAGCTACTTAATATTATAAAACAGATGCATAAGAATTTTATGTTCATTAGAAGATAGGGATTCATGTAGGAAACTATTTAAAAATGAAAGAATTTTAATTGTGGTTTCATTACACAATTTTAGAATTACTTTTTAGTTAGAAAAACATAAAATATTAAGATCAATAGCAATGTGCACACACATGATACTAGGACTAAAGATAATAGGTACAGGGAAGGGGAAAAAAAAAAATTGATAAAACTCCATTTGTGACTGGAAGAACACTGTATAATAAATTACCAACAACAATTAAGAAAACAACAGGTACCATGTTTATTAATTAAAAACTAATTAATTTTGCTTGAATCTATATCTCATGATATACATGAATATTTGTTAATATATTAAAGGTTAATTGATATTTTAAATTGTCATTGTTTGTATGAACAACATATACTGTTATATATAGCATACACATAAATATTATAATTTTAATGTAAATTATGTAAAATAATGTAAAATTATAACTTAATTGTAAACTGGCAATGCCAGACACTATTGTAATAGCCTATTGGATGCAATGATTTTTTTTTTTGTTATCATCATCATTATTATTATTATTATTATTATTATTAAGGCTGGGTCACAACACACCAAGAATGGTATCCAGAATGAGCCTGAGAATGGGAAGCCAGACAGCATTCACAATTTGATTCACAATAACTTAAGAATAGGAACGAAAAGGCATTCATTTGTTTCTTATTAAGCAATAACATTTTTTTCACCTGCTCTCAAGTTTAAGCAATATAAGTGTGAATTCATTCAATATAATATAGATTAGCCAACTTCAAATTTTGATAGAGAACTTTTTCTAAACAGAAACCATTGCTATTTCAGATTCCTTAGCGTAAGTGTTCTAGCAAGCTTCAGTGCATTACTTAGTTGCGTTCATTAAGGTTATCCATTCATTTGTTGCTGTTATTGTTATGTTTTTTATTGTCCTTTAAAAGTTTCTGTTAATTCTGTTTTGTTTTTGTTTGTGGCCAGTTTTATTTGTGTGTAATAAACATTGATGAACCGGAGCAGTTCATCTTACCATCTTGTGGATTGATACTGTTGATGCTGTGTGCTCAAATTGCATATGAACCAGTGAAAAGATTAGTATCTTTTAAAATTGTCAAAATGTATTAACCTCACCACCATATTTCAGATATATTTATTATTTTTTGTTTCATTCATCCAATCCCATAGTGACCTGAGTTTACGGATGTTAAACATGGCATAGTTAATAACTTTTACTAATCATACCATTTCCCCCCTCACAAGAAATTGTTGAGATATTCAAATACTGGTCAACACCATATAAATTATGCAGGCATGTTTCATACACCAATTCAGCTTAATTAGCAACAAGAGTCCTTTAGATCTTTATGTATTATATCATATTCTCAAATGATTCTGCTGCTGCAAAGATTGTAACTACTTTTCATTTTATGATCCTGATGGTGGGTTTGCCCACTCAATGAAGGGCACAGCAAAAATGGGCAATTCATAACCCTACTTAACGAATAAGGCAGAGAGATCCAGAAATGTTCTTCAGATACACGAGGATGAACAATATGTTGTTTACAGAGTTGGTATCCTTGCTGAAGCCAAAATTATTGAAGCACAACCACATAAGAGTTCTTGTTACCCGATCTTTGTTTGGCAATGACATTGAAGTTCTTGTTCCATGGAGTTTCATTCCAAAACCAGAGTTGGGAATTTCATGTTGAAAAGGTAAGTGTCTTAAGTAATTTTAGAAACATTCGAAGCCATCTGGGAAGTGTGGTGCCCCATGTACATTAAGCCACCAACCTAGGAGTAATGGTTTTCAATAACTGTTCCTAATGAAATGGAACTTCCCTAATACACTGGGCGCAATTGATGGGAAGCATGTGGAAATTTTGTGTTCTTGCTGATCAGTCACTCTGTGCTATAATTATAAACATGCATTGTGCTTTTGGCTGCTGTGATGTAGACTATAAATTTATCTGGGCTGATATATGGGCCTATGGTTCAGAATGTGACTCAGGGATTTTTAAAAGAAGTGCAATGGCGTGTGCAGTAGAAGAGGAAAGTGTAAAGTTGCCACCACCAACAAACCTTCATAGGAGTGACAAATTAATGCTGTATTTATTTGTGGCTGACAAAGCTTTCCCTCCAAAGCATTACATAATGCATCCCTATATGGGAAACTATTTGGGAGAAAAAGAAAAAATTCAATTACAGACTTTCAAGGGCCAGGTACATTGTTGAGAACAGTTTTAGAATCCTGGCAAGCCATTGGAGAGTGTATAGACAGCCACTGTTTTACTCCATCAAAATGGCTGAAGAAATTAAGACAACATTGTCTTTGCACAATTTTCTCTGGGTTAAAGCCACCAATATGTATTCACCACCAGCCCTTGTCAACAAGCATTCAGAAAATGGAGATCAATGGAGAGTGGAGGGATATAACTTCATGCTGTTGGGAAGATAGGAACTAAGATAGCACCCTAAAGACTGTATGAAACTAGGGACAAATGAGCAGACTATTTAACTTCAGATGCTGGAAGCATTGCCTGGCAAAATGTAGTGGTAAATAGAGGAAAATGAATATAATAGTGTTATAAAATAAACGGTTATATGTAGCTTCCAAATATATTTTGTGTGATCCACCCTTAGTATTGTCCTATTCACTCATTCCAACCGTTGCTAGCAGTAGTCCCTTGAGTTGCTACCTTTTGGTGTGCAGCCTAGGAAGAAAATATTTTTTTTTTTTTTTTTTTTTTTGTATTTGCTGTTCCACAAACAAACTTTCCTTAGAGAATATTATTCTTTGTCTGTGTCATTCAAAACAATATAAACATTAGCAGAAAGGTCTTATTACTTGCTTCCTCATAAGTAGAATGGAATACATTAGCCTAAAGCAATAGTCACATCTTTCAAAAAGCGGTCGCTATGTGAAACAATTGAAATTAGGTTCTCTTTTCTAGAACTTTGGTTCTTCGGGAAATCTTCATCCAAAGCTGTTCACTGTAGGAATACCTGTTTTTTTTTTAAGTATCCAAATGCTTAATAAATGGATGTTTAAAAAATACATCTCCTAAACCTGAAGAACTGCTTTCTGTTTACTACTTCCTGCGATTTTGCTTTGCTAGAACGTGGACCAATTTCATTAGGTCTTATACTAACACTTCATCTGGCATCACGATCCTTCAAGTCTGAGATCTTACAACTTGCGTGGCAGACTGACTGCACGTATTTTCTATTCTAGATTTATAATGAGGTACATTCACTATGCCCTCTGCTTCATTAATTTTTGCACCATAAATCATGCTTCCCTTAATATTAAATAAACATAACATGTGTTTGTCAAAGTATTGAACTGCATGCTGTGTGCTTCTACGGTACTATAAAAGCAATTTGGTTCTTCGGGAAATGTTGTATCTTCTAAAGCTTCAACATTAGCATTGAATAGGTCAGCTTCCATTTCTTTATGTAGCTTCTTAAACTTTGATGCATATTCCTTTACTTTTAAGAAGGTAAATTTCCCATACGTTAATGTCACAGACAATATCATGTTCTTTGTATTTTGCTTCAGCACAAGTCAATATGAATCATAAAGTCTGTAATGACATTTTGGTTTGCAGCTATTAATTTTCAGGTCTACTCTCTCCTTAACTACAGTACAGCTGCTGCCCTTAGCTGACTGTGTTCTTCCTCGCAAGCTTTCAGCAAATCACTTTTTTTGCAAGTTGTATATACTATCTCACTTAGGGCAGATTCTACAATGTGCCGATATGTTGCCGATGACCTAATTCACAGAATATCGTTGACAGACATTCTACAATCTCTGTATAACACTTTCCATAAGATATAGATGTCAATTTATTTTCTGCTAGATGCTGCTGTCGATACATCTTATATCCTACAAACAACAAAAGTTTCACACATTTTGGACAACGACAAAGAAATTTTGATGTATTTACTTCACAGGAGAAAGCCTAAGCTTATAAGAGAATGACAGGATTACTTTGGAACATTAGGTGATGAAGAAATTTACAAATGATTGAGGCTTAGCAAAGCGAATATAACAAAGCTACATGATGAAATACATCTGCAAATAGAATCGCCAACACAGAGGTAATATTTTTTGCACAGGTTTTTCTTTGAAGTTGCAAAGAAAAATTATTGTCCATTAATGACAACGAATATAACCTAACAATCATGTTCTTTACAAATATGATATTGATATTTTTACAGAAATTATGGTGTACCAGCAATGACAAAAATACTGCTGACTTGAAGGTTTTTTGCTTCGATAACTATTTTGCTGGATGTCACAGATTTTGCTGGTGTCAGTAAAACATTGGCACATAAGATTTTATGTGGGAAGTGATGCAAGCAATATGCGGGCTGCTAAACACAAAGGTGAAATTTCCAGCCATGCAGAATGTTGTGGATGAAATAAAATTAGGGTTTTACAATATTGCCCGATTTCCACATGCTGTAGGCACATTTGATTGCATACATGTGAAAATACAGTCTCCAGGTATGTTAGAGAAAATTACACAGTATATTTTAATTTAGTGGCTACGTTTTAAAAGAAAAACATTATTGGTACAAAAGTTCCAGTTACAAATGTGACTCAACGTGCTATAAACTGCATTTTGTAATGTTCTACACTTTTCATGGGACAAAAGTTAAAATATACATACGGAAATTGCTGTTAAATGAAAGTTTAGAGCAGAAAAGTGCTAAAAAATTTAGGTTGTGATTGTTGAACCTTAAATCTAACTCTCAAAATAGAAACAAACCAACCGACTGCTTTGTCAACGAAGGTAATATTTTAATATGACATGATTCTAACCCTTTTGTGTAAGAATGGAACGTGTTGTTAATGTCATTATTAAAATTTCCAACAATTTTTACAAAAGCAGCTATACACAACTGCTAACCTAACATTAAGTAAAAAATATAATGAGAAGTCTGGCCCACAAATGAGTCAAAGCTGATTGCTTTTGTGATACAGTATGTAGCAGAATGTAGCAGTTCCAACTGTATTGTGTATATTAAACCATGAATCATGTTGAATACAGACGCTTTTTAATCAAAGAAGGCCACAATACTGTAAGCAGCTCATTTTCACAGATCAACAGATTTCATAAAATGCTCATTATTTGACTTTTGTTACTTTTAATTTAATGTGTTACAAAAACAATATATTCTTTGGTGCCTGAAGCTTCTAAGTTTAAATAAGCATTACCTTTGAAGTGAAACATCTCATAGAGACATGTTACATTTGGTTGTGGTGTGACTGTATAGTGTAAATTATTTCTTTTTCTTTCTTGAAACTGGTACTTAATTCAGCTCAGTATATTTTACAAGTGGTAGTAGTATAATCAAATTATGCTTGAACATTTATATTGTTAGATACCGATGCTTAACAGCAACAACAACAATAATCTAACAATGATGATGATAATCCCATTGATTTAACCATTGCATGTTTTTATTAATAATAGGTATAAGCTAACATAGTGTTTTGAAATATAATAGTTATACAATTAAATATTTAGTTCTGCATTGTACTCTTACTACTACGATGTCAAGTAGACTGTAACTAGCCCTACGCTTCCAACCCCTAACCTGGAGGACCAGGTCCCATATTTATGACCCCTGGGACAGGGTGGCCCAGATATACCCCCAGACACTGGGTATCCATTATGGTCGCATCTTACGACCCGTATGGACTACGGTGGGACTATTCTATTCCGGTCACCACACAGAGATTAGTGTAGTTAGTTTTTTCAAAGTTTATGTGAATTTTGTTACTTTCAAACCAATTATTCACTGTGTTGAAGATTTTATTAGATGAATCTAGGAGCTGACATTGTGTTCTTTAATTATAATACATGTGTCATCCGCAAAAAGAACTGGATAGGCATTGTTGTTTATTACTGCAGGTAGATCATTTATATACACTAAAAATAATAAGGGACCCAGAATAGAACCTTGTGGGACACCATACTTTATTTCACACCATTCAAAATATGCATTGCTATTATTTGAAGTATTTATTATAACCTTTTGCTTTCTTTTCGATAAGTAAGATGTAATCCATTGATACCCTTTGCCCCTAATACCATAGTGTAATAATTTTGCTAGAAGTATTTTATGATTAATGCAGTCAAATGCCTTTGATAGATCACAAAATATTCCTAGTTTGCTAAGTTTGCCATCCAATCACTTGAGAACTTCATTAGTTAACTTGAAAATGGCAGCACTAGTTGATATGCTCTTTTTGAGACCAAACTGCTCTTTTGCTAAAGTATTATACTTATCTAGATGGTGATAAATTCTTTTAAACATATTTTTTTCTAAAATTTTCGAAAAAGCTGTAAGTAAAGATACTGGTCTATAGTTTGACATTTCCGAGATTTGCCCTTTCTTGTATAATGGCTTAACGACTGAATATTTTAAACTGTCTGAGAATGTCCCTGTTATAATGGATATGTTACATATACAATTTAAAGGTTTGCAAATAATGTCAGCCCATATCGTTAATGTTTTTGTGCTTATTTCATGGTATCTTGATGAATTCTTACTTTTGAGGGATTGTATTACTTTTTTTTTTTTATTTCGGTTGCACTTGCGGGTACTATCTCTAAGGACATAAAATTTTCCGTACAGGATTCCTGAAGGTACAAAATTGGGTTTCTCTTATGCTGTTTCTTTGTCAGTAAATTTTCTGCCACTGGAATGAAATATTCATTAAATGCATTTGCTATCTACTGGGAATCATTTATGGTCACTACTGCTGTGATGTCGAGTATACTGTAACTAGCACTGTTCCATACAGTGTGTTACATCCCTGGTCATCACCTACTATGGGTTCACAGAACAAGAAAAACAAATTAACACTGATTGGCAATTTTTTTTCCCCCTATCTTGATGGTGTGGGGATACTATCTGCCTCACATTCAAGTCGGCACAATTTTGAATCCCTTTTAGGATGAGTTAAGCAGATAAGGTTTTTTTTCCCCCCCATTTTTTTCATTCCTTCAGTGTTTTCCCTTACCCTGAGGAGAAGACAAATGTTGAGAGATATATAATGCGATAAATACCATACACATTTATTGTAACAATACCTTTTAACTTCATTAGAACTGTTTGGTTTTACTTTTTGAAGACACTTCAGTAGATCACTCAGGTAGGAGAAAAAGAAGAAAAATAAAATAAAAAAAAAGGTAACAGGAAAGAGGATTAAAGAACAAAACATAACAAAATTTAGTTTAAGATATACACAAATATATTATTTTTGAATGTTTGATATTTACATTATGCTATATTCTTTTGGTTGCATTTTTGCCTTATAATCTTTTACTATATATATATGTATATATATAAAACAAAAGTTTGATGGCATGTCAACAAGAATACCATGAGACAATAATGATATATACACATATATAGATCATTATTGTCTCATGGTGTTCCTGTTGACATGCCATCAAACTTTTTGTAATATTCCTCTTGCAGGCGCATTGAACTTTCATGCTGCTTCTTTTGATGGAGCAATTACATTTCCACAAGCTGTTTTTCCATTTTAGCCACTTCTAGCTTTCTTTTGCTAATTCAATAAATATAGTATGTGGTTTTTAATTCTTCACATGAGGCCTTTCCTACTGACCATTTAAATTCAGAGTTTCAATTTCTATTGATTTTTGTGCTATTGTTTCTTTTAATGATGTAACTTCATTAGCCTTCTGAAGCTTCAATTTATTCAAGTCTTTTTCCAATTCATCTTTTGATTGCCATAATTTGTCAATAAGCTGAATTTGGTGCTTTTCCTTTTTTGTGTGTTTATCAGATGTTTTATTTGGCTCTTGGGCTTTTTTAAGCTCTTTCATTCTTGTTGCACATTTTACAAGCTCAGGGTTAATGTATTCTTTGGTCCGGATGGCCTTATGACTTGTTTCAAATACAGGTTTTCTCCATTTTGCATCGGTTATAGATAGTTGCTTTGGATTTTCATTGGAGTTGCCCAAGTGTGACTAGTGTAAGAAAAATTGGTAGGTATTGAGTTTGCTGAGGTGCCCTCACTGGTGGTAAAAAATTTGATAATGAGTTATGAGAATATTATGAGCTTAAGTACTCTATTATATTTTCAGTTTTTCTGATAAATTTGTTTTCTTGCTCAATTTGTCTTGCTGTTGCAGATCTGGTCTATAAATCCCATGTTTTAACTATCTTTGCCAAAACATGCGGAAAGATATGTAATGGGATAAATGCTATACACCTGATGTTTAGAATTCATAATACTTCAATACTTCATTGACTGTTGACATTGACATGTAGTATTGATTTTTGCATGATGGTTGTCTGCTGTTATAAATTGGTGGTCAATGTTTGGGGTTTTGTGCACATAAATATTGCATGCATTGTTTGTGTCCTTCTACATATGTTTTTGGTTTGGATTTCTGAGGGATCCTTTTTTTTTTTTTTTTTTTTTTTTTTATTTTTATTAATACAGTGTTTTTATTATAAATGTTCCACTTTCAAGTAATATAATTTGGTGTCTATGCTATAATATTTTGCTAATGTAATGATTCTGCAGCTCACCACTTTGTTTGTAAATTCAATTTCTCATCATTATTGTAAAGCTTTTGCTGGTTTTGTTTTTGTGTAGCTGTAACATTTTTTTTTTGCGTGGATTTTGTAAAGTTTGCTGCATTATCACTATTTTGTTCCTCAGGTCTGAGTAAAACCGAGTGATATTTAGTTAGATTGTGTTGAGTTAATTTAACATTTTTTTTTCTCCTGTGTTTTTATTTCATTCATTACATTATAAATTTTGTAAAAGGGCTTGCAATTGTAATTATTTTGTCTATTTGAGCTCTGATACTGCTGTACAAGTTCTTGTAGATTCTGTTGAGGTGCAAAATTTTGGCTGTGAGTCTGGGGACAGCCAACCCACTTTTGCTGCTATAGCACATACCAGTCACCAGTGTACATGTTCCTGGTGTTAATTTTTCTCAGCACTTCTATGATGATCAACATGCTCACCGGTTATGGGACATTTTTTGTTTGGAGACCAGCCAGTTAGAGCTAGTCTTCCAGTTATTACTTTGACTTTCTTGGTGATGTGCGTGCATATGTAACATTTCTTTGGTGTCTCTCCAGAGTAACAGTTTATACAGAACTGGGCACACAGTGTTAAAGATTCCTACCATTAGTGCTGTGTTTTGCGTTGAATTGTTTTACTCAGTGAGTTAGAGTATACATCTCAAGAAGCAAAGCAAAACTTTTGAAGTGCTTTTAATGTAAATGTATTGTTTTGGGGACTTCCTTCCTTTTGCACCTTTCTAGGTGCAGAGCAAGTACGTTGGCGGGTACAATTCAACTTTGACGATATAGAAGCTGCAGATCCAAGAACCTGATGGAAGGTACTGCAGGCCAACTTCATTGGAGACAGTAAGGTAAGCTGTTCCTTTACCTCTTGATAGCCAAGTATATCCTTAACACGGATTTCCTGAATGGTGTACTCTTCCAAATACACAGGGCATTTGCAGAAATATACAGGATCGTCACCTCAACAGTTCATACATATAATGGTGGAGGTACAGGGGAAGCTATCATGTCAATTTTGGTCCCACTGGGGACATAAAGGATGCCTCTTACACTTTAGTGCTTTATGTTCAAACCCCTGGAAATTGAAACAATGCAAAGGGTTTGGTACATACGGTTGAACCTTCATTATCTCATAACCAGCTTTTAGTATAGTAGGAAGCTGCCTCAAGTTGAAAGTTAAAAATACTGTCCTTGCAGGTACCTGTTCTGAGCCTTCTCGCCTCATGAGCCACTTAGCTGCGCTGACACCTGGGCTAGATAAATGAGTAATAATATCTTCTTCAGTGACACCATCTAAAGCAGAAGTATTCACAACTCCTTGGCAGACATTCAAGGTAGCATGAGGTTTGAAAATGACCCCACATTTTCCAAAGTACTGTACCTGTAGTAAACGAAGGCTCTATCAATCATCAGCAGTCTGTATCAATAAAGAACCATTAAGTTGTTGGGTGCAGTTCTTTACAGGACCAGCAATTTTGTCCAAAGTAGCTTGGACCACAAAAGAATTCAATGAGCTAAGCGGTATTTGTTCAGGTGTAGCTGTATGCATGATTAAGTAATGAATATCACACTGTATTGACATATCAGTACCCTCAAAGGCAAGATCAACAATTCATCACTTCTAAGAAAACACAGTTTGAAAAGCATCTGTAGGATACATTGCTATAGTGGATTCCATGCACAGAGAGATACCACTAGCCCCATCTTATCTCCATGCCAGGTCGAACTTCATGACGGTCCCAACGGGGTTGACTTGAGACCCTGCATTGCCCTAGCTATCCTCATTAGGATTAGGAACTTTTTAAGTTTTTACGGGCAGCGATGTTAACCTGAACCCAACCTCCTGAACCTGGAGGACCGATGGCTGGGGACCCCGGGTGCGCCAAACCCGTACTTACCACAGTAAGCCCTTGGGGGGGGAGGGGGAGGATCAATATTAAAAAGCTCCAGCAACCCCAACAATTTTCCCTTGTGCAATTTTACACTTCCAACTGGGTTTTTATAATGAAATTTGGTTACAATTCACTCAATTAATAAATTTGTTTGGCCCTGAAATACAAAGCTGTTAAAAGAATACAAAATCATTATGGATATAAGATCCCAAAGAATGGTACAGACTCAATATCTAAGAAATTCCAGACAAACTAGCATCTCTCTTCCATCTAATTATACTTTCCAAAGGATGGGTTACAAGTGAAAGGATAAACGCAATTACTACAATATTCTCATTACTTTTAACTTTTATTACACAAATATGGTTGGGATATATATCATAGTTTGGTATAAATTACAAAGACAGTGTAAGAACCTACAAGCTCATGTAAATCTTGGAGTTTATATATAAATGCATACACATTATAAACACATTTAAGCTGTCTTAAACTACCGGTGCTCTTGATATGATTAGAAAGTTTATTATAATGAATAAACACCCCAACTTTCCACATGTAAAGCAAGGATTTTTTCTAATACCGACATGAGTGGTGTATTTTTCCCAAGTAAATCTTGACATTTTGAGGTCTAACACGCATTTTGAATTACTTTTTAGCACAATTTGATGGTGGGAAATTGTTAACATATCCTACGGTTTATAATTACTTATTTAACTGCTGCACATGTCATTTTGAAAAATGCAGTGGAGCCAAACTCTTGATTTTGCTTTACTTAAAACTGTACAGCCAACATCTATCCATAAATTACACTGACTAGCTAGCTTTGGGCACCATTTATCCCAAAAATACGCTGACTACCTAGGTATTCTAAAGTTCAATTAAATCTAATAAATATGTAATGGGTATAGCTTTTTCTTCAAGCAACTTCTTTCTTACAAACCAACTAGGCTCATTTGTACACAAGCAAAATGGTCAGTACTTTCAAAAAATTATCAGCTCCAGAATATTTTAATTTTACTACTTTGACCATTTTTGTGCATATATTGGGAATGTTTTAAAGTAGTAGGCTGTGATCATTGCAAATATTGTTCATGTTGGCTGCAATATTATATGCAATAGAGAAATAGTTGACATCAATTGTTTCCATATTCTCGCACATGCTCACTGACGAACTTTTAGACTTTGAAAATTTTCTCACAGCACATGCTCGAAAGTTTCTCCTGAATTGGTATTATTTTACAGAACTTTGTAAGTGCTTATCCCAACTGTTTATTTCATCACAAACATATTATTAACTGATCCTTACTTCATTTTTGTTTACTATTCTAGACAGTAAAAATGATGAACTAATAGCACACAGCTGAGCTACTGCACAAACCAAAACCATAAAGGATAGGCGAATTACTTACTTCCCCTTACAAAGAAATGAGATCAACCACTCCATCGACTGATAAAAATGAAATGATGTGGACCTTGCTCACGCACCTGATCCATCTTGGGAGTACTGTGGAAGTTTCCCTGTATGCCCAAATAAAACTTCTCCCACAAATTCTCCCATCCTCTTTGTGGTTTCTGCTGAAAAACTGAATTATTATTAGTCTATAGCTGACTTCCTGCAACAAACAAGCTAAAAACAATAGTTTCTATATTGGCTACATAATGAATACTTACAATCAGTGTTGAGCACATTGGCTATGAAAACCTACATGTTTTCCTTCATCTTCTCATCTTTATAGCTAGGTAGCTTTTTATTATACAAATGCTTGTTTTCTTGAACACTCAAAATGAGAATTCGTTGAACTTTCAATGCTCCATTGGTGGTGGAATCAACAAATAATAATATATAATAACAGCGAAAAAACAGAATAATAGACAAGAAATCAGGATACGAATAATAAACATGATGAATAATAACATAGTATAATCAAATTTTAACAAACTACATATAATAATAAAAACAAATATAATAAAAATAGAACAACAAATCAATGAATTTCTTAAGCAGCCAAACTATATGCTTTCGATAAACAATTGACACAACCAATTTGGAAAAGAATAAAGCACTTTTGTTAGAATGCCTTCTGGTTTGATTTTCCCAGCTTGCAATTGTGACCAGACAGAGCCCTAGCAGCCACTCTACGTCATGGTCAAGTGGAATAATTGTTACAGTAATGAGTCCTTGAAATGAAGAAGAAGAGTCTGATATGTACAATATGTATCAGTTATACCGTGTCCAGGAAAGCTTTCCGTTTGTTGTGGACACTTCCATTAAATTACATGCATTTCAGCATTCCCATTTTCGTTCTGGTTACCATTACCATTGGTTGTGAACCAGCCTTCATTATTACACTTACTCAACTAGCTGAAAAGCACAACATGCTACACTGAATTAATACATGTAACCAACCAACCCAAGATCATTACAATGCAATATGTTCAATAGGCTAACACTGCATTACACTCTTTAAGCATAATTGCAAAACAGGAAAGCAAAGCTGAAGCCTAAGCTAAAAGAAGTATTAATTCCTTTAGGGTCAAAGATATTTTATTATATAACATCTCACAATGCCACATCCACTTAGGAAACTTTTTGCAGATACAAAAAAAAAAAAAAAAAAAAAAAAAAAAAATCAAGAATGAAGCCTACTAAAGATAAACATCAATTTAGATCAGCAAATATAGGCTGCACCTACTGAAGCCACTGTCAGATTAACATACACATGCATAGAATAACACACTAGCAACAATTTAGGTAAAATCACTGTATAAAATTAGTAGGCAATACTTCAAGCTACACAACACTTGATCAAAGTTAAACTTAAACACTCACTGCTGTAAAAGAAGCGGATTAGAACACCATATGAATATAGAGCAGAACACTGGGTATTTTTTAATAAAATGCATGGTAGCACACAAAATGGAGGCAAGACTAAAGTTATATGCAATTACCAAAACAAAGTTAAAAGGGGAGTATTAATTTCAAAACCAAACAAAGAAAATTGTTAAATTTACTTTTAAAACCAATGTTTCTGTCTCTCATTGAAATTAAATGCAAATGCAAGCTAAATAAGACTCAAAAAAAATTTGAACAAGCAGACCACGTGCTCATATAATGAACATCTTTAATTATGCATTACTCACAAAACCAACATACCACAGTAAAAAGAACTTTTCAAATCTAATAGACAAGTAAACATCATCATAAACCTCAACAAACCTTTAGAATTTTACCACAGAACTTAAAATTTAACACAAGAGAGAAAAACACAGGGAAAACATTTTTTCACCATAGGTTCACACAATCTCTTTTATCTGATACACTCCCCAAATTTAAAACCTCAATTTACCTGGCATCTACCAAACCAATATGTCTCAACCCTTCTGTACAGTATTATTTAAGCTTCCATATTTTAGCAAACACACAAAATTCATGATGGGGATGCTTTACTTGGCCATGAGGAATTGGTACTGGGATCAAAGAAAGGGCCTAACTTTATACGTAAAAAAAACAACGGCTTCCCGAAACAAAGACTTTATAACTAACACCTTAAACTTACATCAATTGTTCCCAGCAGGGTCCAACAAGTTGGAGAATGCTGGTCACCATTCTCTATCTTGTACTGCTACATTCTACTTGTTGCATTCCATATCAAGGTTGCATCCAAAAAAGAGAGTTATAACATGCAGCTAGCAGAATTTATAGAGGTTGTTACCAACATGCTACAATATGTGTACTAATCCAGTGAATACAAGGGTTAAAATCAAAATCTGTAATTTTCCCCTCATATTTTTAGTTTGACTAAAACATGTATAAAGCGTAAATGTATAGTTTTTTCAACCTATAGTATTTCACTAGTTACTATTAGTCACTAAATATTATACTTTAGAATCAGGATATAAGATATATGAATTCTCATAAAATCTGAGAAAAAAATAAAGTGGTGCGATAGACCTCATCTCACAAACCAAGTCCTAATATAAGTACTTTACAAATTGATGGTTTAAATCAATAGCACATACTCTCACAATTGTTTTTATCTTTGGTAAATGCCAGAGTTACTCCTACATCTTCAGTGGTTGATGAAATGGAAGTCTGGTGTTTACCAAAAGTAAAAACAATATGCATATATGATTTAATTATTCTGGTGACAAAATATATTATTTTACATATATTCTGGATACATCTCAACACACTCATCATAAATTTATATTAACATAAAATTATTCCATAGTTGCTAAGCTTTAGTTATAACAGCTAAGTAAAATAAACTTAAGGACATATAAACTGGAAGTAGAAGGAAGAAAACAATGTACTCTCCTCTGATTTTCTATGAGTTATTTTAATCTTAGGTTCAAAAGTTATTTGAGAATTTGGCCTTTATGAGCCAAATTATATAAATAAATACATTTTTATGCAGAATACTTCCAATTTATCCTTTGTCTAACCCAACCATAGCTTAGATACAATATTTAATACCTCTTCTTGTCTATGGCCAAAAAATCGATTATATTTCCCAGGATATCCAATCAACTTCCCTTTGAAGAACGCAATGTAGAATATTGATGCATAATAGTTAACAAATTCTAAAAGATAGATCTTCAATGTCAGGCTATCATCAAATTCAGTCTGTGTGCGCAATAGTTCCATTTCTGTTAAGTATTCAGCCACCAGAGTGTAAACCTTAAAAAAAAAACAAAGATGGGAATTAAACAATTTCACTTTATGTTTTTGACATTGAGAAAATATAAAGAAGAAGAAATATGAAGTTCAGATAAGGAGAACTTAAGATACGAAGCATGTCCGTAAAATAAGGTCTCCAATTTTTTCTCATATAGAAAACATGTTTATTGTCAATGAATGTTACATTGATGGAAAGGTGGAACATTCAGCTATTATTTCAATGTAATCACCACTGCGATTCATGCACTTTTGCATGTGCTGTGGCATTTTTTGCATTTTTTGTATATCCTTGTTATAGCATTCTCCAGCCAAGTTGCGCAGGTAGCACTTGACCTCGTTTTTCAAGTCATTGTCAGTCTGGAAATGTGTTCCACCCAGGTGTGACTTCAACTCAAAAAACAGATGATAATCACTAGGTGCTAAGTCTGGACTGTACGGAGGATGGGTGAGGATGTCCCATCTGAACTGGGCCAGGAGGTCAGCCATTGTATAGGCAGTGTGGGGACGAGCATTGTTGTGATGAATAATCACTCCCTTCGTCAGCATTCCCCTCCTTCAATTTTGAATGGTACAACACAATTTTTTAAAGTCTCACAGTAGCAAGCAGCATTTATTGTTGTGCCAGTAGGCATAAACTCGCACAACAATATACCTTTTCGGTCCAAGAACACACTTGCCATCACTTTGCCAGCAGAAAACTTTCGCAGCTTAGGCGAATTCGAATGTCACCACTGACGAGCACGTTCATTAGTTTCTGGTGTTGTGTAGTGCATCCAGGTTTCATGCCAGTGACAATTGAATCCAAAAATTCCTCACCCTGTTCTGCATAGCACTCCAGGAATCTGTGGGCCGCTTCAACATGTTGCAGTTTATGGTCTTCGGTGAGCATTTTGGGAACCCACCTCACATACACCTTGCGATAATGCAAATGTTCAGTCAAAATCTTGTCAATCGTAGTCTTACTGACTTCAGGGATAAGTTTGCACAGCTCACGAACTGTCACATGCAGATCTTTAAGCATTTCTTGCTCCACTTTTGCAATTCTTTCAGTCGAAACTGAAGGCTGACCAGAACGCTATTCATCATGGACGTCTGCATGTCCGACCTCGAACTCTCTGACCCACTTTCGCTCGTTTTTGACGTCCATACACTGTGGCCCATAGACTTCGCATTAACTGACAATTAATGTCACTGGGAGTAGTGCCCTTGGCACTCAAAACAATGGATCACTGCACGCAACTTGCACTTGGTGGCGGAAGCTCCATCACAAACGGCTTACCAGCCAAGACTAATGATTGCAACAGGTTCGGTGTGGTGGGAATTTGAAGGGGTAAAACCAAGCTACACTCCAGTGTTGCCAGATCTCACGTAAAAGTGTTCCTCATGGCTCCAGTGTCTTGGAGACCTTATTTTATGGACACACTCATGCCTTTGAAATAACTCTTTTTTTCTGCTATGCTATTTACCAAATAAAAATGCTCAATCCATTCATCTATAATGCTACTTTTGAATAAAATTAAAGTGACATACTGTTAAAACATCTAGCTGCTTTCATGGCCAGTGTTATTGCTAAAATTATGATTTTCCAGGCTGTTAGGCTAAGGTACGAGATTAAAAGTATAAGAAGGCATTTTGCAGACCACAGTAATGAAATGTAATTTACTGCATCTAGTTTATTAACTTTACATTGACTTTGGACATGCCTGCCTTAATAATATAACCACTGAATTGTCATGAGCATATTTATTCAATTATTTTCAATGTTTATTTAAACATATATGATCACATAAATAATCACTGTTGTATATGTCTGTTAGCACTCCTTTCTAATATTTATTTTTATATTAATTCAGCAAAACATCTGGTTATGTTAACCTCGCACCTCAGCACAATAGCCCAGAAAATCATCATTTCATAATATGACTTATTCTTATACATAAAGCTAATTATAATGTTTGCAAGTTTGTGTAAGTTTGAGGAAATACAACTTTGTTAGCAGCATATGAATTTTGTTTTGAAAATCATAACTAAAGAATAGCTAGGCAGGAAAGTGATACTGTCTTGCACACACATTAAAGTAACTTAAAATATATTTTGAAAGTGTTTGTTTAAAGAGTGACCATAATAACCTCAGGTAACAATAAAGCCGCTACCATAAGTTAAAGCTATGTGTGTGAATTGTTACTGAACCAGTAGTTAGAACTTCCACTCCAAATGTTCCGCACCCCCTAAATGCTCTATTTTACCGTGTCTAGCTGGCGTATAATGTACTTATTACCCACAGTTACATTATGCTACAAGTCACCTGTCAGTGCCAGGAAATACAACAGCAACAAAGAAGAAAATCCTGTATTTTAATTAAATTTTGCTTGAAAAATGAAATAATTTGAAGCACCACATTCAAAATATTGACTGTGGCTTTTGGCATATCTAATATGTGTACAAACATTTCAAAGAGGGTTGAAAAGACATTGACGATGATGATGGCCCTGGACGCCATAACACACCAATTACTGATGACAATGTGGAAGAAGTAAAGGAAACAGAGGTGGTTGTTGATAAGAGCATACCCTTTGGCTCATGCCAAGCAAGCTTTTCAGATGTTTTGGGCATGAAATGTGTAGCAGCAAATTTTTTAATTTCAACCAAAAATGATGTTGCATAGATATCCTTCAGGAATTGCTGAATGAAGTCGACATTGATCTAAAACTTCTAAAGAAATTTATAATAGGTGATGAAACTGGTATATAGGTATGACATCGAAATCAAGTCCCCAATCATCCCAATGGAAACTGCCTGAAGACCGAAGCCAAATTTGATCCGCAAAAAGTTTGATCACATATGAAGGTTCTTCTCACTGTTTTCTTTGATTACAGGGGGATAAGTTTCTGTCTGATGATCAGACGGTCAGTAAGGAATACCACCTGGAAGTTATACACTGTTTGCATGAAGCAATCCGAAGAAAACAATCATGACTGTGGCAAGATCACTCATGATAATGCTCCTGATCATGTGTAATGTTTGCTCAGGAGTTTTTGGCAAAAAACAAAACCTTTATGTTGCCTTAGCCATAGGAC
Organism: Hymenopus coronatus; assembly: GCA_030762935.1. Classification (NCBI taxonomy): domain Eukaryota; kingdom Metazoa; phylum Arthropoda; class Insecta; order Mantodea; family Hymenopodidae; genus Hymenopus; species Hymenopus coronatus. The sequence continues at coordinate 106,691,472 of CM060900.1, read as the reverse complement.
ATTGTTCTGCCACAACTGAGGAGATAAAAACAAAATTGCTGAAGGAGCTGAACACCATAACGAAAAGTGAGTTCCAAAAGTGCTTCCAAGATTGGAAAAAATGCTGGTGCATGTGCACAAGAGGGATTACTTTGAAGGAAACAAAGTTGATGATGAATAAATAAAGATTCTTTAAGAAAAACAAAAATTCGATGATTTTTTTATCATACCCTGTGCACATTCATAGCTACAATAAATTATTAAAATTAATGTATATTTCATAGAGATCATCTTATTTATATTTTTACAATAACAAGGTCCACATAATATGAAGCAACTTTTTCAATCATACTAGCCTACACATAGAGCAGTTTTCAGTATATAAGTTAACATGTAAATATAAATGGGCACAAAAGAAAAGTTTTCCTCTATAATAAGTATTTCAAAAGTTATTTGTTGCTTAGCCATTTTTTGACATTTTTTAGTATCCAATATTAGAATTTGGTATTTTATGCATTATTTACTTGAAATGTGATCATTCTAAATGTGATTTTCTTTGCAGGATATGTAACTGCACACAGCTTAATACTTTGCAAGTTCAAAAGGCTATCCTACAAAATGTTCAATATTAACATAATTTTTATTGTTTATTCTCCATCTCTTTGACAGCATTCGACATTGTTCAGGTAACATTGTTTATATGCCTTCCCTAATATCCTTTCATGCTTCTTCCAAGTTTTACCTCCTCCAGTAGCGGCTCGTGGGTTATGGCATCGGAGGTTCAGAGAAACTAGGACCGTAAACAAAAAAATATTTAAAATTATATAAACATCCTACATTATAGCCATTATCCCACATGATATGTACCGCCTACTGATGTGGTGCTGATGTTGGAATGTTTGTACTTAAAATCCATCCTCCTTTGTTTCTGGATAGCAAAATGGTCTATCACCTCTCATTAAAATCCACTAGCTGGTGATCATCTCCTTTTCTATGGACAGCATTGCAAGTGCATTCAGTCTATCTTCATCCATCGTACTATTTAGAAATGTTTTTATCCTTTCTGACAAAGAAACACATCTTTCCGCTTCAGCTGATGACATTGGGATCATAATTATCAGTTTAAGGAGTTTGGTAACCTGGCCGAGGCAGTCACTCAAATTATTTTCCAGCATAAACCCCAGTAAACCAGTTGCACTCTTTACACTTCGGCAGTCATCTTTAGCACAGATTGTTTTAGGTTCTCTTTCTAATTTGGTTTTATGAAGAAAGGGTATGAATTAGTAATATAATCCAAGGTTTCACCTGGAGACACTTTGTTAAAGTTGCAGAAATTTTCATATCCCAACAATGTTGCAGCTCTCAAATGTCCATTACACTGAAATCAATCTGATGCTTGATTAACTATTACATTGCAGACTTCCTTTACTGTGATAGTTCTAGACTGATGAGAACCAGGACAGGACAGCATTTCTTTGCTGAATCCTGGAGCGGTTTCACTTTTTCAGATATTGTGTTAATGCTATCTCTTATTATTTTTATTTCATTGATGAATGAAGCTACAGCAGTCTCAATTGAAGAAGAATTTACAGTTTGCTTTTGTAGCACATTGTACAATATTGCAAAATGTATAACTCTATAAAAAAAAAAGTGTAGCCAGAAACTGATAGAAGGTAACTGCATTTTTGGTTGAAGTCCCTGCGCTTAGTTTATTGTGGAAGTCTGGAGGTTTGCATCCTCAATGTTCTCCAGATAGTCAATAATTGTATCCATGTTCTCTTGCACTGTGCAGACTGTGCGAGAATTGGAGTTTCATCTATTTGTTGAACCACGTGGAAGTCATCTGCCAACAATCTCGTCAAGAATTTTAATTCTTTGCAGAGCATTGCGAAGAAACTTGGTATCTCAGCAATATTTGCAAAGAAAATCCTGACTTCTTTGTTCTAACTTGCTGCTTGGGACATTATTGAATTTAATTGGTGAGCATAATAATGTACAAAACAAGTATAAGGATAAATGTTCCTTACGTAAGCCTGCACACCAGAAAAGTTGGTCCCATCATAGCTTTCGGAAATTAATTTGCTACTATTATTCCCAACAACTTCTTTAAGAAAATTCATAATATATGATGCTAACAAAGTTGCATCATGTCTGGAAGGATTTAAGAAACTCCAAAATCGCTCCACTGGGTTTCTACTCGGCAGAAATTATGAGCTGACACTCGGATGAAATGTCTGTCATCTCATCAGCTGTAATTGATATAAAAGCTGCATTAGAAATCTCAGAGAGAATGATGTCGCAACTCAAAGATAGCAATTCATTTTGAATTGTCAATGTCCCTACAAGGAGGAGGCTATTTTAAAATGTTCTTTAACAACATCATCTAGAGCTGACGCGAAATTAATTAGCCCTCTAAATACTCCGGAGTTGTTAGAATTCATCGTTTCATCATGGGCTCTCAGAGCTACCTCGAACTCTCCGCAAAATTTGATGCAATAAATTTTTGACAGCACACGTCTAGTTTTTCTTACTTGCTCATTGTGCAATTCCATGCTCCTACAAAAAGCACTGCTGAGTTGTTCCCTTTTGTCATTTTTGCCCAATACTGAGAGATCAATACAAGAATTGACATGCAATTGTGATCTGACATGTCTTAATTTTGAGACAAGTGTCCTAAATCCACTATTCCAGGTTTTGTCCTGCTATAGTCTTTTCCTTTGGCAAAATTTAAGTGGTTAAAACAACACAATCTATTTGTAATATCACAACCAGCAAGCCATGCATTTCTTTCGAATATTTCGGTTTTAAACGATCATTACTTGCTGTTAACAGTTTGCTTTTGAGTTAGAAAAACATTAGGTTTTGGTCTGCCTGTTTTATTTTACACTTCTCTTTTAGTGAAAGTTTAGAAATGTCAGTTTCTAATGAAATTTTACAATGTTCATTTTCCTGGCTACTTTCTTAAAGTCAACGCAATATTCACCACCGCACACACACTCACATACACTTTCAATTTAACACACCTTTTAAATAATTCTCTTTGCCTGAAAACTGTGCATAAAGGCAATAATGCAACTTCGAATTCATATGCATTGACAGACAATTAACGCAAGCTCGCATTTGAGGAGGGTGAGGGGGAAAAGATACTCTTATAACTTTGTGTGTTGTAGCTTGGATTTCGGGTTGTTGCTAAGACAAATTTTAGCAACAGCTGAATGCTTTTCTTACTCCCTCTTCCTTCCCCTCACCCACAAACTCACGCTTACTTGGCATTATGCATTATGCTGCTACCCAGGCACGGATAGCGCCAACTATTGATGTATTTAGGTTGGCTTGCACGCTTTGAATTTCGATTACTAAGTATATGAATTCGTTTGCTTGCACACGAGCCTTTCTTTTGCTATACCATCAACCATGAGGCGTTTGAACACATCACGAAACTAGGCATTCCATTGTCGCGCCATATAATTATCTACCAAGATTCCTTTTCATTTCAAAGGGAATGACAGAATTATATTGTAATAATTTATTTTCATGTTATTACTGACTTATAAGGGAAGAAGTTTACTTTGAATTTTAATTTTATAAGGGGTTTATTGAACCCATGAACACATAGGACGAGACCAAGCCTGACCTCCTCCTGTCTAAAAATAACACGCAGGAAAAATTAACTTACTTGAAAAATATGAATTATTACTTATTTTAAATTTGCCAAATAGCAAATCATGTAGAAAATATTCATGTAGAAAATATATCACTGAGGGCTATAACCAGCTTTCCCACATCATCAGGAAAAAATAGTACTACATAAACTATGATGAAAATATTTATTGTAGCATTTGTTTATTTTATGTATTTCAAAGAATTAACCTCAATATTTAAAGACAAAAGTGGCTTCCTCAAGGTTTATTTCTTTCAATAATCATGGCACTATGTATCTGCTAGAAAATTTGCATTTAATTTTTTTTTTCTGATATCACTGACCAAATTTGTATAAATAATAAACACACGACAACTTACCCAATTGAATACCATTATACATAATAAATTGATGCATGCTGCTGTTGAGGTTGTGAATAAAATGGCATAATTGGTGTCAAATGCCTTTCTTTGAACAGCTAAAGCTGCCAGTAGAGACATTCTGTACAACACTACAGCTAGAACTGCTGCCACAGCCAGCGCTACCTACCAACATATAAAAATGCATTATATGTACAAATAACATACCTATAAATTGGGCTAGGTTTTCAAACATTTATATTATAATCTGCACTGCTATGTTCATTTTTTTTGGTACATACTTTCCTATTCCTAAAAATAGACATAAAAAAAAAACTCTCGATCTCAAAGATGCCTTTAAGATAATTTTATGGGAAATTTAATTAAGCTTCAGCAAAACATAATTATATATTTTGTATTACTTAAAGTTTCTTTAGAGTAACTGAATTATATTGCTTTCATTCATTCTCATAATGCAATGTTTTGTAACTTACAAGGTTATTTGTGTTAATACTTTGATTAATAGGCATAAAATGATACTTTTCTAGTCCATTTGTTTCAGGAAAGATAGTTAAAGAATGTCTCAGGTGGATATTTTTATACATTGGTGAAATTTTATCTTGGTGAACTTTGAAGTATGTATCCATGGCACTTTACTGACTTTTCAGTCATTCTCTGGCTTCCAGCATTGCAAAAGTGAATTTGTGCATATGAACATTAGTTATGATAATGTATAGTAAACATACTTTCAATTTTAACCAAACTATGAAAGTAGTACCAAACAAGGACATGTGTGTTATGATTTGTTAGTGATTTGTAAAGTAAGAATGTAAATCACCGTAAGGGCTTAAGTTTTTTTCTCTTTCCCAAACATTCTCTTAATCAATTTTAAGGTATGCCCCAATATGGTTTCCATGATAGCTCTGATTGTAACTGCAATTTGTCACTGTTTTAAAAATGCTACCAAAGCATTCATTATACAAAGACTAAATTTCTATTTAGCTTTCAGTACAATGCTCTTAAGATATGGATATGCAACCTATCATAATTTATTTCTATATCTCTTCTATAAATTGCCCAGACAAAGGCTTACCACTCTATGCATTTTCTGTTAACCATGAAAAATGTTGTTTGAACATTCCCCATAGTCCATGACCTTAGGGAAATTTTGCTAAATTATGCAATGTCTGCACCATTTATAAGCGGAGACACCCAGCGAATGGTGTTCACTATGGGTAATAATAGGGATGGCAATGGAATAAGACGACCTACAGCTTTTACCATGGATTCTGAAACACGTTGAACTTGTTTATTCTATCTTCATTTTTTTTCATCATCTTTTTTTTCCCCTTTTGGAATTTTAATCATGATTGAAATGTGAATTTCAAAGGTAAAACTTGGTGTAGTAATCTTGTTGAGGAAATATTTGCAATTAATTTGCTTTGAAGCTCAGAATGAAACTAAGGCACAATTTTATGCATGTGAGATGAAAAGAATACTTAGCTACTTATATTCACTGTCACATTTCCATGACTCCATTTACTTTCTGGCCATAGTAATACTTTCATGTGTACCTAGGGCATTTATAAACTAAAATATGGATCAACAACACATGTTCAGGAATGGGAATAACTTGTGCGCACTAGGTAGATGTAACAATAATAATTTAAATACAATAGTTAGGTACTTAAACAACCTAAATGTGTGAATTGATAACCCTGGATTTAAAAATACTGAGCCATCAAAGCAGCTGTCCATAAACCACAATTCAATCAATAGTATAAATTTTGTAAATCTTCTAGGACTGAATAACACATAAATCACTTACTTATGCTGGACATGTACAGAAATTACAATCAAGACAGTAACAGCTTATTTTTTCTAAAATACTTGATAATAGTATGTACAAACAGAAGCAATGAGAGCTATGTGCTCTTCTCTTATTCATTCAGACATTGCATGTACAATTTAATTATGGAGCACTACATCTAATATAAATTTTGCAGAATATTTATTTCACAAAAGGGCAGTTCAATACTTAAGGAAATTAAAATATGAGCCATGAAGAAATACCTTTAGACAACTCAAAATATTAATTTACTAATATTACATATCTATAAAAACATTCTACATTTCAAAAAGTGTAATTCCACATTAGAAACCAACTATAATATCCAAGATAGACATACAACATAAAAATGGTTATGCAACCACTAGCCAAAAATTATTCTTGTATAACAAGACACTTGTTTTACTGGAATGAAATTTTATAATGCTCTACTAGAAATCAAAGAAATATCACATTATCACTCTAAAAAAAGTTTTTACTTAATTACTCTTTCTCTAATGTTGAATACCTTTATAAATGATTCCGTAAATTAGATAAGATGCTTTATCAAATACGTTTACAGTTAATTTGAGTAAACACTCTGTAAACAGGTCTCTCTCTCTCTCTCTTGCTCCCCACACACACACACAAGTAGTAGTGATACTAACCTAGGAGCAATATGTATATGTAACTTAAAGAATGACAAAAATGTTATAAAAAATGTATTATTCATGTATTTTGCAACTGTGTAGTATGCTTTGTCAATGGATTTTTCAGTGCTTTGTTGAAACAGCTCCTGTTTTTTTATTTCTCTGATTTTAGCATATAATTTGTTATAAGCTTTTATTCCGGCATACAATGGACTTTTCTCATATAATGTTAACCTATGTGTGGGTAGTTTCAGCTTATTTTTAGTTCTTGTTCCATGATTATGTAGTGTTTGCGAGTTATACAGGACTTCAAAGTTTGTATTCATGTATTTATTTCATACAGGAATTGGGATGTTAAGGTTAGAATATTGAAGTTTTTGAACAGTTTTCTGCACGATTCTTTTGGTCCTGTTTGTGTTATTATATGGATTACTTTTTTCAACTTTCAAAGATTGATTCCCATCAAGTGAAATAATGTGTATAAATCCACAGCTTCTCGGAGATAAATATTATGTATTTAGTATAATCAACTTTGAAGCTTAGTTAATTTTTCAATCATGTATTCATAGCACTCAACACTTTTGAATATTAATAGTAATTATTTTTCTTATATTGGCAATGTTTGAGTTCTATTGCTATATGTTGAAAAAAAAAATGGCCTCATAATAATTTGTAGGCATTGCATGAAATTAAATATCAATCCTGTGAAATGGAATGGCATTTCAAATTCAAAGCTATACAGCAATTTTCGCCTTGTGTCAAAGGTTATCTGTGCTAAGTTTGGTCACAATTGAAGCCTATAAAGAACATATATATACAAACATAAATACAGAAACTTTTATATATTAAGATAACATTATTTAATTACTACATACCAAAAGCAGAACTACTGAGAAACTAAAGAGAGTTGCAGGAAATTTTAGCCTCCAGAATGGTACTCGTGGCTCCATCATGTTGGTCACTATGTTGATTTCTCTTCTTTTAACATTTTTCAAGCGGGCAAGATATTGCGGACGAGGATGCTCTTCTCGTATATCAAATCCACTTAAATCCCAACGATGGGTGATTTCTGCAGAATACCTCTTCCAGAGCTCCAAGAAGGTAGCCGCTATATGGAAAGAAATACATTAAATTCTTCATAATTGTAGTATTCCTTCTGACGTAAATTTTTCAATTGTTGTTATTTGCTTACCAATAAAATACAGGTGGTGGCATATCAGTAATTCATATTGAGATTACTTATTTCCAGAAATTTATCACAGGTTGTTCAGCATGACTACAATATACAAAATTAATGTTCATTCTAACTTTCCAAGAAAGTAAAAAAAAAAAAAAAAAAAAAAGTCATATGTGAAATCCTGCACCTCATGAAAATCTGAAAATTTCAAACTTTTAAAATCTGTATATTATTTCTAGAATTCAAATATTAATTTTTTTAATATTAAGATATTTCCTCAAAAGAGAATAAGTTATGTTCTACTTTCTAAAATATGTCATTTATTGAATTTATTACATCCCTAAATCCAAAATAGTGCCTGATTTCAAGAAAAGACTCATTACACCTCTTCATTTTCTTCCAAGGATACATACCGAAAATTTAACAGAAATTCAATGAAGTTACATGGGGAATATTTTAAAATGGTAAAAATATATGAAAAGGAGACTGAATTAAGTTTTAAAATGTCATGGGCTATTTGCAGATATCTGCATGTGTGTTTAAATGTTGCATTTGGACATTTCAACACCAGTAAGACAAAACCACAATTATTGGATCCTCATTCTGTAGTGTTGCATGATTTTATTTATTAAAATTTATAAAAGTTTTTTTTTTCCAATTTTGTTGCAAATTCAATATCCAGTAAGCTCTTAATATATATGATTATTAAGACCAGTCTAATAACTGATTTGAATTATAAAAATAACATATTAATAATGATACTGATACTTAGTCTTGAGGCCAGTTGTTTCTAAGGTCACTATTACAGGTGTTTTTGTAAAGCATAAATGCAACCTAAAATATGTACATCATCAGATTAAGTGGTCACACTTTTAGCGGCACCCAAGTCGTGGTCCCTTGACCCTTCTCTCCTGACATCTTTCCCATGTGTGCCTTCTCATGTTTTGAAACAAATAGGAAGAATGGACGAGGTCAATTAGAACCATTATTATTTCACAAATTACAACATTGAATGTCCCTCACATTGCTAAACTTTTTAAAGATGCTGTGCTTCAAGACAGACATTGCAGCATCTTAACAGATTATTAAAAACATGTTGCAATTCTTTTTTGGATATGTTGGTTATTTCCTCCCATATATTATTTTGTAACTTGGAGAGTTTCTTTGTGAACATTTTAGATTTTTCCCCCAGTCTAACACTGATCCCATACTTTTAAATGTCTTGACTATTTTATGAACTGTACTTCTGTTAGGCAGATGGACATCAGAAAAGCATTCCAGAAGTACTCTACAACACAGAGACAGATTTGTGTTTTATAAAGCTGCAACAAATAAAAACTCTCTGTTCTGTAGCATGATGGATCATGACTGCAATAATACACAACTGAAAGCCACCAAAAAACATTATCTACAGCCTTTGTTTATCATATACATGGCACGAGTCTGAAGATCATACTATATGTGATCGATAGGGGAACTGCAATCTTAGTAGATAAGCAGCATGTGCCTGAGACCCAAGTATTGAATAGAGCATGGCCACTTAATTTGATGACACTGCAATACATTAGCACACACATTACTATAACATTGTGTGTGTGTGTGTGTATATATTATATATATATTTGTAAGTTTTGCCACTAACATTGTTGTTAAATATATTCAGACTAACAGTTGACAAACAATGCCAAATACAACCATGGTACTAAATCTGAGAGCTATTTTTCTTGTGTCCTCCAATAGCATATGAAATCAAATGAATGGCAAATTGATTTTCTTGACAAAAGTTAACCACATCGGTAAGCTAACTTTCAGCAAAATCGCCATGAAGATTCAAGCATTTGTCATACCCTTCACCAGCTTTCCAATACCCTCTGCAAAAGCAGTTACTGTCAGTCTCTTGAGTCAGGTCTGCATAGGTTCTTAGGCTCATTGAAGTGGAAATGCTGTCCACTCAAACATTTTTTCATCTGCAGGAAAAGAGATGGGTTGCTTGTGCTAGGTCCGGGCTGTAAAGAGTATGATGAAACACTTTTGTCCCCAACTCATCAAGAACATTTACATAACCATCTCTAAATTTCCTGCACCTTATCATCACTTGTACCATACGAAGGTGCTGTGAAAAGTTTCCAACCTAATAAAGATACAAGACATTTACTTTTTTTCTTTTTCAACATTCTCCTTGTAATTCTACACAGTTCTCCCAGTGATGCTCCCATCTCTGTAATCCGTCCAAATAGTACTCTGCGTTTTTCTCAGTAAAATAATTGTTCACGAAGGTGATTGCCTCTTCATTTGACGAAAATCTGTCCTCCGAGCGCAATTTTCAGATGAAGGAACAAAAAAGAAGTCGCTTGGGGGCTAGATCTGGTAGGTAAAGCGGATGGTCAAGCAGTTCAAACCGTAATTCGAGTATTTTCGCCATTGCAATGGCTGAGATGTGAGACGGTGCGTTGTCTTGGTGAAACAAGATTTTCTTTTTCTGCAAATAAGCCCTTTTTCCGCAAGTTCTGCCTTCAGCTTGTCAAGTAATGATGCGTAGTATGCTACTATAATGGATTTTCCTTTTTGAAGATAACCGATTACAATAACTCCACGACTATCCCAATAAAACAGTCGCCAACACTTTCCCTGCCGAAAAAACAGTTTTTGCAATTTTGGGAGCCGGTTCCCCTTTTGCAGTCCACTGTATGGACTGTATTTTAATTTCGGGCGTATAATGGTGTATCCAAGTTTCATCTGCAGTAGTTAATCGGGGCCAAAACTCGAGATTTGTTGCGCCTATACTGCGCCAACAAAGCGTTGGAAATGTTTATTCGAACACGTTTTTGGTGAAACGTGAGCAAACGCAGCACCCTACGCGCGGACACTTTTCTCATGTCTAAATGTTGATTTAATATGTGACAAACGTCCTTTTGATTTGTTCATAGCCTATCTCTCTCACTTTAATTCGGCGGCCGTCTAGTACCATTTGGTGAATTTTGGCGATGGTTTCGTCGGCTGTTGCAGTTTTTGGACGTCCCGAACGTTCGTCTCCCAAGCTCTTATGACTACGTTTAAACTCAGCGGCCCAAAATTTCACTGTGGTAAAATGATGGTGCAGAATCCCCTGACACAGAATTCAACTCATCTTTGGTTTGCGTAGGCATATTGCCTTTCAAAAACAAATATTTAATGACAGCTCAATACTCGATTTTGTCCATTTTCATAATAACGCTCACATCACCTCACTCAAACGACTGTTACGTAACACCTGAGCGTCCAAAATGGCTGAAACTTTGGTGAGTGACTGTCAACAGATGAACAACGAAATTCAATAGCTTTTATTTACGAGTGCTGTCATCTTCATGTTGAGGTCGGAAACTTTTCAGACCACCCTCGTATATACAGCTTATTCTGTAGTATATTTCTGCAGCAGTGTGCCCTCCGTCGTGTAGAAATATAACACCAGTGCCTGACAAAGGGAATAGGAACTTCCGTGCCGAGTCAAGGTTCCGCTAAAAATTAGCTCCAAAGATGACATTTCGAGCGCCACACACCAAAATTATCTTGTACTGCTGTCAATAGACGTCTCTTTCTACCCGAGTTCAGCGGAAGTATAAAATGGTTTAGTGGTACCAATTATCATTAATATAGATACATTTTAGTGAGGACTAAAGAAGGAACAATTATGAAATAAAATTATTCAGATAGGACTTAGTATCAATTAAATCCGTTTCTTCCCACATTACGTAACAGGACTGTGAAACAATAGCCCATATTGGCAGTCTGCTTCCTAGTATAATGTTGGCCACATTGATGACATGATTTGATTTTATAGATAACTAGATTATCGACTCCGAGGTGGGGTTAAGGGGACGAATAGGGCGCTTTTTAAAACCCTTTGCACGGATGTTGTTAGAACTAACATAGCATCGATAACATAACCAACTTCTATATCGACCGAGCGTGCGATTCTGTACCCTCCCTTCCCTCGCGTATTCAACGCAGGAATTATCTACCGAAGTTCTTTCGAAGTCCCATCTAACGCACCAATGAATCGTTACCGAACATTTCCAAATAGATGATTTAACTTTTATGTGTGAGAAACTGAAAAGTTCGGTAAATTATTCATTGTGCCGAGATGTGACTTAGAAAGAAGTTTGGTAGCTAATTCCTGAAAAGAAAACGATCAGCAAGAAGAAATCCATGTTTAACTGAACTTTTTTCTGCTATATACAACAAATTAGATTTTTTTTTATATAATCAGATGAGAAGCACAGTATTTATATGAAATGGGAATTGTGCAGAAATACATGTTTCATCCTTTCATTAAGTAGAATTAAAATCCTGTTTGATATATGAGCACATCAATTATAATTTCACATTGAATTAATGCATTCTGTAAAGGGAAGAAAACTGGAAGGGAGGCCAACAAGGTTACATGTAATGCAATCTTTTTGTACATGGCAAGTTAAATAATGATATTGAAAAATTACATTAAAAACTAGTATAAAAACAGCATAGATGCACACATAAAAATTCTAAATGAAGATAGGATAACAACTATGTACTAAAAAAACAGCACTACCAGTTTCAAGAAGAAAACAAAAGTGTTATGTTAATGCTTGTATTAATGAATTAAGTTTTGAATAGCAGCAGCTGCATTTCAATGCATACACATATACATTTTTTGCATAAGATTACAGAAGTTCCTCAGAGAGGGACCTCAAATTTGAAATTCTCTCCTGTAGTATTAACATTTTAGCAGCACCTTTAACATTTGTACATGAGACAATGTCAGCAACTAGTGGCATAACTTTTATCAATCATACTATTTGAGCATTCTTGTAATAGCTTTGGTTAAAATATGTATCTTCCACAAAGATAGAAAAAGCAAATTATTACAATTAAAATAACATATACTGCACAATGAAAATAAGAAAGTAGTAAAATGCACCATTTGTTTAAAATCTAGTTGTCTTTACAACACAAGGAATACTAGACTCTTCAGTTTCTGAGACCAAATATCTTGCATGGTAATCAACACTGACAAAGAAAACATGTAGTTTTAGAAACAAAATTTAAAACTTCAATATATCTGGTTGTATGACAAATTTCCATATGCTTGGTATTCTGGCTGTCAAGTGAAGCATCTTTTTGAGTACATATCCCAATTTATATTGGCAACAGTTTAAGCAATGCACTATATGCTGCTTCAGCTCTTTGCTTAGCATATATTTCTCAGGCTGCAGGACTCGACAGAGTGTGTGCCATATAAGCAACTGAGGGAACGATTACACTCAAAGTGAGAATACTGCACATTTCATTTATGCCAAGAGTGAGGGATTTGCAATTGCATTTAAGGATTTTCAACTGCAACAGTTTCATTTTAATGCACATAACTCCTGTGGAACAAATTCTGGCATAAAATAAAGCTGATATGACTCTTATAGTCTGTAACATCACAAAACTGAAGATTATTATTATTATTCAATAGGAATGGTAAACAATGAAAAGGAGTACAAGCAAACCACACTAAAATATCAGTGCCCATATCTTCCCTTCATATATATTGTCTTTATATGAATTGGATAAATGCAATTGCAAGTAAAACAGAAAAATGCCCATTCCACACAATAATACAGGAGTTGAACATTAAGGTAATAATAACGAGTCACAAAAGCCTTGGCTATTGAAGCAGTGCTGACATCATGGTAATAATTTATTTTCAATTGTGTTGCGAAGCCATATGCAACAATAGTTGTGTGTATAATTTGTGCAGTTTCATCTCAGAATACACATAATAGATTGTGTTAAATTAATTAATCAAATATAATTTCTGTTCATATTATCAGGGCTAAAATGGAGTAGAAACTCCTCGATTATGAAAATGTTTAATTCCATACTACAAATTAATTTGCATCTATAATAGCTGTAAAGTAAAAGCAACAATTCCTTGTTGTATATTTATAAACAATTACTTAAAATTGTGCAGTGTTTACAAACTTAAATCACACAGACGTTCTGCATAGGACAATTACTAATTTTACTGTGATATATTCATAGATATACCAAAGGATTCTTTAAGCAGTTTATTTCAGGTTGTTATATTTATATCATTGATCATAAGTTTGACCTAGTTATTGCAAATTTTGCATTTTGTTTGGCTATTTTGAAAATGGCTAAAAATTCTATGTATCCTGGACTTTTGTTTTTAAAAATGACAAGAATCAAGTTTATATATACGTATATATTAAGAAGGAAGTTGTCACACTCGATTTTTAGGTCGTATCTGCTGCTAACACTGTAATATTTAAAATGAAAGTAACAATACACATAATAATAAAAATAATACAAGGATATGCAAATCTAATATTATTAACTATTATGTGAGTTTACTAACACATGTATAAGTTTTCCCTTTTCAGTTCCAAAAGCCACATAATATTTTTGAAGTTCCTTATTCATGCATTCCTATTTGTGCCATATATGTTGTGTAATGATAAAAGCACAAGACAGGTAGAAATGGAATTTATGTATTTTCAGCAATATTTTTATGAGAATAAATCGAAGGCTGTGACATTCCTTATCATTGCTACAGAGGTATTTAGACATGATGAAGGTAAAAAAAATAAATAAATAAAACAAAGTTACAAAACATGTGTCACTGCATGATAAAGCAAACTTTGTAACAAATCATTTCCAAGCAACTCTCCCCAAGGTACTATTTAGCTAGCCAAATTGTTACAAAGCATTTGTCAAAGACTGATAAAGCAAACCTTGCAACAATTCATTTCCAAGCTACTCGCACAAAAGTAATAATTAGTTTCCACATTATTACAAACATAAAAACTCATATACTAGCAACTCGCCCAAAGGTAAGAATTAGCTTGCCACATTATTACAAACAAAAATTCATATCCAAACAATTCACCCAAAAGTATTAATTAGTTTGTCACATTATTACAAACATAAAAATTCATATCCGAGCAACTCACCCAAAAGTATTAATTAGTTTGGCACATTATTACAAACATAAAAATTCATATCCGAGCAACTCGCCCCATGGTATTAATTAGTTTGCCACATTATTATAAACATGAAAATTCATATCCAAACAACTCGCCCAAAAGTATTAATTAGCTTGCCACATTATTACAAACATTTGTCACTGCATGATAAAGGAAAAAAGTTGTAAAAATTCATAACCAAGTAACTCACCCTAAGGTATTAATTACATAACAAGATTATTATTGGGCAGACATGGTGCCTATGACATGATACAGCTAAATTTATTTGCTGATTCTTATACTACATTAGAAACAAAGCAATGCTATTGAAATGAAAAAAATTAAAAATAATTAATTCAAGTGAGTTTACCAACATTTCCACCTCACTTACGTATCTATACGCCAATAGTATAGAATGCATTTTTCCCTTGGTTTCATTAATGTTATTTGCCAAAAGAAATTAAGGAAACAAATTAAGTGATCATACCTTAACAATTCACCTCACTTATTCTATATTAATGTTTTTCCAATGTAGATAACACATGCTGAAGCAAAGCAAACAACACAGAGTAGTCTTTCTGCACCATCGTGGTATACAGATTGATACCCAAAACGTGTGCCAAATTAAAACTGGGCTGTTGCATGGTGCATTTTACAGTTATGAAATTACGGCTACGTTAAATTTTTTTTCAAATTCAAAGCATGTCAACAAGATGGCCAGCATTATACTAGGAAGCAGACTGCCAATATGGGCTATTGTTTCGCAGTCCTGTTACGTAATGTGTGAATAAACGGAATTAGTTCATACCTATGATTCATACTAAGTCCTATCTTTATAATTTTATTTCAGAATTTTCCTTTATTTAGTACACACTAAAATGTATCTATATTAATGACAGTTGGTACCACTAAACCATTTTATACTTCTGCTGAACTCTGGTAGAAAGAGA
Organism: Hymenopus coronatus; assembly: GCA_030762935.1. Lineage (NCBI taxonomy): Eukaryota > Metazoa > Arthropoda > Insecta > Mantodea > Hymenopodidae > Hymenopus > Hymenopus coronatus. Next base: position 106,675,900 of record CM060900.1, on the reverse strand, counting down.
CATCTATCGACAGCAGTACAAGATAATTTTGGTGTGCAGCGCTCGAAATGTCACCTTTCGAGCCAATTTTTTGTGGAACCTTGACTCGGCACCAGAAGTTCCTATTCCAGTTGACAGGCATTGTTTGAATTTGTAAAAATTAACGTGGCCATAATTTCATAACTGTAAAATGCACAAAGTCTTCTGAAAGAAAATATTGCTTTTTGAGGTTGTCCTGCTACAGGGAGGATTAAGGGAATTAAATTGTTTTGTTTCCCGAATTATACTGAAAGATAAGAAGCTTACAGAACAACACAGGAATAAAGAATCAGTCATTACCTAACCTGAAAAATGCTGTCGCTTGGTTGTAATAACTTTGTGAAAAGTCACTTTAATAACTGTTTCATATTCTCTCATGCAGAAAAATAATTCACTACAAAATTAACTATTGTGTGCACTATACATATAATTCTTAATGAAACAATGTCAGATTTGAAGCAATATTTTTATCTTAACCATAACCACCAACTTTGCCCCCTTTTCCTGGAGTGTATACTTGACACTCGTTATTTAAGTTAAACTAGTGTGACACACTGCATTGCAGACTCTTATGACTAATTTATTGTTTACCTCAGCCATCTGGTAATTAAATGTGTGTTGGCATTTCAGTAGAAGCTTGTATAAATTTACATTCAATGCACAGTATTATTTACATTTACAATACTTTTCTTGCATTAAACAATGTAAATCATATTATGAAATGCTGATGAATGATATATAAACATATATTGGCACAGTTTTCTGTCATTGTTTCAGGGTAGCCTTAATGCATTTGACAGAAGTAATATCAACGATCCTATGAATTGCCAGGATACCAGTACTACCTGTGTGCCAGAATTTCATTATGAGAAGTTCTTTTACATGCAGTAAATTTATAATATGAGGTTGCTTTTAAACACACTTAACCACCAGTCTGGGCTGTTTTAATTTGGCACACATTTTGGGTATCAATCTGTAAACCTCAATGGTTCAGAAAGACTACTTTGTGTTGTTTGCTTTGCTTCAGCATGTGTTATCTACGTTGGAAAAACATTAATATATAATAAGTGAGGTGAATTGTTAAGGTATGATCACTTACTTTGTTTCCTTGATTTTTTTTGTCAAATAACATTAATGAAACCAAGGGAAAAATGCATTCTATACTATTGGCGTATAGATACGTTAAATGTGGTGGAAATGTTGAACTCACTTGAATTAATTACTTTTAATTTTTTTCATTTCAATAGCATTGCTTTGTTTCTAATGTAGTATAAGAATCAGCAAATAAATTTAGCTGTATCATGTCATAGGCATCATGTGTGCCCAATAATAATCTTGTTATGTAATTAATACCTTAGGGTGAGTTACTTGGTTATGAATTTATATAACATTTTTCCTTTATCATGCAGTGACAAATGTTTGTAATAATGTGGCATGCTAATTAATACTTTTGGGCGAGTTGTTTGGATTTGAATTTTTATGTTTGTAATAATGTGGCAAACTAATTAATACTTTAGGGCGAGTTGTTTGGCTATGAATTTTTATGTTTATAATAATGTGGCGAACTAATTAATACCATGGGGTGAGTTGCTCAGATATGAATTTTTATTAATTAAATCATTAATGGGAATGCACAGTGAAGTGACTAATTAAATAGGAGTAAAAACATAGATTACACTCAAACTTCACTCTTGAAATAAGGTAACTTACTTCAGACATGTTTCGGTGGCTTTTTCCACATGTATGAAGAAAGTTACCTTATTTCAAGACTGAAGTTTTGAGTGTAATCTATGTTTTTACTACTATTTAATGAATTTTTATGTTTGTAATAATGTGGCAAACTAATTAATACTTTTGGGCGAGTTGCTCGGATATGAATTTTTATGTTTGTAATAATGTGGTAAACTAATTAATACTTTTGGGCGAGTTGCTCGGATATGAATTTTTATGTTTGTAATAATGTGACAAACTAATTAATACTTTTGGGTAATTGGTTTGGATATGAATTTTTATATTTGTAATAATGTGGCAAGCTAATTAATACCTTTGGGCGAGTTGCTAGTATATGAATTTTTATGTTTGTAATAATGTGGCAAGCTAATTACTACTTTTGGGCGAGTTGCTTGGATATGAGTTTTTATGTTTGTAATAATGTGGAAACTAATTATTACTTTTGTGCGAGTAGCTTGGAAATGAATTGTTGCAAGGTTTGCTTTATCAGTCTTTGACAAATGCTTTGTAACAATTTGGCTAGCTAAATAGTACCTTGGGGAGAGTTGCTTGGAAATGATTTGTTACAAAGTTTGCTTTATCATGCAGTGACACATGTTTTGTAACTTTGTTTTATTTATTTATTTTTTTTACCTTCATCATGTCTAAATACCTCTGTAGCAATGATAAGGAATGTCACAGCCTTCGATTTATTCTCATAAAAATATTGCTGAAAATACATAAATTCCATTTCTACCTGTCTTGTGCTTTTATCATTACACAACATATATGGCACAAATAGGAATGCATGAATAAGGAACTTCAAAAATATTATGTGGCTTTTGGAACTGAAAAGGGAAAACTTATACCTGTGTTAGTAAACTCACATAATAGTTAATAATATTAGATTTGCATATCCTTGTATTATTTTTATTATTATGTGTATTGTTACTTTCATTTTAAATATTACAGTGTCAGCAGCAGGTACGACCTAAAAGTCAGGTGTGACAACTTCCTTCTTAATATATACATATATATAAACTTGACTCTTGTCATTTTTAAAAACAAAAGTCCAGGATGCATAGAATTTTTAGCCATCTTCAAAATAGCCAAACAAAATGCAAAATTTGCACTAACTAGGTCAAACTTGTGATCAATGATATAAATATAACAACCTGAAATAAACTGCTTAAAGAATCCTTTGGTATATCTATGAATATATCACAGTAAAATTAGTAATTGTCCTATGCAGAACGTCTGTGTGATTTAAGTTTGTAAACACTGCACAATTTTAAGTAATTGTTTATAAATATACAACAAGGAATTGTTGCTTTTACTTTACAGCTATTATAGATGCAAATTAATTTGTAGTATGGAATTAAACATTTTCATAATCAAGGAGTTTCTACTCCATTTTTGCCCTGATATTATGAACAGAAATTATTCTTTGATTAATTTAATTTAACACAATCTTTTATGTGTATTCTGAGATGAAACTGCACAAATTATACACACAACTATTGTTGCATATGGCTTCCCAACACAATTGAAAATAAATTATTACAATGATGTCAGCTCTGCTTCAATAGCCAAGGCTTTTGTGACTCGTTATTATTACCTTAATGTTCAACTCCTGTATTATTGCGTGGAATGGGCATTTTTCTGTTTTACTTGCAATTGCATTTATCCAATTCATATAAAGACATTATATATGAAGGGAAGATATGGGCACTGATATTTTAGTGTGGTTTGTTTGTACTCCTTTTCATTGTTTACCATTCCTATTGAATAATAATAATAATCTTCAGTTTTGTAATGTTACAGACTATAAGAGTCATATCAGCTTTATTTTATGCCAGAATTTGTTCCACAGGAGTTATGTGCATTAAAATGAAACTGTTGCAGTTGAAAATCCTTAAATGCAATTGCAAATCCCTCACTCTTGGCATAAATGAAATGTGCAGTATTCTCACTTTGAGTGTAATCGTTCCCTCAGTTGCTTATATGGCACACACTCTGTCGAGTCCTGCAGCCTGAGAAATATATGCTAAGCAAAGAGCTGAAGCAGCATATAGTGCATTGCTTAAACTGTTGCCAATATAAATTGGGATATGTACTCAAAAAGATGCTTCACTTGACAGCCAGAATACCAAGCATATGGAAATTTGTCATACAACCAGATATATTGAAGTTTTAAATTTTGTTTCTAAAACTACATGTTTTCTTTGTCAGTGTTGATTACCATGCAAGATATTTGGTCTCAGAAACTGAAGAGTCTAGTATTCCTTGTGTTGTAAAGACAACTAGATTTTAAACAAATGGTGCATTTTACTACTTTCTTATTTTCATTGTGCAGTATATGTTATTTTAATTGTAATAATTTGCTTTTTCTATCTTTGTGGAAGATACATATTTTAACCAAAGTTATTACAAGAATGCTCAAATAGTATGATTGATAAAAGTTATGCCACTAGTTGCTGACATTGTCTCATGTACAAATGTTAAAGGTGCTGCTAAAATGTTAATACTACAGGAGAGAATTTCAAATTTGAGGTCCCTCTCTGAGGAACTTCTGTAATCTTATGCAAAAAATGTATATGTGTATGCATTGAAATGCAGCTGCTGCTATTCAAAACTTAATTCATTAATACAAGCATTAACATAACACTTTTGTTTTCTTCTTGAAACTGGTAGTGCTGTTTTTTTAGTACATAGTTGTTATCCTATCTTCATTTGGAATTTTTATGTGTGCATCTATGCTGTTTTTACGCTAGTTTCTAATGTAATTTTTCAATATTATTATTTAACTTGCCATGTACAAAAAAATTGCATTACATTTAACCTTGTTGGCCTCCCTTCCAGTTTTCTTCCCTTTACAGAATGCATTAATTCAATGTGAAATTATAATTGATGTGCTCATATATCAAACAGGATTTTAATTCTACTTAATGAAAGGATGAAACATGTATTTCTGCACAATTCCCATTTCATATAAATACTGTGCTTCTCATCTGATTATATAAAAAAAAATCTAATTTGTTGTATATAGCAGAAAAAAGTTCAGTTAAACATGGATTTCTTCTTGCTGATCGTTTTCTTTTCAGGAATTAGCTACCAAACTTCTTTCTAAGTCACATCTCGGCACAATGAATAATTTACCGAACTTTTCAGTTTCTCACACATAAAAGTTAAATCATCTATTTGGAAATGTTCGGTAACGATTCATTGGTGCGTGAGATGGGACTTCGAAAGAACTTCGGTAGATAATTCCTGCGTTGAATACGCGAGGGAAGGGTGGGTACAGAATCGCACGCTCGGTCAATATAGAAGTTGGTTATGTTATCGATGCTATGTTAGTTCTAACAACATCCGTGCGAAAGGTTTTAAAAAGCGCCCTTTTCGACCCCTTAACCCCACCATGGAGTCGACAATCTAGTAATCTATGCATAACACTGTGTAATTTGCACTTGGCAGGAGAGGCTATAATGGCAAACATCTTTACATTCCCAAAGCCAAACCTTAACGTACCAATTGTCCTTGGTAATGGTGCAGACATTGGGTTCTTGGAATGTGACAAATAGTTATTTTTAGCTAACAGTTATAAATGCCATAGTTACAGTGCAGGCTGCGTCGTGGTCGAGTGGTCAGACCACTCGTCTCTCACCTAGACGGGCCGTCCCAAGCGACCGCATGCGAGATTTGTGGTGCAGGGGCGTGTTTTCTCCGGGCTCTCCGGCTTCCCCCGCCATCTCATGGCATTATTTTAACTGCTATTTAACCAATAAAATAGTACTGCTAATTTACTATTATTTAAAATTTAACCAATTATTTTAACTGTTATTTAACCAATAAACTAGTACTGCTAATTTACTATTATTTAAAATTTAACTCATTTATGCAAACATATTTTTGAATTGAATGCATTGGCTTCCACAATCTGTGTTTTGATGCATATTCTTAGCTTCTAGAGAAGGCCACATCATCTTGCGACCTACTCCGGAAGCTAAGAGTACATATTTTTTAATTACCTATTTTCATTATTAATCTCAGGTACAATGTTGGATTATGTGCATAGGTCAGGCAGGTTATAAAATGATCATAAAAGCTTAAATGCAGTTTAAAATTCCTAAAAGAGCTTGAGAAAATAAAAATTACAATAGGTAAATACTTTCTCCCAAAAGATAATATAGTGCCTAATGAAAGTACTTCTTCAACATCAGTAGAAACAGAGACAACTGAATCTGATGTAGGTGTTTATCACCTGACAAAGAACAACTACTTCTGAGCTTGAGCTATATTGTGACGGATCCAAGCGATACTGGCCAATGGCCATAAAAATTATAGACAAAATTGTTAGTAAAGACCTTTCAAATATTAACCTTGGAAAAGGTCTTTGTATTCCAAATGCACAAACAACAAATTTGAAGTGAAAAGGGATTGGTTAGTGTGAGTGACAGAAAAAAAAATTCTTCTGTTAGGCATATTTACTAATTTTTAATGCTTCCAGAAGGCTTGTTACATGTAGGTTAGCTAAAATAGATGAAGGATTTGACTATAATAAAACAACCTTGAAACAGGTTTACTTTTCCTGGTCAGGCTAGTTGTCTGTTGCACTAAAATAATTATTTTCATTGTAGATGTTAAGAATAAAGCCTAATAGCGGTGTAGACTGTTCCACAAATTATTATTAAAGGAAAGGGACTTCTTAAATGAGCTGTTGAAAGTTTTAGCTGTCACTACTTTTTAGCCTCAAGAAATCTGTCTTTCAGGGGAAGTAGATTCATTGGTGATGAACATAAACTGGATGATTAACAATTATACTTTTTCAAAAACAAAAATAAATGTAATAGAAGCTAGGGGAGCCAGATAATGAAAACTTCTTGGGTCTAGTCAAATTACTGCCTAAGTATGACCCATTTTTAAAGGAATACACAATTATTTTAAACACTGTCAAGTAAAACCAGAAAAGATGGTCCATTATTTATCTTGAAGAGACCAGAAAGAGCTTCTACTTTTGTGTGGTGAAAAAGTATTGAAGAAAAATTTAGAAGAAAAGTAGGAAGCTCTGTATTTTTCATTCATTTGGGATGCTACTCCAAATGTGTCTCAAACAGATTATTCTGATCTTGGGACATGTTTTTTTTTCAATTAAGAATAATATAAATAGGAAATTCATAACCGATTTTTGGAATATTTTGATTTCAGAAAAAGACGGATGAAGCAATTAGTAATAGCTGATAATTAACTCTCATGGACTAAGAAAGTTTAGGGGCGGGGTGATATCTGTGGGCAGCCCTGGTTAACTATTAACTTATTTGTTTCCATGGTTATATTCGCAGTTACATTAGACTAATGGCTGCCAGTAATGAGTATCTTTAATTCTTTACTGATTCAGACATTAGGTACCTGGTAGAATGATCATAGTCAAGATTATGTAATCGCCTGCGGTGCCATAGTAGTAAAAGTTAAACACTATAAAAAATATGTATAAAATCATATATGAGATTAGTATTAATAAATCTGTCCAAATTATAAAAAAACATATCAATTAACTGTGTCGTATTCAGTTCCCCCATAAGATAGTTTATTGTATGCTACAATGCTAATTATCATATAATTACCCTGAATGTTTTTAAATGTAGTAAATGACACCTGTAATTTGTCAATATTTCTAGCAACTATGTTTCAATATGACCAATGTTAATAGAGATTTACTTTGTTATTTGACATAATCTAAAAAGAAGTTTCCCTAGCTGTGTCAACACTTTGATTACTAACTACAGTGGTTATTAATTGCAAAATGCATTCAAACTTGCTTCTACATTCCTACACATATGTATGGTTTTTGCAGGTGAACTTAGCTATACAGAAATATAAATATACACATCATGTGCAGATATAGCAAAGGAAAATACATTACAATTGCCAACATAAACATGACTAATGTGAAGCATTCAATAACTTAAATATCATAGGATATTCTTTCTGAGTTAGCGACGTCAGTGCTGCCTCTGAAGATGTCCCTCACAGACAGGGACGAAACGTTAGGTAGAAATATTTTAACCTACAGACCACGGCAAAACAGCCCGAAAATTTTAAATTTTAAAACCATGGACACCGGCCGTGAAAGCTTACGCATATATTTATAGACATTTGTTACATTAATAATTTTCAATAAAATATTATTTTTAAGTAATACAAGAAATAAGAGATGATTTTGGCGACTCAAATGTCTGGTTATCTGTAGATGAAACAACTGATTCATGTGGGAGATTTATTGCCAATACCATCGTGGGAAGAATAATGGAATTTGAAATCAGGAACATCCCATTTCATTGTCTCCAGAGTACTAGAAGTAAAAAACCATTCAATGAGTGCCAGGCTTGTTCTTGATGCATTATGTGTTTATGGCCTACTAAAGAAAACTAAAATCTTGGTGATAGTTGCAGATAATGAGGCATACATGCTTAAGGATGTCAAAACTTTGTAGGTATTTTATCCTAAAGCAGTTCATGTTCTTCGGCAGTTGGCAGTGGAGATTCAAGTGAATTTTCTAGGAGTAAATGCCTTAATTTTTTCTGGGAAAAAAGTGTTTGTGAAGGTGCCATTAAGAGATATGATGCAAGACACTCACTAATCCCCAGAGCCAATCATCATTGGATAGGGAACATGGATAGAGACAGCTCTATATTACAGTGATCATTTGGAAGATGTGAAACAGGCGCTTTATATGATATACAAAAATGAAGCAACAAGTATCCTTGCTGCAGTTAGTACTTACAATGAGCTAAATTAGTATTTATTAAGACCTACTTTAGCAAACTCCCAATCGCAATTAAATTTTTGTAAGGGATGTGTCTTATCTTTTGACTTATGGTTATAAAAAATACTGTTGCCAGAGATATAAAAGGAGAAATAGGAAAGTGTCTTTGTGACCAAATTGAAGCAAGGAATCCAGGTTTAACGTTCCTTTGGGATGGGAATAAGGTACAACAAGGAGAATCTGAAAAAGCTGTGACATAGCCTGTTTTTGATACTGCCCTGTGATTTTGTGTGAAGTAGAGAGATAAAAACATTTTAAGTGACAGAAGGAAATTATTTCTTCCAGAAAACTGTGAAAAATATTTCAATGTTTATTGCAATAAAAACAAATAATACAAATAGATTGAGAGAGAGACCAATAGATATTAATTATGTTAATGCCCGAGTTTAAGAATAAATTTACAATATGATTACTGTATCAAGATTAATAAATATGGGAAAGTTAAAATAATGTACTTTGTATGTATATTTTTAAATTTTTTCAAGCATATTTATCAGATTTTTAGTGCATAGATAAATGCATATATTCATATTTTATAAGCATATAAATCTGAGCTCTAGTGATAATACATATGTGTGAATAATGTCATTCAGTTTCTGTAACCATTAACATAACTAGTAGCTGTCTTCATTACTTTAGTAAATTATTGGGTAACTAGTTCCTTTATGTACGTTAATTTTGCAACCATTAACGGGTAATCAGATACAGCGTACTACTTACTGCTGGTCTCCATTACTAAGCAACTGACATTAAGGTAACTGTTACATTGTAACTCTTACATTATTTTCTGCCCATCCCTATAGTGGTGGTGAAGGGACAACCAGACTGTGATGAACAACCTCCTATCATAAGGCCCCTAAAAGGTGGTAAATAAACTCAAAGGAAAGCGCTTTAAAAATTTTGCTCTCACAGCTTAAAAACAACCAATACTTTCATGTAGCGGTAAATAAAAATTATATGTTTATTTATTTGAATACACACAAATCTAACCATAACTATATCTTAAATTGCACACACAAGAAACATCCCATATCAAAGCATGCATATTCAAATTAAATTCCATACACAAAACTAACCTATCACAATACATTATAACTAAAAAAATTATTATATATATGCAAACACACCACAAAAGTTGAGCTTTCTGGAGAAGCAGTTGCTCTCAAGCCTGACAAAATGTGTCCATATGAGGAAATTGCACATTTGCTATCTACATTTGAGCATGGTACCCATAATGCCTACCCACAGCATTCAACAAATGTGCAATGGTCTCCTTTCATGCTGAACAAGATGTCAAGCACATTCACGACTTCATCCTTTAGAACGGCTTCTTAAACAATTACCTGAAAGCATAAGTACTCAGAAAGTAGCACATGACTGTTCAGATGTTTAATAAGTTCCACGGCAGCTGGCGTCTTCAATATAGTTGCTTCATTGTTTCTGACAATGTTTTTTTTCATCAAAGTTTGCCCATGTTCACAGTAAATAATCATGCAGGATCCATTGTTGTAAGTCTTGTCAATTTTGTTTCAAAGATTTGCTTAATTTCAGCTCTCCTTACTTCAGATTTGAGAGTATTGATGACTGCAGCTGTTTCAGGACCAAACGTCCTTTGATCACCAATCTGAAGTTGCTGAGAATATCAACAATCCTGCTTTGTAGTTTGTGACAAAAGTGATATGAAGATCCTTTAAGGTCGTTATGACATCTATAACCATTTGGCAGTGCTCTCTTGTAAATTTGTTCAACTTCTGCCCACATAGAGGGCAGATTTATACCAAGAATTCAATCTGGTCATCACTGGTGATGGAAAAGCTATTATCTTCATCTCCTCTTCCAAGTAATGCCCCAAGAGAAAAGAAATGTAGTGTTTCCTTTTCTGGGCTTTCAAAAATAGCATCTTTGCATTTGTCACACAATTATTCAGTTCTTGTAACTGTGTGGATGGCTCCCCGACAAGCTTCTAACCCCTAGGCATTGTTTTGTAAGTTTGTTGTAAGTTGGTCCTACAAATATGGGGGGGGGGGAGCCGATTACAAAACAAAACTGTGTGGACAATATGCTCACCACAATGTTGAGCTTGGGTCCCAACATTGCGCATGGATCATTGCAGGGCAGAGCACATCACACATTTGTGCACATAAGGTCATTTATCTTGCAGAATCTGTAACAAGGGCAGCAAAATTGTCATACTGATTGTCAAAATCTTGAAGGACTACCATTACTCCTCTACAACACTCTGTTGCGCTTGCATTTTGTAGCATCTTGATGCCAGCTTTTGTTCTGTAGCACAATAAACTCACTATGACCCTTCCTGTCTCGTCGCACATAATGAACACTTTTTGGCCATTAACAGCTCATTTTACTTCCTCCTTCCTCTGCTTGGCCACACGAAGAGCATGTGTTTTTCTACAGGTTTATGATGTGGAAATATCTCCACTGCCCACATCAGTTCCAAAATATAGGTTTTTAAATTTCAGCACAATAAATAGTTATTGAAGCATATATTTTGTATTTAATTTGAGTTATTTAAGCAACATAGTATCCAAATAGAGATATCAGTACCTATGCCAGAAGTCAAAGTAAGAATGTACTGTATTTATCCAAATACAAGACAATGTTTCCCCCTCCCCAACAACAACAAAAATATTAATATTGAGAACTGGGAGGAATGGGGGTTGTCTTGCATTCTCATTTTTTTCCGAATAGCATGCGAGAAAAAGTAAGTTTTACACTTCGCGGTTACGGCAGTGGTTAAGCATGGCGGAAATTGTATGACCAATGTCGTGATCCATTCGGCAGGTTTTTTTTTTTTTTTTTGCCTTTCGTTTCGCGCCGCATTCTCGTTGGGAAAAAAAATCTCCGAGACTAAAATGAAAATAGAGGTTTTTCTTTTACATCGGAGGTTTTACTTAATGTATTAGCTACCAATGCTGAAACAGAAAAAAGAGGTTTAGCTGCGTGTTTATCTTCTCCTACCGTACACACATTCCTGAACATTTACGTTCCCCCCTCTTCCTTCCGCCCATTATGTGAATTTCCACACAAATGCGAACGTAAAATGTTTACAGTGTGTAGATACATTGTCTAAATAGAAAATGTTATGCATCGCCGTCGTTAGAGCTTCGCTGCCGTTATCATCTCCTATCGCATACATAGCGGGACATTTTCACTCTCCCCTCTATAACCCGACCGCTGCATCCTTGCACTTGAAAGTTCGGGTGGTTTCGCGTAAGGTTGGCTCTGCTGCCTTTGCAGCGTTGCCAGAGTAACTAGTGAACACCAACAGTTGATTACAATTGGCTCCTCGTTTGTAAAGACTAATATAAACAGTGTACGTAGTTACTGAATGCCGATGAATAATGAAACTAATTCGTTGTTATTGATGCCAATTGAAAATAACAGTGATACTATTATGCATGTAGCATAAATTACGTATTTACAATATAGAATAAATGAATGCAAAATAGTTCGTTAAAATGAGAGCAAGGTGTAACAAAGTGATTTTCACTCGCCCGTTTAGAACTTTAATGGCTCAATTCCATCCGAGTATCCGTCATCATCAATCTTGGAAGCGCCATCGTCACCAAGACATGTCATTAGTGGTTCACATTCACTGATGATTCCGTCCAATTCCTGTGCTTTTCGTATTATTTTGTGCACACGATTCACTTTCTTCTTCCATGAAGTCTCGCCACACCTTCCCGCAAAAGTCTATCCACCTCTGTAACTGTGAAAGTCTTGTTATTTTCCCTTACGTTAGTCTTAATCTCGCTCCATACTAGTTCAATGGGATTAAAACGACAATGATACGGCGGTAATCTAATCACTCCATGGCCAAGATCACTGGCTGCTTCATCTGCAATATATGTTGGTGTGACCGGCTTATTTTCTTTCACCAGGGAATATAAAAGCAGCTTCGTTCAGCCACTCTACCTTAACCTCTTTCCTATCGTTGGAGGTGGGCCTTGTCCAGTTTTACTGGATATGGCGCGGTGTCCATCACTATAATTGTTGGGCGGTCCAGCTGCTCCAATAGTTTCTTGAACCACTCCTAGAAGCTCATATGATCCAAATCTTCGTGATAATCGTCGGTTTTCTTTGATTTGAAGACCATCTTCAACAAACCCATCCGAAGAACCGACGTGGGCTACAATTAATCGGACTCCTTTCCCTTTCGGCTGATGGTCGCTACTATCTGGGGTGCCGTCTGTCCACCATTTTGTCACGGCTTCTCTAGCATTGACCCGTGTCTCGTCCAGCCATACTATCTTGTCGAGATCTTTGTCCAATATTTTGTGTAAAAACACGCTTCGTGCGACGTGAGTCTCTTCCAACAACATTTTACGTCTATCAAGTGTTTTATATCGAAAGGCAATTTCTTTCAAGACTGCTTTCAGCGACGTCTTACTTCCAGTGAAAAGCTCTGTTCCTTTAAGAGAAATAAGGAACTTTGGTATGGTCGGATACTCCTTTCTACTGCAATAGGCGTATGTGCCTGAGTATGGCGTCTAATTAAAAGGTGTTTTTTTTTTTGTTTTTTTTTTTTTCTTCCTGGAGTTAACAAATGCATGCTGCGTTCCAGATGTTTCAGGGATTTTGTCTTCTTGCCTTTGAAATTTCAATCCCTTGCTTACTACAGTTTTCGTACTTAGTCCAAGAGCTGCAGCAATTCGCTCCACGGGTTTATCAGCAGGGATAAAGGGATGCCCATTAACATTCACATACTCCTCGCTTTCAAATAATTTCTGGACCCTTCTTAATAGCTCCAATGCCTGGCTATTAAGTGATACACCTTTACAAAAAGAATTTTAACTTCGCGAATCACCCAGTGATCGGCGTCGCTTTGGAGGCATTATCGCACCTCAAATCTTGTATAAATAATATGATATACAGGTAATTATACATACATTAATATATATTTATAAAAACACCACCGACAAATATAAATAATGAGTAATTCGTAGCTTGCACAGAACTCAACGCACGTGTTATTTTACAGACTGAGCACGCGGTTGGAAATGGCCAGATATTGCAACGGTGCGGCATTTACATAGATGCGTATCCGTTGTCTGACTGTCCGCCCGGAATGTTGCTTTGTAATTGGTTCAGAAAAGCAAACGGGTAATGCTATTCGTCTTTTTTTTTTTTTCTTTTTTTCTTTTCTCCCGGGTGTTCAAACTCAACTCCCAATTGTCAAGTGTAAGGTTTCATTGGCGGGGGTATACCTCTGTGTCAACAGTTATGAGAATTCCCGTGCAAATTCGAATTAGGTAAAACTTTTTAACAGCAATGTATTAAGCCGATGTCTCAGGTCAACATTTTTTATACAACGTGAACGTTGTGTACAATTTCTCCGTACCATTCGTATGGAAGTGTGTATTGGTCCAAATATTTCTCGCATGCACGTGAACAGCTGATAGAAAATGGTAGAGGTTGTTGATCCACAATTATTTACGTTCGCTGTTGCAAGTTTAGTTTATGTATCCATTGCAAGAGCATATTATGATAGAAAGAAAAAATTAATAGAGGTGTTGGTGGACCATGGCTGGAACGTAAGAATACAAGCCAAGGAAGAGGTGTACTACATATGCTCTAAAATGAACTCGTTTCTGACCCTGTAAATTATTTTAACTTCCTTAGAATAGACGAAATTTTGTTTGGAAAGTTGCTGTCCTTAGTTGAAGCAAAAAAATATGAGGCAGGCCATACCAGCAAATCAACCAGCAATCACGTTGTTATATTTTTGTTGAGAAAAGGTTAGATACAAATAGATCCGATAAAATACATTTGCAGGGGTGATAAATACCAGAGTCATTATTTCGTAAATCTCTGCCGCACAAAATGTGTGTATTGCAACCATTGCTCAGCAACTATAACCCTATTATTTAGGACAAAGTCTACAGGATACAGCCAAGCTTCACATAAACAATCACGATGGCAGGAAGGAAGACCCAGCGCCAGCTGCCATCTTATTACGTCATTACCACCAGGTCGCTCATTGGTTGATTTCATACGTTTGGGTCACAAATTAGAAGCCGCTGTATCCTGTTGTAGCAAACTGGAATTGGCCCAAAAATAGGACGGAAATTGTATACAATTGAATTATCCGATGTCCCACGATCCAATTTGTAGTTTGAAGAATATTGTACCAAAATATTTGACGTGGGACATCGGCTTTATGTTAAGTATGTCGTAACAGAAAATCGTATCCATCATCGCTGTTTAAGCTCTGCTGTCGTTATCAACCTCTATTGCACATGTAGCCGGGCAAGTTTTTTTATTCATCGAGCCGATGAGCAATAGATTGCACCAATGGAATCTGCGATGGTTATTTTCCGCAGAATTGAAGAACAGTCAGATTGTTTACAATTTAATTGGGTTAGGGGACTATCCATCGCCTTCATCCGTCTCTCGGGGGCGATGGAACCGATGCTTAAGCGACCTATCCTGTGGTGAAAATAAAAGAGTTGATGGATCTCGGCGACGGATTTAAAAACAGTACGATGAATTTCCGGTGGATACGAAGAGCATGCGCTTGGTTTAAAAACACATACATTTATGCTATTTCATTTCCATTCTGCCCCTCACCCTCCGCCCTTTACGTAAATTTCAGCAAATTCTAATTAGGTTTAAAAAAAAAACTTAATCAGCTTCAATGTCCCTTAGTTTGTTCAAAATATATGTGCAAAAGTTAAATTTCGTAAGTTATCGTGGCTTCTTTTTATATATGCGATATTCTAAACTCCAAAATTCTGATTAAAGGGCGTTATATTGCATTTGAGGTCATCTTGTATTCGGATAAATAAGGTATTTCCGTTTTTTTACGATAAAGTTACTGTGTCAATAATTTGCTCTGCGTGTAATAGCATCATTTTTTTTAGCTTCTTGTAATATAAAAAAGTGCATCCACATGGTTGTATTATGAAGTGATGAAATCTACCACTTCTGAGAGAAAAATAAAATTAAAAGAAACACAACCATTGGGGTAAAATCAGTATGAAAATTGAAGAACCCTGAACAAAAAAGTATAAACCCTTTGCAAACAAATAAATGCAACTTACCCGGTATATACTTGTTCAGCTATGCTTCAAACCCTGGATTATCCAACTTCTCTACAGGTATATTTGCCTGCATCATCACATTAACCGCGTCCGATTCATTGTGATACCTGAGCTGGCTCAGCTAACAAGGGCTGTGTCTGCCTCTCTGCCAATAGATTTATGCCACGTGAGCAATGTCGTCATCCTTGCTGCAAGATGTAACACACGATTCTCAGTGCATTTTCAATTGGCGCAGAGCAATCCTAATGTAATTGTAAATCTAATCAATGATGACAGAGGCTTTGACTTTAGAAGCAACGATGAAGATGATTTAGTAGAAGAGCCGCTGCCAAGCGACTGTGAGATTTGGTGCTGTAGCCACGGACGGGACGAAGTGGCAACAGTGACAGCGGCCATGATGTGATGTAATTGTCAGGAATAACTATGGCTCTCTTCGACTTTAGTTCTTCTTTTTCAGCTTTCACATTCTTTGCATTTGTAAGGAGTCAGACAGACAATTGCCGTTTATTTCATGCAGTTTCCTCCGGTTTTGCTTTAATGCGTGTATGTTTGGTGCTCTCCTGAACGTGTTTGATGTAAGTCTTTTCTACTCCAGTCTGTACGAATGTTGCAATACTTCCTTTTTCACGTCAAAAATAAAGTCCTCTATCAAACTCTTTTTGTCGTTCGTATATGCTTAGGACCTTCGGCAATGGTGATGAGAACAGCGGATCACAAAACAACAAATAGCACTTGATAATTCAAACTTTAAAACACGATAATGCTATATAGCGAGCTTTCCTGCTTCAGATTAAGTTGCACACAACTCATTACATGGACGAGATGACTTGCAAGGTCGAGAGCGCCACCTTCTTTACGTGCAATTACGTCATCGATTAAAATCGATTGTAGTTCCATCGTTCAACTTCGACAGCACTGAGTACGAGATAAATCGATTTTGGATATCATATCGAACGTAAAATTTGCGTTTCTGTGGAGTCAACGCATGCAAGTACAACTTTAAGTGCTATTTCGCGCAAAATATCGCATAAAAGCTAAAAA
Organism: Hymenopus coronatus; assembly: GCA_030762935.1. Taxonomy (NCBI): domain Eukaryota; kingdom Metazoa; phylum Arthropoda; class Insecta; order Mantodea; family Hymenopodidae; genus Hymenopus; species Hymenopus coronatus. The sequence continues at coordinate 106,659,244 of CM060900.1, read as the reverse complement.
TGCTCAAAATTCGCGAAATTTTGTTGAATGTTGTTTAAGTACAAAGCATGGAGATACTGCAGACATTAAACAAAGAAAAAAAAAGTTATATTATAATTTTCAAAGAATTCGCGCAAAAACGTGTTCGCGAAATTTCATGGGCCCTATGGTCATCACTATTCAAAATACCTTGAATAAAAAAAAAAGGGGGAGCGCTCATAATAAACAATTACTGGATAAACAAAATGAATGGAAAAGGTATACATTAAAGATAAATAATACAGAAATTATTAATAAAAAGCCATGTTAATAATAAAGTGGTTCATAACTCTGAACAGAGTCTAACATGTTAATAAAGCAAGTGAAAAAAATACTCAATTATGAATAAATTATCAACAGATTATGTAATGAATAAATTAGGAATTAAACAAAACAAAACAGTTCACAAAAACCTTTAATTAGTGAATAAGTGGCAAATTACAAATTAAATATTGAACAGAGAGTAAAGTACTAAAGCAGTAAATAACCAATGTTAAAAATAAAATAGTGATGGAATTAATGTTTAGGTGATAGAATGCATAAGTCAAAAGCAATAAAATAAAAGACTATAACTAATTACATTAACTAATATGTTAAAATGAAAATTACATTTTAGAGATAGTAAATAATTTTAAGCTTTTGTGTAAATTTCTTGTCATCAATATAACCACATGTGCTTACAGGGAAGCTACACATTAGTCTCTACGAGCCTGAAGATCTGTAATTACTTGCTTGTGAAAACCAGTAATAGCAACTGCAGAGAGATGATACACAATCAGGTTGATGTTACAATAACTAAAAATGTACAGTACTTATTCTAAATGGCTTTCAGCAACAATATCCTTTAGGCTTTGAGATGTACAGGAGCATATGCCCTTCTATCAAATTTAAGACTACAAAAATTTCAGAAAATAATTTCTCTACAATATTATGAGCTAAAATGTTACAATCTGTAACAAATTTAAACCTACTGTGAATTTTTTAACACTGCACAGTTGCAATATTGATGGTAATATTGAATAGTCACATTTCTCAGGCATACACAGTTTTTGTGGCCAACCTGTGTGCATGTGCCGAAGCACTCAGTACTTTTAGATGTTAGCTTGTTGATGAGGGGTACAAGAGGCTGCAGGGGAAACTTTTCAGGCACACAGGTCTATGTTGTCATCTGCCAAGCATGCACAAAATATATATATATATATATATATATATATATATATATATATATATATATATATATATATATAAAATAAAAAATAAAAATAATTGACAAGTACAAATTCAAGTCTGTGTCAAATCCCTGTCACAAATACTTAGGAAAGAGCTTTTTATTTATATGATTAAATAATGATATAGTTTCAACGTCTTCTATATTTGAAAACAAATTTGATACTTAATTTTTGGTACGAAATATATAAAAGAAAAAGTCAAAATTTGCAATGTTGGTATTCACTAAACCCAGCAGAAGACTTCATCACTGTAATGCATGAAATCCATCTGGTCAAATCACATGTTTTGTAACTAAAGTAAATCTAGAGATGACTTAGAATGATGACTTTTTAATGTTTCTACTATTTAAAATCTTTAATTGGTAGTCATGATTAATGACTCCCTCCTAATGTTCTACACTTAAAGTTTGATTTGAGAACAGCAAAAGACCAACTAACCAATAATTGAGCAGGTAATGCCTGCGATAGCAGCAGCCAGCATGGAAATGGTGCCCTAATTGCAAGAAGTGATGCGACATCCCATGAAAATGAAGGCTGAGAGTTACAAAAAGAGCCTTAAGAGAAAATTGGTAAGAAATGTTGAAAAAATATATTGAATATATTGCTTAAAGTTAAAGAAACATAAACCAAATGTGCTGGTGAATAATTTGGTGAAATTAACAGCAGAGTATACTGATGCATCATTTGCCAGCATAGAACATGTTCATAATCCATTTAAAGAAATTGGCAGTGTTAAATCTCGCCCTAAGAGAAAAAATTCTGAACAATGATAGGAAAGGTAGACAATTTTGTAAACTGTTTAATTGGCTATAAAGTGCTTAATATAATAGTAATCGTGATTTACCAAGGGTAGTTTCCATAATTTGTTCAGAGAAATGTAAATCAGACAGTATGAATGTTGTAACTGACATACAGAAGCTATTGCGATCATGTGAAGTATTGTGAAGGCTAGGTTGCTCAAAAAAAAATCTTTTAGGCTGAAAAGATACATCACAGCTATGCAGCAATGTGTTTTGACAACTGGATCATTTACTGATAACGTTGTTGAGAGATGATAAGCATGTAAAGGTGATTGTTTAGTATCAAGTTGTTAGGAGTAGGTACATTCGATTCCTGGCTTCAACCAGTGAGTTATTGAAATATTTGCTTGATCAAAGGATGGGCGTATCTACAAATATAATGGTTAGTGTATTACTCACAAATTAGCATTGCAGTTTACCATTGATAGTTTTTAGAATCCATTAATTTTAGCATATCTTTGAATTGTGCCCCGACAGATAATTTGGCTACAAGCTGCCACTGCTGGATCTAGAAATTTCACTGTGGTATGTGAGATACTACGCATATGCCAGTTACTGTTATAGTATGGTTGCAAGATGTAAACATTCTTTTGAATAAATAATTATGTCTGCTCCTTCCTTTGTAGGGTACATCCAGAAAATTCTGTTGTAGGATTATCAAATAAATATGTAATGGAGAATGTAGGCAAGTTATGTACCAGCTCCATTAGCATAGAAATTGTCATTATTGAGGTCACACTGTATGGTTGAACTTTCATCAATGGGTGTTCTTATGTCACAAAAAGGTACAAATTAAATTGCTTCATTATGTATTTTTAAATTATTGCACAAGGATATTCAAAACTTTGTTTCTCTCTCAAACATTTGTCTGTGAAGGAAGACTTGATTATGCTGATTTTTTTTTCAGTTACAAAAAGGATGCCAAATTTGATTTTCTTGCAATAATTTCATGATGGTTTAGAGAAATTCAATGGAAAACCACAGCTGAAAGGCTTGGACAATTTCTAGATGAAGCTGGGGAGCAGATGTTTCACTATTGTTTGGTGTAGTCAAAAACCATTTCTCCAAATACCTGGGATTAGGCAGGTGGAGTTATGCACAAAGAAATGGTGAAGATTTTGAACTTCAGGACATCACTCACAAGATGCTGTAATTTAGGACCCATAAACACCATCAATTTCAAATGTATTACAACATTTAATGTATAAAAAGAATCAAAATACTGGAAGTGGTACACAGTGAAGCATAATTACACATTGGAAAAATGAGTCAAATTTACACTTGAATTGCTTCACTAAGTAATTAATTACCTGGACATGTTTCGAAGGGCGCATGTTGCCTACATCATCAACAGATTTTGACTGGCCGGCCTGTTTTGGTATTTTTTGTGGACTCTTCTCCTTTCTCTGGTGGCTGATAGATGAACTAGTAGAGTGGGTTGTCATTGGCGGGAATTCCAAAATTCATCAGGCTAGGTTTTTGCTTTAAAATAAAGATCTTCTCCCATATGTTTAATTCTAGCGGTCGCTGTACTGATTTTAACAAGTGGACATTGTCTTCAATTCTATGACTATTGTCCCAAGCATGTGAGGCTACTGCTGATTTCTCCATTTGGTTGTTTCTTAAGTGTGCCAGATGTTCCTTCAACCTAGTTCCTATGTTTCTTCTGGCTTGTCCTATATATCTTTTATCACAGTTTTTACAGTTGATTCTGTAAATTCCTGATTTCTTGGATGCAGGTGTTTTGTCCATTGTTCTTTAGAAGGTTTTTTATGCTATGTTTGTTTTGTGGGGCTAAGAAGATGTTGTGTTCCTTGAAGATCTTTTTAAACCCTTTCAAACACATCATAAAATCCTTGAACGAAAAAGACGTCATTTATACAAAAGCTGACAAAGGAAACAAAATGGTCATACTAAATACAGAAGACTACATAAGTCGCATAGAAGAATCTTTGGTGAGTGACGAGTTCACTACAATAAAATCCAATCCTTTATGCAAATTCACAACTGCCATAAACAATGCTATAAAAACCAGCAACATTATCCTGAAATCACAACATTGGAGAATGAAAATAGACAATCCATCTATTCCTACTATGTATGGACTGCCCAAAATCCACAAGCCAGGAAACAAAATGAGATTAATAGTAAACAACATCAGTGCACCTACCTATAACCTAGCCCAATGGCTAAACAAAAAATTACTCAGTCTCCCTAAATTTGAAACCCGAAGCATAAATAATTCCATAGAACTAATCAACAACATAAAAGACCTAGAATTATCACCTAATGATAGACTTGTCTCCTTCGATGTCAGCTCCTTATTCCCAAGCATCCCCATTGCCACCCTATTACAATACTGCCAACAATGGTTTCAATCCATAAACTTCATGAAAGAAGAAATCAAAGAATATTCCAAACTCATCCACATCTGCATTGAACAATCCTTCTTCATCTTCAATGGCAAATATTATAAACAGAAATCAGGCCTCACAATGGGAAGTCCCCTGTCACCATTCCTGGCAAATTTATTCATGAGCTTTTTCGAAACAAAAATCACCAATAGATTCCCTCACATTTTCAAAACTTGGTTCAGGTACGTCAATGATGTATTCGCCATAGTAAATGCTAAACTAATAGAAGATGCACTGCTGCTACTAAATTTACAAATCCCAGAGATAAAATTTACCATGGAAACCCAGAAAGACAACACCCTTCCATTTTTGGACCTCAAAATTATCAGAGACTATAAAAAACTGGAATTTGGAATCTTCAGGAAGGACACGCATACAGAAAACCACATAAAATTGAACAGCTTCAACCCAACTAGCCACAAACATGTAATCATCCACAGTTTGCTAAATAGATTACTTAACGTCCCTATGGAGAAGATAGAATATGAAAAAGAGCTTAACCAAATAATCAGAACTGCCGAGAACAATGGTTTTAACAAAACACTTGTCCTGAAAAAACTAAAAACAATAGAGAGAAAGAGAAAAATAGCAGCTAAAAAGACCAGATAAGACCAGATATCTGGTCTTTATCTGGCAGATAAAGACCAGAATATTTTCAAAAAATTCACATTCCACCCTCAGGCCTTCAACAAATTTAAAAAGATCTTCAAGGAACACAACATCTTCTTATCCCCACAAAACAAACATAGCATAAAAAACCTTCTAAAGAACAATGGACAAAACACCTGCATCCAAGAAATCAGGAATTTACAGAATCAACTGTAAAAACTGTGATAAAAGATATATAGGACAAGCCAGAAGAAACATAGGAACCAGGTTGAAGGAACATCTGGCACACTTAAGAAACAACCAAATGGAGAAATCAGCAGTAGCCTCACATGTAGCCTCACATGCTTGGGACAATAGTCATAGAATCGAAGACAATGTCCACTTGTTAAAATCAGTACAGCGACCGCTAGAATTAAACATATGGGAGAAGATCTTTATTTTAAAGCAAAAACATAGCCTGATGAATTTTGGAATTCCTGCCGATGACAACCCGCTCTACAAGTTCATCTATCAGCCACCAGAGAAAGGAGAAGAGTCCACAAAAAAATACCAACAACAGGCCGGCCAGTCGAAATCTGTTGATGATGTAGGCAACATACGCCTTCGAAACATGTCCAGGTAATTAATTACTTAGTGAAGCAATTCAAGTGTAAATTCGACTCATTTTTCCAATATCTAATGTATAGTTTCTTTATGTTTACAGAATCATGAAATGTTCATTTTAGCTACTTTCACACCTGGTAAGCTAAATCCCCTTTCACTCAACATCAATGCAGAGCTTTATGTCTGTGGGGAGAAGGAAGATACATTAACTTTGAAATTAGTTTTTAATCAATGACATTATAACTTTTTAGGCAGTCAGTCTCTTGTTTGGAGTTTACATGCTCTTAAATTTGTTCCTATAGCTGTCAATTTAAGAAAATGTTTCACCTTAAGATTTTAATGTTTGCAAAATGCTTTCTTCTTGTAGAGGCTGCTTTGTCAGTAGAACCATTCACAAAGGTCATAATGGTGTAGTAAACTGTTACATTCATTTGCACAGATGGAAAAAAGTAGCACTTTAGATTGCACTCTAAAGCTAGAATACTAATAGCCTAAATCAAATAAAAATGCATATCTGGTCACAATCAGCACTTAGATGAAACATTTCAAAGTTAAGCTTCAGTTTTTAATTACCATAAAATTTCCCAAAAATGCATAAACTGATCAGAAGGAAAACAAATTTCTGTCTTTTTGCCACATTTTCTTTGGTTTTTAGAATATTTAAGTTTTATATTTCATAAATTATGAAAAAATATTTGTATAATACATAAAACTAGTAAACTAATGAATGTAATTATCCAAAACTAGTGCTGAGCAGTAAACACAGTCCTACAATTGTTGAGTTCTAATAGAGAGATTAATAACATTGGAGTATTTAAGCCACAGAACCAAATAAACTACCTTATGTCAATTATTTTGCTACATATTTTTGATACCTACAGCACAACGAAGAATTCAGTTGAAAGCAAAAACATACATGCATGCACACACAAACACACAAACTCAGATGATGACATCTAGGTATGTTAAAAATAATTTCTTTTTCCATAATAATCAATGAGAGTGTACTTGAAAATACTTATTAGTTTTTGAAATCCATACTAGTGGTGTTATGAAGAAACACACGAGCAGAGGGTTATTAGTAGAAATATTCTTACCCCAAAAAGACATAAATATTGCAAAGAATACTGTTGTAGGGTTGTCAAATAAATATGTAATCCGAGAATGCAGGCAGGTTGTCTGCAAATTCCAGTAGCCACAGAAATGATCACATTGTGGGCACATTGTATAGTTGAACTTCCCCGTACAGATGTCCTCACTAAACAAAAAGGCGAAAATTAACTGGTTTGATTGCTTTCTTTTGCAACAGCTATTACATGAGGTTCTTCAAACTTTAAGTGACTTGGAATATGCTGTATTTACTTTTTGCGCTTAAATTTAACAAACTAATCAAATACTGTTTTCAATTTAAAGTTAGGGTTCTGAAAGTAGCTTCCATCACATCCTGTTTACATTAAGTTGAACTACCTCTTCTGGTTTTTATAATTAGTGTGTTATGCAGAAAAAATTTCCATATGAAAACTAATGATGATGAAAAGGAGCATCTGCACCTACATGAATTTCACTCAAATAAATCAGACTTGACTGGCATTATCAATGTAATTAAGATAAGAGACTTGTTTTGCTAACAAAACTGCTAAAGCAATTATTAAATCTGAAGGTCAAGTGCTGTCTGTGGTTCAATAACAGCATTCTTTTCCAGCATTATATCTAAATTATGGACACCTTATCGATTTATAGTAAGCTCATAGCTGACCTTTTATTGTTCAGTTCTATTTCATAAGTGAAACCAGAAAGTGAGATACACGTGCAAAAAAACAGAAGAAAGGAAATAACAGATAATGAGCTCTTGAAGGATTTCCCTATGATAATCAGCTTTATTCAAGAGCATTTACAATCTAGAACAAAAGCAGCATTCACTATCTTGAAGAGGTAGAGGATGTGGCAGAGGAAGAATTAGTATATTTTTATTTATAGTTACTCCATGAAATTTTAAATTTAACAACAATCTTCAAACTCCTCCAGGTGAAACTTCTGTTTACGATGACAAAACCCCTCAAAAAATCAATAAATACCAGGTATAGTGGATTGCTCCATTCAGTGAATATTTCATAATTATTCTTGTGGTGTTAATTAAATCACTACAGGATTTTGGGGTTCTGAAACCATATTGCATCTCCCCCAGAGTCTCTTCGATTGCTTCTTTTATTCTATTCAATATAATCCTGTTAAAAACTTTATTGGGGGTAGATAGCAGTGAAATTTGTCACCAGTTATCACAGCTTGAGCGATCCCATAAAAAATATGTGCATAATCGTTGCACAGGGCTCAAAACCTCCTAACTACACTCAGTCTCAGAACACTGTATAGCTAGGCTCGTATGCTAGTGCTGCATCTCCTGGCAGATGCACCAACTTCTTATTGGATGCTATAGACATCTACCAAAGAATATCAAAACCTTGTAATGAAACACCTATAATGCTAACCTACAAATATTTATATCTCAGCACCTCTCTATTGTTTTGCACCGTTTTTTAGCATTAAGCTCTATTATGTATTTTTTGTTCCACTTTAAAAGTGAAAACACATGCTATATAGAAGTTATTGCCAGATAAGAGTGTTGTCAGAGTTTGAGTTTGCTGAAACACATGACTCTTGTACTAACTTGTTGTTCAATAAATACTTAGAATTATAGAATTTTGCACAATAACATAAAGAGTGGAGTAGAGCTTGATGGTAAACCTCTGCCTGGAGAACCAAAATTGTGTTGCAGGTGAGTATTTCAAGGTAGACCATATTTCTGTAGTTCTATGCATATATTAACAATGCAGATATACACTATTTTTAGATTGTCCTCACTTTAGCTGTGTGTGTAGTAGTATCATTAAAGCATATTGTTTAAAAAATACAACGCCACACCAATAGAAATGGCACATTTTCTAATAAATCACCATAAATATTTCATACTTATTTCAAGGAATATTATTTACAGAATCTTCTGCTATGGAATGGTGGATACTGAAAATAAAATTTCACATCCCATTAAAAACTTGGCGTAGGAATGGAAATAAAACACTGAAGGTAATCTTGCTTATCATGTACTTCTAGTAATAGATTAATGTGAACCCAATGCTGTTTTATCTGGTTTGAACAATAATTTATTTTCTCCTGAAACAGTGTTAAGATGTTTAGTAAATGTTGCTTTTCTTCTTTTCAGAACTGTTGCAGAAGGATGTGGAAGAGAACGAAGAGGATTTTGCCAGTGATGACAGTGTGGCAGATAAAATGCATAACCCAGCAGAAGATAAGCTAGACATTACCAGTGAAAACAAATTTGGAGTTTATATTTCACTATTTTGCAATCAGTGACATGATATACAGCTCAAAAATAACAAACACTTCCAAGAAAAAATATAAGAAGCAAACCAGAACCAAAATGGGAAAGGAAGAAGAACTACAAACTAAGGATGAAGGGCAAGGATTACAAGGGTTACATTAAAGATGAATCTGATAAGTGGAGGTGTAACAAAGACAGAAAAAAATGAATCAAAACACTCTGCAATTGCTCATACTCTGTAAGTAGTGAAAGCAGATGCTGTGAAAGCATCAGTGATGATGAAAGTCAAATTCTGATTTCAGATTTCTGGAATAATTTGACATGAGGGAGCAAAAGGTATTCGCTCAATCTCATGTGGATTATTTGAACGTAAAGTGTTGCAGAGGAATTAATAGTGAAGCACCTCATAGGTCTTACACACTGAAATATGACATTTTAATTAATGGTAAAAGCATCCAAGTCCATAAAAACTATGTTGCTTAACACACTTTGTTTTGGGGAATAGAATGTAAGAAACTGGTTGAAGAAAGCTAACTAGAATCATTCAGAAGTTGTAAATTCTCTTCATGGCATCTGCTGCAACCAATAGTAGGTAAGTGTGTACACCATGTGATGAACTCTATACAATTCGCTGAAGTTCTTGACAGCATCAAAGTGAAGCCATCGGACCTGTTAGTTAGTTTCGATGTGATATCTCTCTTCACCAGAGTTCCCCTTGCGGAAACAATACAACTATTGTCAGAACACTTTCCACCTGGTATTACTGCACTGTTTAGTCACACACTTACTTCCACTTATTTTCTGTATGGCAACATCTACTACGAGCAGACAGACGGTGTTGCCATGGGCTCTCCTCTGTCACCAGCTATTGCCAACTTCTATATGGAGTTTCTGGAGCATGAAATACTTAACACAGCCCCATTAAAACCTACACATTTTTACAGATATGTAGATGATACATTTGTAATTTGGCCGCATGGACTGCACACTCTTCCAGATTTTCTTGCACACCTAAATAGCCTCAGATCACAAATACAGTTCACAATGGAAGTTGAGAAAAATGCTTCCCTCCCCTTTCTGGACATTCTGGTTACCAGAAAAGCAGACGGAACTCTTGGTCATGCCGCCTACCGAAAACCTACACACACGGATCTATATCTCAACGCAAACAGCTTCCACCATAAGTCACAACGAATGGGCATTCTCAACACATTGGCACATAGAGCAGTTTCTGTATCAGACCCAGATAATCTGCAAACGGAATTTCAACACCTAAAATTCACACTCCAACAAAATGGATATTCAGCCAAGGACATCACATCAGCGCTGAAAAGAGCCGGACGAAAAAGAAACCCCAGCAAGAACACTCAACAAAAAGACAAGCCAGCCGCCATAGCCTATATACCGTTTACCGGCAATATTTCGGGAAAGATTAGTAGACTACTCTACAAATATAATGTCAAAACCATCCATAAGCCACCACCTAAAATCAAAAATTTGATCAGGCCAGTTAAAGATAATTTAGCTCTCAGAGTACCTGGTGTCTCACATTCCTTGCGAATGCAGTGCAGCGTACATTGGCCAAACAGGACGCACTATTGCCACACGCGTTTCTGAACACCAAAGATCAATAAGGCTTATGCAACCCGAAAAATCTGGACTGGCTGAACACTGTATAGAACAAAGCCACAGAGCTAACTTTACCAACACCAAGATAGTGGCAAAGTGTTCGAACTACTGGGAAAGGAGAGTAAAAGAAGCTTTAGCCATCTCATCTGAAACAAATAATCTAAATCGCGATTCTGGCCTACTATTAAGTTCAGCACGGACACCGATGTTAAAGAGCCTTAACACCTAATCCTGTACCTGCAGTCTTCCAAGACTTATTTTCTAGCAGGTGCGTGCTCAAACACAAAACATTAGCCGAATAACTGCTATAAATAGTTTTCTACGAAGTCCGTGCCCATGTCTCAGTCATCTTAAATACCAGGCCATAATATCACGCGAACCAATCAGATGTTAGCTTCATCCCAGCTCTATAAATACCAGTCTCCGCAAGCTCAAACCATCAGTTCACCCTGAAGACGAGGAAGATGCACTTCTTCGAAACGTTGGTGTCAAGCCAAGTTTTTACCTGGCTAGAAGCCCGAGAAGATTTTGAATTAAGAGATTAGAAAATTTGGCATATGCTAATTGTGTATGTCTGCTCTTCCAGGTATTAAGTAAACTTCCAGCCATGGCTGGTTTGCTATTAAACATAAAACAAAAGAAATGAGAAACTAGTAATGTGGATTCTGATCTTGTGTTGGGATAGCAAATAATTAAACAAGTAGAAGAATTTTCATATCTGGGCAGTATGATCTCAAAGCAAGGCAAGTCAGATAAAGATGTTGATGAATAAATTAAGAAAGCAAAATGTGCGTTCATACAATTGAAATCTATTTGGTGAACCAAACAAATTTCCTCCAAACTGAAACTCAGGTTATCCAACACAAATGTAAAATATATATTGTTGTATGGATATGCAACATGAGAAACAACAAAATAAGTAAAAAAGAAATTGCAAGTTTTTATAAACATATGTCTGAAAAATATTATGGAAATTTAGTGGCCTCAGAAGACATCAAATGTTGATTTGTGGAATAAAGCAGAAGGAAATAAACAAAGAAATTATGTCCATATAGTGGAAATGGATTGGTCACGTACTAAGGAGGGAATGTGGCAAAATTACAAGAATGACATTTGAATAGAATCAACCTATATGACTTGGCACAACATGGTCAAGCAGATGATGATTGCAGGTCATTGGAGAGAAACAAAATTCAATGGTATGCCTTCATTGAGGACCTTCACTTCCCCAAGGAGTGTACAGCATTCTACTATAAATGCTACTTATTCTAAGAAATGCTACATGTTGTCAAAAGCCATCTCCAATAGCAGCAACACTTTTAGAATACTATGTTCAGTGTCATAAACACCTAAAATTAATTAAGAATCTGTACCAGTAAAGTTAAACAGTCATAATACTATTTTGGAGCCGTTCAAAATAAAGTTTTCTTATCCAGTTCTCCTTTTCAAACTTCTCATCTACCTATTTACAGTGATTACAGTAATTAGGTGCTTGGGTTCCAATAAATGTGACAATGTATTTCTTCTGGCACTGCTGAAGTTATCAGTTCATTCCAAAGTGCAACAGAAAGACACAAATGCACTCATATGTATATCAGATCACTCAACCGTGATCATAGCTCATCGATATATAGCAGTTTCTGCCTCACATATTGAGTAAGGTGCTGAGTTTGGTTTTTCATTGAGTGATTTCACTGTCAGACACAGGGATTGATGCACGAGCATAAGCCCCTTGTGTCCATTAAAAAAAAAATTCTCTCATATTAGGACTCCTGGGCAGATCCTTAAAATATATGAACTGCTTACAGCAAAAAATTAACTAGCCTAGAGTTATACATTTTCTTTTTTGAAGATGGGTCATTTACCACAGAAAGAAAACTTTTCTACATGAAAGTACGGACCTAGCAATACCTTCAGTTTTCTGTTTATTGCAGAAGGGAAAGTTTAATTCAGTCTTTTGTCTCTACTGTTGGATTAGGAAATGTGGACATGTGCCTTTCTGCGGTAAGCAATTCACATATGTGCAGACATCTATGTTTATAGGGTGTAAATGAATAACAAACACTACACAAATTTTACTGGTAATAGTTTATAGACAATCAATATGAGATACGAAACCTATAGCATATGAATACAAATTACAGAGTTTTGCCTTAAAATTGCTAGGTCATTTGCACACACTGATCACACCCATTTCAACTGTAAGGCATGTTTAGAAAACAAGAATTTGGAGCCTGAGTTTTTAGAATAATGGCTATAGTACAAAAGTGCATGTGCATTAAAACTGCATGTTTGAATCCCTATGACTACAGTTTATTTTTCTTTCTTTCTTCACTTAGCTAAATGTTATTTACAGGAAAGATTTTGTTGTGCTGTAATTTTTCATTTAACCAATGCTTAAGCTTTTTATTTAAAATTCTTTTAACCATCATTTACATTTTCATGACCTAAATAGTAGGTATATACTGGAAACTTAATACCTATATAAATGAAATAGTTCAAGCTCAATTATAACTTACAAAATGCACATAATTTAAAGAGCTATAAGTGACAGAGTTATTACAAAAAAAATTGCACTGGTATTGACATTACAATGAGGGCTGACCAACAAAGACTGAGACTGATTTTCTCCTGTAGCTTCCGTGATAGTTTTGTATCTGTAACATAAATATTTGAAAAGAGCGGGTTTTTATGTATAATGTCGGTAGACGGCAGCACTCTCATATCGGTAGGTTGGTAGTAATGCTCTTATTTTGTAGACCCTATGTGCATTTCGCAGACCAGACAATAGAGGTGACACGAGAGGAGCACTTCCTCATGCAACAGTGTTTAGTGGTTCAAGGACTTCAAAGAAGGCCGACTTGTCAGTGTTAAGCAAGGTGGGCCTGGTGTTTCAGCTTCTGCTGTGACTGAAGCCAACATCAACACAGCTGCTGTGATTGTCTGAGAGGATTGGCGTATAACATTACCTAACCTCAGTGAAGTGTTGAGAATTTCATATGGCAGTGTGTTTACAATTATGCACGACCATCTCCATATGACCCAAGTTTGTGCTCGTTGGGTGTCACGTCTGTTGACTTCCGAATAAAAGGCTGTGCGAATGGAGACAAGCAGTGTGGTGCTGCATCTCTTTGCTGATTAAGGGGATGCATTTTTTAAATTGATTATCACCGGTGATGAGTCATGGCTGCATCATTATAATCCTTAAGGAAAACAAGCCAGCACAGTGTGGAAATTGCCAGGTTCTCCAACACCAAAAAAGGCAAAAGTTGTTCCATCTGCTGGGAAAGAGATGGTGATCATTTTTTGACTGTAATGGAATGATTTACCAGCATGCAGTTCCCCCTCACGCAGCATACTACACGTCAGCATTGGATACACTGAGGAAGCACATTGCAAAGAAAAGACCAGAGCTTTCTCGGACTGGGTGGCGACTTAATCATGACAATGCACAGCCTCACGTCGCAAATCAAGTCATGCAGTTTCTGGCTCGATTCAACATTACCTGTGTACCACATCCACCTTATAGCCCCAATCTTGCACCTTGTGACTTTTTTTTTTATTCTCATCACTAAAGGCAAAGCTTAGGGGTATTCGATTTGAGAACTCTAAAGCAGTGCTTAAGAAAAGTGAGGCGATTCTCAAGGACCTGACAAAGAATGGTCTGCAGCACATGTTCAAGGACTGGCAGAGACGCTATAAAAAGTGCATTGAAGTAGAAGGGGACTACTTTGAAAAAGATCATGTAAACATTGAATTGGAATAATAAACATCTGTGAAAAAAAATCAGTCCCAGTCTTTGTTGATCTGCCCTCGTAGATACAGGCAGAACAAAAGTAAGCAAACAAATTAGTACGCATAGGTTTCAAATGAATTGCTCAAAATGGCAACCTCTAACATTGAGGCATAGACAACATCAATTCAGAAATGCTGATTGGGGATTAGGGCGCTCAACTTCTGTGGTCATTAGCGCCCTTAAAACAATAATAAATCATGGCCATAAATGGAGCTAATGTATATTTAAAATGAACACCAAATAAAATTTGAGCTAAACCCAGAATAAAAATCCAGTGTAAAAGTGCTATTTTTGTTAAAAAGTAAAAACAGGAGTGGAGCTAAAACCATTTAAAATTGATAAAAAAAGGGATAAAATGCAAAGAATATAGCTGTGTCAAAACACCACAAAGGAAAAAATAAAACATTTATAAAATCAGAGCAACAATGCAATAAGCATTGCAAATAAAACAAACTAAAACCTGAGGCATATAGGAACTTTAGATAAAAATGTGAAAATCAGGTCTACCGCTCTAGGGTCATCAGCCAGAACTTCAAGAGAGGCTGGCATGGATAAAGAACAATGCAGAAATGATTCCTGAACCTGTTGAGCATTCCTGGTGCAGTGTGAATCTCATCACTGGCTGCAATAATGCGGGCAACCAACATCTCTTCAAAATCAATCAGTGATGAATACACCATAGTCTGAAATGGCCAAAGAAAAAAAGGTCCATGGGGTTGAGATCTGGCGTACAAGGTGGTCAGGGCACACAGGACTGCTTCTTCCAATTCAGCGATTTGGGAAGACTGAATTTAGATGCTCCCATAAGTTTATCGCATAATGCACAGGAGCTCCATCGTGTTGGAAATGCAGTTGAGCCCGAACATCAAGCCATACCTCTTCCGACAGGGTGTCAGTACATTTTCAGAAATGTTTTATGTCGCGACATAATCAAGAATGAAGGTGTGGCTCAATGAGGTGGTCGGAAACAAATTGTCAGCCTATTATGTTCACCATAAACTGCTGTTGCTGGCTCTTCTGAACAGTAGCATGAGGGTTTTCATGTAATTAAGAATCAGTCCATCCCTGGTAAAGGTGGCCTCATCAGTGAACAACACAAATGAAAACAATTCTGGTGGCTGGCTTAAGGCCCATTCACAAAACTGCAGGCATAAACTACAATCCTCTGGAGTTAAGGCTTGCACCTTGTTTCAGATGGAAGGAGTAGAGTTGCTCCTCATGCAAGACTTGCCGTACTCTTTTGTGGTTGGTGCCCGTTGAACATGCAATAGCACAGGTGGTAATTGACGGTTCCACTTCCAGTCTATGCCATACGTCCTGATATATGGTGGACTTTGTGACAGTGATGTGTTTTAACAATTGAAAGTTAGTTGAGTCGATTTTGAAACACTACATCACTTACTTTTTATTTCGGAGGAAAACATGTTTCAGAAGCCATGTGCTTCCAATGTCAATTCCTTTGGTCGACTGCCCGAAATAAAAAGTAAGTGATGTAGTGTTACAAAATTGACTCAACTAACTTTCAATTACTATGCCATATGTTTTCTTCAAACTCCAGAATGCACTACTATCTGTTTTATACTCAATACAGAACACCATACTTGCAAACATCGATACTTCATCACATTAAGTTAAACCCCAAATTGAAAAAAAACTAATTGGAATTTTAAAATAGAAAACTGGAAAGAATACACAGAAATATTAGGAAATACATTACTGAATAAAATAACTACAACAGATTCATCAAAACACTTAAACAGAAGACTTTACAAAACTTTAATAAAAACAGCTCAGAAATATATCCCTAAAGGCAAAATCAAAGTATATAAATCTTTCTGGAATAATGAATTAAATATGTTAAAGAAAGATTGTGATGAAACTAGAAAAAAAGCAGAAATTTCTCAAGATCAAGAAAGCCTAATAAACTGGAAGAAATGTGCAATTTTTATAAAATGATTTATGAATAAAAAAGAAAAACATATAGTTTTGCAGAACAGCTTGATTATAGAAAAGCCGGATCTGAAATATACAGATATATTTCAGGACTACAGATAAAGCAGAGTAAGAAACCATTCTTTATCCACAACAATAAAAATATCACAGATGATTATAAAATAGCATCAATTTTTAATACTCAAAGTACAGCATCAAAAGTTCCTAATATGTATAAAAAATACAAAAACAATTAAATCAAGTATAAGAGTTCTAAATCAAACTGAAAAATCTTTGCCAAAATCAACAGAAGATACCTTCTCTACATCACTTATTTTCAATTTACCAGAACTCAATGCAGCACTCAAACATCTTAAAGCAAGGAAAACACCAGACCAGATAAAATCCATCCTGAATTTCTACATCTGGCCCAAAAGATAATATTTATTACATTTCTGTAATCATATTCGGAAAACTTCTGTTTGCACATACTCGAAAAAAGCGATTATCATTCCAATTCTAAATCCAGGAAAAAATGATGCAGATACTATAAACTAGAGACCCATATTACTAACCAGTAATATAGCAAAAGTCATAGAATAAATAATATTAGCAAGGCTTAACTGGTACTTAGAATTCAATAATCTCCTCTCTTCATCTCAGGCTAGCTTTAGAAAAAAACTTTCTACAAATAAAGAAGTGTTTCTATTAAGTCAAGAGATAAAAGAAGTGTTTAATAAAAGCATGATGCACTTGCCATATTCCTAGACTTTAAATCAGCATATGATTCTATTTGGAGATACAATCTATTTAAAAAATTATAAAACATTGCAGTAAACCGTAATATGCAACGCTGGATCTGAATTTTTAATACAAAGATTCTGTGTCAGATCCTATGGTACAGCAACATCTAAATTTAAACAAACACATTTAGGACACCCTCTTAGTACACACATGTTGAAAAAAGTGGTACTACTAGGAAACATAAAAATATATGCCTATGAATAATCTCCATAACATCATTCCAAATACTGGTATAAAAACTGCCCTATTTGCAGATGATTTAGTTATGTGGCACTCCCACAAAACACAAAATATTGAACAATTAGAAATGACACCTCAATCTCTAAAATTTTGAAAAAATTTTTAAAAAATAATCCTCAACAAATCTCATGACAGTAAATACAGAGAAAACTAAGTATCAATTATTCTCACTAACCAGAGAACAATTTGAATTAAACTTACAATATGATAACACTATTGTAGAAAGAACAGATAAAGAAAAATATCTTGGGAGTAGTTTTTGATAACAAACTAATCTGGTAAAATCATGTAGATTATGTAGGTGAAAAGGCTACAAAAAGATTTAAACTACTGAAAAGGTTACAAGCTCTAAATGGGGCGATTCCAGGGATACATTAAATACAACTTACAGTACTTACATCAAATCAGTAATAAAATACTGTGGAGCATTACTAATACCATTATCTTATAATAAAGGAAAACTACAAAATCAAGCTTTTATATTAATAATTGGGGCAATTAAAACAATCCGAATAGGAGCACTGCAGATTGCTACTTCTAACAAACCACTGAATTTGGAACTTCCAAGCTCAAGCTCTTTTACAGCATGAAAAAATGATAAGATTTCCAAATTTCAATACATGGAATAATAATTCAAATGTATTTAATTTAAAAACACAATCTAGATTCATACAAGAAGTCAGGATATTAGGGGAAGAAAAAAAAAAAAAAAATAGAAATGCCAACTTAAAAGAGAAATTCTATTTGCTTGCATTAACTCTCTGGGACTATTACAATTGAAAATCAGCTAAATCTAAAATATGAACTCCAAAAAAAAAATGTTAGTCTTGTTATAGCTAAGTCCTTACCCAAGAAACCTTAAATCTAAATTATCCAACTCACAAGTGGACAAATGTATATAAAGATGATTGCTTCTCTGATACCAATTATGGGGCTGGAGCAGGTGGTATATGCCAACTATTTTCCTTTTATAGAAATGTTGGAAAAAATACCACAAATTTTGATGGGGAAATAGAAGCTGTTTATATAACACTACAAAATTTATTTCCCTAACTGCATCAATGCAAAAATATAGTTATTCTTTCAGACTTAAAGGCTGCTATACACGCAATAGTAAGACTCCCTAAAATGGAAAAAATTCAAGAAATTCAAAAGATGACTCATCAAATTAATAAACTGAGGGAAAAAATTCTATTACGATGGACTCCCTCTAATTGTGGAGTGAATGGTAATGGAAAAAACAGGTTTTTTGGCAAAGAACGGAACCCAGCTTAAAACAAAAAAAGTATTATAAAATTTTGCTATGAATCAAACGCATTGTAAAAAGAAAACTAGATACAAATCATACAAATAAAAAAAACACAAGAAAATAAAAATTCAAAGTGGCTACAAATTGTACAAAATCCTAATTTAATTCCAAAATTACCAAGGAAATCAACTATTGCCAACTTTTGTCTCATAACTGGACTTGATTGTCTGAATAACCACCTCTATAGGATTGGTCTTTTATCTCAACCAAACTGGTCTACTATGTACCAAAGAAGAAATTATGAATATGAAACATCTAGAATTATGCCAAGCTTGGAAGATGTATCTAAACATTGTCACCAATACTGGGAAGCAAGAAGAACAATGACTTTCATTGTTTAATACATATCCTCTCTCTCCCTCCCTCTCTATGCATAATTTGTTAACCTGACCTCATAGACCATTGGTTTCTTATCTCAAATGGACCAACTAGGAACCATCTGAGGCCAGGAAAATCATGTAGTGTTATTCATTTACACCCTGTATATGTATTATTCATGTCAGAAAAGTGAGTTCAACAATAATGTTTTAACATTACACCAGGACACTTTAAATCACAGTATAGTAATGTGTGTTTTTGTTTATTCCTTGTCCATTAGTATCTTATCATCACTCTTCTTCTTCTTATTGCGTGGCGTTGGCAGTGGCAGTTAATTGCAGTGAGTGTAATTTATGAACACTCTTTAACTGCTATGGCCTTCAGCATCTTATTCTATATTGTGCATGAAAGACCACTTAATTTTACTCAGAGGCTTCTTTATCAGACTTGAGGTTCTTTAACATGCCATAAATCTATGACATGGAATCAACAGCTTTACTTCCCTTCCAAAGAAAGACATCCTAAGGGTTTTTGCACCCGAAAACAATCCATTGCCCTCTGCCAACTTTGGAAACCACAGGCTAGCATGTTACCCCTAGACCACACAGGACAATTTGGTGGCAGTAGAGGTGTTAAGTTCCACCCCCAATTTCTCCCCAAACAGTGTAACAGCTATTATACAGGTCATTATGAGTTTAAATTAGTTTTAAATGAAACAACATTAAATGAAAATTACAGTTCAGAAAAATGTTACATTATTTGGAATAAAAATTCATGCACCTTAATTGTAAATTATAACAATTTCTTCCATACTTTCTTCATAGAGAAAGCACCGACTACATCACTGAAGTCAAACTGACGAAGCAGATCAGACTCAATGCAAAGAATTGACATAGCGCTAAGTTTCTCTTGGCATGATGTTGAACGAAGATAATTTTGAACTCTCTTGAGCACTGAAAATGATCTCTCTACCAAACAGTTTGCTATTGATGTACACAGAAATATACATAGCACTACACCAATATTAGGATTAACATTCAAGAGGCACTTTTTATGGAGTGTTTTGTATAGACACAGCAATGACATTTCTTTATATAAATTGCCCTCACTCATATAGCATTGAAGGTGAATGCATTCATTGCAAAATTCATCCTCTTTGTCATCCGAGTAAGTTTGAGCCTGTTGGAAAATTTGTTTTGTGTCTAACTCACAGAGGTTAGTAAGAAAATCAAACTTTGCAAGCAATCCTTCATACGCATTACATCTAGGTTTCAATTCCTGACACAGCCTGTCAATAACAACAATGAAAACATTTATTCTGTAATTGTCTCTGCCAGAAAACACAAAACTTTTTCTTTGCTCACCATGTTGGAACTTATATCTATGTTTCCTGGTACTATCATAATTGTATCTTCACCACACAGGTTCATAGCTTTTTCCTCATAAAGATTAAACATACCTATTTGCATTTAAGATATGTTACTAATGAATTGTAAAGATTGATGACAACTTCTAATTCAGCCTCGACAGATTGTAACGTTTTGTTTACACTGTTAAACCTTTCTAAAATATCATTCCACAATAATGTAGTTAAGTATGTCTCCAAATTTTGGAGTGAATCATGAAGTTCTGAAGCTTCAGAACGAGTAATTGGTTTCTCTCTGTTGTCGTCAGATATTGCAGTTAGAGCTGATTGGATCTCTAACCATGAAGATCACAAACTACGACAAGCATCACACCTGGTCAAACATCTTGTTTGTGAAAGACTTTGCAACACCATAGAGTTTGGTTTCAGATGAGATAATAAAAATTTCCACCTATTTGTACACACAGAGAAAAAGTTATATAGCCCCTGAATAAGAAGTTTACTGCAAGCATACAACGTCCCACAGCAGAAGAACCAACTAGATTGGAGAATGAGCTAAGATGAAGCATACACAGCAAGAGGGTTTAAATCTTTAATTCATGCTTAAAGACCTGAGTATGTACCTGACTTCAGTAAAGATTTTCCAACAATGTTTAAAAAATAAATTTTACAGTAAAAACAAAAAAGGAATAGAAAGATAGAGAAAATTGCTACTCCAGGCAACTACCTAGGTTGCCTAGGCCTAAATCCGGCATTGCCAACATATAACAAAAACGTTGTTGCTATTTCTGAATGCTTAAAACATATCACATTGCCCTCCTTTTCCTAACCAAATTAATGCTCAGAAATTACTAGTCCAAATACACATGAGTTACTAACTTCTGCACACAAATTACATCATAACTAATATTATTTTTGAAATAGCAACTGAGAATATTGCATAGAATAATACTAGTTCAGTAATTTTCAGATGGCTTAACTGCACAGTATAAAAATAAACCAAATTTTTCAAACATTTGTTTCTACAAAAATGACTTACAAATGCAAGCAGAATGGTACTTTATTGCTACATCCAACATAGACGAGAACCTTGTGAT
Source organism: Hymenopus coronatus (assembly GCA_030762935.1). NCBI lineage: Eukaryota > Metazoa > Arthropoda > Insecta > Mantodea > Hymenopodidae > Hymenopus > Hymenopus coronatus. Next base: position 106,637,743 of record CM060900.1, on the reverse strand, counting down.
GGCATCAGTGGTACAATTAAAATGTGTAAGGAAAGTGAGTCCTCAACCCAGAATAGACCCTATCACAACTCAAAGAGGACTGTTTTAACTGGGCCAAGAAGAACCTTTCTAATATTGTTTATAACATTTTTTTATAGCAAACACAAGTAGTACAATAATGTTTTTCAGTCAAGCTACTAACATGTCAAAGTAGTGCAAGGCACTTTGTAATTGCACTCCTTTTATTCCAGTACCTTCACATCCAGCAGTTATAAAATACTGTATTCATTTCAAAGTGAGAGTAGAATAATGGATCTTAAACATTACTTGACTGATCTGTTAATAATTAAAATCAGTTTAATATGGAATGTAATGACTGTTTTTGTTAAAATCTGATTGGAATGTTAAGCTATGGAAAGTTGACTGTAATATATGATTAAAGTAATCAGCAAAAGTGATTAGTCCTGCAGCTGTAATCACCACACATGTGTGAACGGCTTGCTTCTGGAAGTTTCCAGCCACATCACTGGAAGGTACAAAAAAGGGCAACAAAGCCTGCAGAGAATTCAGTTTCAATTGGGAATGCATTGCATGCAGCAGCTGAGTCGGTTTCAATGGGAAATTTGGAGCATGCAGTAGAAGCCCCAGCTGCTGAGCACTGAAAGAGAATTGTGAAAGCATCGAAAAAAGAGTTTCATTTGTAAACAGATTTTTATTTGTAATCAATGCAAGAAATAGGACTTGTTAGTTGGAGAAATAGAACAGGTTTTGTTACACTGGTGACAGGAGCAGGAATTAACTTCATGATGGAGATGATGAAAACTTAACTTGCTGAAATCAAGGATATTGAAACAAATAAAATCCAGATTGGAAAAAATGAAAAAGATGGACATGAAGATGAGATCCCAAATGCAGAAAATGAGAACTGAGATGGAACGGAATGGAGAAGATGAGAACCGAGAATGTGAATTGCACATTGGAGAAGACAGATAAAAATGGAATCCAACATGGACAAATTGGAAGAGAAAATGAAATATGGAATGGAGAAGGAAATAGCAAAACAAAATTGACGAATGACTGGCTGGTGAGGAGAAGGACGTGGAAGAACTTACGGATAAAGTGGAAAATCTTGGGGAAAAGGCAAAAGAACTTGGTAAAATGATAAAAAGACCATGACCAACAACTTAATGCCCTGGAGGGAAGATTCAATGGAAGCACCAAAGAACTGAACATGATGGAAAGGATGTTAGATGAAAAGCTGAAAGATTTGAAGGTCAAAATGACAGTATGCAAAACAACAACTGCATGCATCAAGCTACCCAACTTTGACGAAATAGTTGGCCACTGTCATCACCCACAAACAATAGTCAGCAAAAGAGGAAGCCACATAACTGACAGCAAGCCTCCAGGGATGGGCAGCAGAGGTATGGAATGTGGTTCTGAGGTCAGCGATGTCCAAAGGGATCTGAGAGGCCTTTTAGAACCACTTCGGGAACCAATCACCTAGCTACAGAATATTGCAGTGAGCTTAAATTGAGGCTGCAACAGCCACGGGAGACAATGTAGGAGTTCACCTCAGTGATAGAACAGCTGTTGAGTAGCCCTTGGTGAACCTACCACCTAGTTATGTGTCCCAGGATGCAACCTAGTCATGTATTGACGGGATGAGTGATGCTGAGATATGATAGCGCCTTATGCTCTGCAACTACAAGACCATCCACAAGGCACTAATAGCAGTTTAGGGATGGAGGTGGCCAAGACAACATCTGCACCGACCTCGAAGGTGAGGAATAATTGCTATGACATGGACAAATGAAACAACCCAGAGAACAAGACAACCTTTCAGTGGTATGTCCAAGCAGGATACCTAGCAACAGACTGTCCACAACAAAGCCAACCAGCAGGCAAAAGACAATGGAGGAGCACATCAGGTCCATATTGCTAACACCTTAAGTTACACTAAGTGCCTTGGGAGAAGAGTTGACAACAGCCTCACTGCAGATGGCTGGGTATAAGGGAAGCTGTGCCAGATACTAGTAGACACAGGTGCAACCGCGACTGTAATCAGACCTGATGTGGCAAAAGGCTTGCCAGCACGAACACCCAGTCAACCCTACCAACTAAAGTGGCATCGGGCTACATTTTACTTGTGACCCTACTGGAATTGACACTAGAACGGAGCTCTGTTAGCTCTTTGCTAGGGTGACCAAGGATATGATACGGGACTGGATCCCCTCAGGAGCCATGAGGCAATTGTCAACATCAGCCACAAGACCTTGCAACTTGGCAGAGATAAGATATTGCTATGGAGCCCCCACGAGCATCCAGGGATCTGCAGGGTGGTCCTAAAGGCAATGTAGTTGTGCCCCTAAGAAGCAAGGTCGGGTGAAGGCACACCTGAAGGGCCAATGGTCGAGGAACCTTGTACTGCACTGGAAACAGCACTGAATTGATTATGCATTACCCAAGCATTGTTGTCTTGCTGGGAGAAAATACCCATGAGGCTGCTGAACCCAGTGGACAGTGACCAAAGCATCCATGCCAGGATGGAGTTACGGAAGTATGAGCCAGCAGCAAGTGTATCGCTGGGTGATGGATCTGACCAGCCAGCACTGTCACAGGATCTGGGGCCCTGGCTGAAAGACTTGCTCAAGAGGGCAGCCAACCATCTGACCGCTTCACTACTGGAGAGGGTTTAACATCTACTTAGCCAATACCGGTCTGTGTTCAGCAAAGGGAACAGCAATTATGGCTGTAATGACCAAGTACACCATAACATCGACTCTGGAGACACCCCGCCTATCTGGCAACCACCAAGTAGTGTTCCTCTTGCAAAACTGATGGAGGTATGGGACATGCTGCAGGACATGAGATTTAGGGGAATCATTGAAGAACCTGTCAGCCCTTGGTGCTCCCTTGTGGTCTTGGAGAAGAGTAACTGAGAGCTACACTTCTACATGGAATACAGGAAGCTGAATGGCGATGCCAGAAAGGACTATTTCCCCTTACTCCGGATTGATGACACCCTGGGCACTCTTGCAGATACCCAGTGGTTCTTGACTTTGGACTTGAAATCAGAACACCGGCAAGTGGCCCTAGATCCCAGAGATAAGGAGAAAACTGCATTCTCGAATGGCCAAGGGCATTGGCAACCTACGATTATGCCCTTTAGCATCTGCAATGTGCTAGCCACCTTCCAGCACCCCATGGGATCAGTGATGAGAGAGTTGACTTATGATGCCTGCCTGCTATATTTGGATGACATCTTTGTAGGTCACAAATTCGAAGACCAATTCCAAGATTCTGTAAAGGTTGCAAGCAACTAACCTGAAGTTTAATACAAAGAAGTGCCAATCTTCTGCAAGGAGTTGAACTACTTGGGCCACATAGTCTCACCATATGGGGTGACCAAGGATCAGAGAAGGTTTGAGCAGTGAGAGATTCGCCTTGCCCAAAAGACAAACGAGAGCTGTGAAGTTTCCTGGCTTATGCGGCTAATACCACTGGTTTGTCAGAGGTTTCTCTAACATTGCAGAACCTCTCATTCATATGGCAGAAGAGCAACAGCCTTAAAAATTTGGTCAGAAAAGGCAAAAGTGCTTCCAGGCACTTAAGTCAGTACTCTGCAGTACACCTATTTTAGGATTTTCACATTCTCTTAAGTTAGCAAACTATGGGTTAGCAGCAAGCTTCAGTAGGCAATTCCATAAAGGTGGTGGAGTAGCTATTTATGTAAACAATGGAATCGATTTCACTATACTTGACTGGGTAAAGGATTCTCAAATAGAAATGATATTCGAGGTTACAGCTATAAAAATATGTATTAAGAGTGAATTATATATTATTGTTGGACTATACAGGTCACCAAGTACAAAGGTAAATGAGTTTTTAAATAGCCTCAATAATTTTTTGAATAGAACAAATATAAACAAAAAAAACATAATAATTATGGGAGACTTTAAACATAAATTCTTGCACAGATACAGGGAACCATAAAAGTTTAAATGATATTTTAAGTAGCTTTAATTTGCATGATGCCGTAAAGCAACCCACAAGAATTACACCTACCTCATCCACCGGAATAGATTATGTAATAAGTAATTTAGAGCAAGACAGCTACAATTTGAGGTTGGAGGAGTTTTGTATCTCTGATCATTGTGCTCAAATTTTATCATTATTAGACAGAAATGTAACCCCTGAAATAAGTAGATACACGACAAAACGATTAACTAATAAAAATAATTTAATGTCTCTCTATGAAACTTTAAACATGAAAGTTGGGATTTAATTTATCGTGAGCAAAACAGTGATAAAAAATGGGACAACTTTTTTAAAGTATTAATTACACATTTAAACAAGACATGTCCAACACTAAAAACTAAAATAAATAAGCGTGGTGAACAATGGATTAAACTTCCTTTGGAATTAAAAAAGCTGAGAGAAGAAATGAAAGATGCATATAATTTTTTCAAGTCTACAAATTTTGTAAGTTACAAAAATAAATACATGAATTTAAAAAAGCGGTACTCCAGTACATTGATGAACCTTAAGAAGCAACAATATGGTGAGAAAATAGTAAGCTCAAATAATAAAGTTAAGACAGTATGGGAGATTGTAAAAGCTAGTAGTACTAACAAGAGCAGCATGGATAATATAACTTTAAATGAAAATGGCCAAGTTGTAGATAATCCACTCGAAATATGCCAACTTTTCAATAGTTACTTTATAAATGTAATAAAAGATAAATCCAATGGGGTTGATAACATATCATATATATCCAAAGGGATATTACCCTCAATTTTCTTGGATGAAACTTCGGAAGATGAGGTAAAAAAAATTGTAAATAAATTTAAAAATAAATCATACTCTGGATGGGATGAGATATCATCAAAAATGCTAAAATACTGTAATGATGCCTTAGCTGGTATACTAGCACATCTAATAAATTCTGCGTTAAATGATGAAATATTCCCTGAAACCCTAAAACTCAGTATAGTTAGACCTATATTTAAGAAAGGGGATAAAAATCAAATTGCAAACTACAGGCCAATAACTCTAACCTCAGTATTTGCTAAAGTATTTGAAAATGTATCAAGTAATAGATTATTGGATTTTCTAAATAAATTTAATCTGATTTACTCATCACAACATGGTTTCAGAAGCAAATATTCCACCACTACTGCTATAACTGAACTGTATCAGACAATATTAAAAGAACTTGACAATACTGATAAAATGGCAGAAATATTTCTTGACTTATCAAAGGCGTTTGATAGTGTGTCACATGATATACTACTAGGCAAATTAGAAAAATATGGTATCAGGGGTAAATGTAATGAAATTATACGATCCTTTCTAAAAAACAGGAAACAATGCACTGAAATCTATCACCAACAGGGATGTGAAATAAAGTCAATTAAATCAAATTATGAACTGACGAAAGTTGGAGTGCCACAAGGATCAGTACTTGGGCCCCTATTATTTATCCTGTATATTAACGACCTTCCACAATCTCCAAATTACAATATAATTTCATATGCCGATGATACCTCAGTCATATTCACTAATAAAGATAAAGCTAATTTAAATGATATAACTACTGAAATGCAAGATATATGTAATTATTTAAAACATAACAACCTGGTTGTAAATACGCAAAAGACTCATATACTCATGTTTCAACACCGAAATAGTAGGTCTAGAAATGAACTCAATGTAATGATAAATAATGAAATTACTGAGCATTTGGAAAGTACCAAGTTTTTGGGAATAATTTTGGATGAAAATATGACATTTAAGTTGCATATTGACCATATTTGCAAGAAAATTAGCACCTATTTATATCTACTAAGAAATTTATCAAAATATCTCAATTCTGATTACTTGAAAATGGTGTATTATAGTCTAATTCATCCACATCTGCAATGGAATAGAGGTCTGGGGTAACTCAAGCATCACAAATGTAAATAGAGTATTGGTATTGCAGAAGAGATGCATAAGATGTATATTTAATACTCAAACTAGAGAATCGTGTAGAGATGGTTTTGTAAAAGCTGAAATACTCACTGTTATATCATTGTATGTGTTTAAAGTCATCATGTTTGTAGTAAATAAAAATGCTGTACAAATAAAAGATAGTCACAAATATAATACTAGAAATCTAAATAATTATTATAGAAGTAATGTTAACAAAAAGGATACAGAGAAGGACCCACCTCACAATGGGTAAAATTTTGTACAATAAGCTACCAAAAGAATTGAAAGGCAAAAGTGGAAATGCATTTCAAAAAGAGTTAAAAACATTTCTAATAAAAAATGTCTGTATCAAATAGATGAATTGTAAATATGTAATTATAGGTTTATGTTTATATTTCTCTCTTGACGAGGCTTGAAACTTGTAAAAGTCTATGAGCTAATAAAGATTATTATTATTATTTTATTTGGACATTGAGAGCAGCGACACAAGCATTGGAGACATTGTATCACAGATCCAGGATGGCTGGGAGAAGGTAACAGACTACTAGAGCAAGCTGCTCTCCAAAGCCGAAAAGAACTACTACATTCCCAGCGAGAGCTCCTGGCAGTAGTAAAGGCACTGGAGCACTTCCACTAGTTTCTCTATGGTCAGACATTCCACCTGAGGACTGACCACTCCACCCATGCCTGGATGTTGATCTTCAAGAACCTGGACAACCAGACAATCAATTTAGTCCAGAGGCTCCTAGCATACAACTTCTCATCAGAACATTGGAAAGGAAGGAGTCACAACAATGTAGATGGCATGTCATGATGATCCTGTCCAGAAGAGTAAGGCCACTGCACCAAGGTTAAGGAGAAAGATTATGCCGTGGTTCTCAATATCATTTCGATGGTGTCTGCAGCTGGGTGGCATAGCTTAAGTCTGAGGTGGGAGCAACAGGTAGACCCTGACTTGAGGCCACTCCTGGGAGTACTGAAGATAGGGAGTACACCTGGCTGGGAAGACATCATACACAGGAATAATGTATACAACTTAACTGGACATCGTGGGACTCATTGAAGATCAAGGAAGGAGTACTGTTCAGAGTATGGGAGTCATCTGATGGGAAGACCCAGAAAGAGCAGCTGATGCTCCTTTGGAGTAAGGTTACATAAGTCCTGGAGGAAGTACATACAAGGACTTTTGGAGGACATTTGGAACCCAACCGAGCCATCTACATATTCTGACAACAGTACTTCTGGCTGAGATTATGGGCAGACGCTGAGAGGTGGTGCAGCCAATGTCATGTGTGTGCTGCAAATCATAGCCCACAGAGCAGGAGTCGGGGCTGCATTCAGCAGTATAACATAGGAACATCTTTTGAATGCATAGCCACTGATTTAGATGGGCCATTCCCTGTATCAGACAGGGGCAACATGTATTTTTGGTCACCAGAGAATACTTCAACAAGTGGTCGGAGGTGTATGCAATCCCTAAACAGGAGGTCAAAACCATTGCAAACTGCCTCATAGAAGAAGAAAGTATTGCTTTGTCACTATGGAGTACCAAAGGAGCTGCACAGTGATCAGGGCACAGACTTTGTGTCTAACCTGATGAGAGAAATACTGGAGTGACTTGGAGTGCTCAAGATGTGCACAACACCACTCCACCTGCAGTCAGACAGTATAGATGAGCAATACATTAAGACTCTAGAACAAACATCTCTAAAACGGTTCTTACAAATACAGCCCCTAAATGAGGGGAGGACGGTGTGAGCTATTATGTAACATTAAACCCTTCACCCTTTCCCTGAGATGTGCAGTTGTGGACTGTCTGTCATAGTGAATCGACTGCTCCAAATTATAATAAGAATCCACAGAAACATGTTTGCATATTTAAAAATGAATGGGAGAAACAATTTTTCTGTACTGCTTCTGAAGAAAATTTGAAATGCCTAATTTGTTCCAAGAGCTTATGGGGGATATATAAGGCCAATATAAGATGTCATATTGCCTGTCATAAAGAGCATGTGAACACTACAGACCGCTGCTGGTGGTGGTAGCGATGGCAATGGCAGTGGCAGTGGTGGTAGTAGTAGCAGTATACTATTTCTATAATCATCATAGTTGTCGTGATCATCATTATTATTACCCTTATTAACAATATCATTATTAAATGCTCTGTGAGAGTATAATTTAATAAATTCATTAAGTTTTAAACATACCTTAGAAGATGTCGTAAATGGAAGCTTAACATTTTCTTAGGGATGTAGAATGTGATAATAGATAAAAGTGTATAATTCATAATCGTCCTATAGGTATGGAACGTGCAATACAACTCCATGAACTGAAGAATTTTTCAAAATTGAAAACAGTAAAATCGCATTCACAATGCAAACCAGATGCAAAATCTATATGCTCAGTTAAAAGAAGCTGCATATGACAGTGAAGTAAATTAAAATACTACTCTGTTATAATTCCTGTACCAAATTCACTCTTCACTGCGCAGCACTGTGACTGTCCCTACTGCCAACTCCCTCAATACCTTTATAGTGTGGTACAGTATCTCTGATGATGTAGACTTTGGAGATGCCTACTGTAGAAGAACATTTGAGAAAGCTTGTGGCTAATCACCAGAGAGACTGGGATGTCAGCATGCCACTTTTCTTCTGGCCTACCACTTTTCAACCCATGACACCACTGGTTTGACACTAGCCAGTTTGGTTTTTGGCAGAGAGGTGTACTTACCATGCGCCCTTATGTTTGAGAGTCCTCCTGGGGCAGAACAGTCAGCAATCAACTAAATGGAGAATCTCGTAGACTGACTTCATGACATACATGAGGGCGCATCAACATATCTAGTTAGCAAGCGACCGGATGAAGACCTATTATGACCAGCAGGCCGGCAGCTAAGGCTTCTGTCAGTGTGATTTGGTGTGGCTATATCACTCCATGCAGACCAAGCTACAAGCCTCAAGCTTGAAAAGCCACAGCACCTTGCAGTGAAGAGGATAAATGGTGTCATCTGTCACATCCAGAAGGAGAAGAAGCTGGTAGTGCACCTGGATCATCTAGCCCTTTACAATGGTAATGGTTTGGACAACCAGCATTGAGGAGGGGGCAGTGTGACTATGCCCTACAGCTATAATTGCCACATACGTGTAAATGGCTTTCTTCTGGAAGTTTCCTGCCACATCATTAACAGGTATAAAATGGGGAACAAAGTCTGCAGAGAGTTCTTTTTCAACTGGGAATGCATTGCATTCAGCAGTTGAGTAAGTTTCAGCAAGAAATTCAAAGCGTGCAGTATTAGCCGCAGCCTCCAAGCATTGAAGGAGAATTGTGAAAGCATCGAAGAAAGACATTCATTTGTGAAGAGATTTTTATTTGTAAACAGTTGAAGAAATAAAGAGTTACAAAGAACAAAGTTTGTGTTACATAAAAGTTGACTTTGTACTAATGACACTGCAAAGCATGGCACATGATCAGCTGACATACCCTTCAATCTTAATGCAATTACAACTGTATATCTTGGTTAGTTATTTAATGTCTCTGTAATTACTTGAAATTCCAATTTGATTTTTAGGGCCTATTAAAATCTTCAGGCAACTTTTGGAATTATTTTTTTTCAAAATTTTTAAACAGTGTGATAGTATGAATAATGTTTACAACCTTAATGGCTTTGTGAAAATAATAAATATTAAAACTATTATTGTTTGTTACACATGTAAGTGGTATGTGTCACAATATTCAAAATGAGCCAAAATTCCCGATTTTTTTACAAGTAATACCAGAAATATTCATTCTTATGTGGAACATATATTCAAAATATCATAACATTTAATGCCTTATACTTGACAAAATAATTTAAACAGTCTAAAACATGTGTGTCATACCTTCCTAACAGGATATATAAATGTAATCATCAATGAAATCAAAAACATGAAGGTAAAATGTTTCTGAGATTTGTATGATTTGCTATGGAATGGCTAGGATATATGTGGGAGTCATTGTCTTTATATGGATGCTCTATGTTGGGCATATTTAGGATGAGTAGTGAAAATAGCACTGGGCAAAATTCTTTATCTCCAACACTGAAAATGGAGCTACCACGGTAGATTTCTGGAGGTTCACAATTATACCCTCACATGTCTCTGCAGTCGAACAGTGATGAATCTAAACATTGATATCACTGCCACCTGAGTTTAAATAGCACAACTATACTAGACCTGCCGCTCTTTGGCCTTAATTATAGTACCAGAAGTTGAATTTGCAATGATGACCAGTAAACTAAAACTGTAAGTCTGCAGAGCATAGTCTGCCAAGAAACTGATTAGTCAAGACAACGATGGATCTCTTGTCATAACTCATATGAGACACAGGGTAACCTCCAGACAATGAGAACATCAACAAGATGCTACAAAAATCATGGCATCCAACACACTGCCAAACTTATGAATATGTTTCCTATCTCTTGTTCCTATGTTACCTACTAAATTTCCTGAAGAAAGAACTTTCATGGTTATTCCGATAAAGTTCTTCCATTAAGTGGATGAATCACTGAAATTTCTAACAAAATTTTAATCCAACATTTAAAAATTTGGCCACATGTTCCAAGCTTTAAAATTAACCTTTTACCAGTTTTTAATTTTCTTATAAACAGTTTCCAAATAATCATGAATTTCTAATTACTTAATTCAATTCTCTTTGTGAATTTTTACATTGTCTAAAGAGAGCAAAAAGTTAAGTAAATAACTTGTAAAATAAAATACTTTCTGGATCTATTAAAACAAATATTAGGCCTTGTAAATTTGAATGCTCCTTACTGGGAAGAAAAACATGTTCCAGATTTTTAAATTTATTAATATGGCTCATGTTTAAAACAGAATTAAAGCTACACTAAAAATAGGTAAGGAAAGCATATGCTGCAATTATTTTGTAATACCATGTGTTCCTTTGATAGCCAGGCCATACATCCTGAAAATGCATAGTTTGCTTTCACTACAGTGACCTCAATACTTTTTTCCACATTGCACTAGTGGTGAATAACTTGCTCTTGGCTGTGTTTATTAGCTGTGCTTTACTGTGTTTGTTGCTGCCTTCAATATGAACTATTCATAGTGCATCTCAAAAGTGAAAGTTTATTCAAGACATTTATATTGAATGTGAATTACAGTAGCTTATACTTATTAGTCCGCTGAAATGCCTACCAAAAATTCCTACTTAAACAACACAGTTTTTATATATGCTACATTGTAAAAATCGAACCACATAGACAGGTCTGTAGATAATTTCAGAATAAATTTCCTGGTATTGCAGTTCCAGTTAGAGAAAGTGTTAGATGTCTGGTTAATAAGTTTTAAGACAACAGAATCGCTAAGCACCATAAATCTAAGAAGCCAAAAGAAATGTTCTCTCAAAGGAAAAAATTAATGAATTTAGTGCATCATTCAAACACTCTCCAAAGAAGTGTCTAAGATGTGTTGCACAGCGAGTAGGTTTTGAAGAAATCTCTGTTCATGCAGCTGCTGAACTTCTAAAACCGAAAAATTACAGAGCGAATATTGTTCATGAATTACAACCTTGTGATGAGGATTGCCAGATATGTCTCAATGCAGATGTACATCATTTTCAACAGAGCTTAAAACAAAGTTATTACTCATTACAGTTATTGTTACTATCATTCATGAAAAAACATGTGGGACTTTTATAACAAAAACCTATGTAATAGTCAGTGCACAGAACTTGAACACACATGACCTGAAGCTCAGTAATGTAAATGCATGATATTTAAAAGAAGGATCTCGAGCATATATCAAATCAATTGCTCCAAACCTTTTGTCATAATAAAATGTAAGTGAAATGAAGATTTGAGCTACAAAAACAGGAACTGAACTAAATTCTGCCTATTATTGGGCTGTGTAAAGCAAAGTATTTGTATCTTCAAATGGTTAGGACAAAGAGTAGATCTTTTATGACAGCCAAAAAATCAAATTAATTTAGAAGCAAAACTCGGGTTCCCTTTTTTTTTTGTTTTATAGCAATCCCTTATTTAATATGGCAGAGTAAAATATGTTAAGTTTCATGTTTAATTCATAACAGAATGACATCTTACCTAGGATGATTATCATAAAGTGTGAAGCAGCTATAAAGGAAGCATATGACTCCAACAACAGAAGCAGGAATGAGCATGTGTGTATAAAATCCCAACCACGCAAAGTACAAACTGATTTTCACTCCAAAATAATCCTTGACATAATCAAGTGGTTGATAATGGAACAACTTATTTACTGCAGCCCATTCTGTGTACAGAGTGTTTCGCATGCTGCCAGGTTGTCTCAAGTCACCCTGAAACCAAAACAAAAGGGTCTTAAGATTATTAATATTTAAAAATGTTCTCATATGACCCTCAAGTTGTCCTATTCATTTTCCATTAGGTTAGTAAATTAGTGATCAAACTAAATTATTAAAGTAAAATTCTTTAAAAGTGTGATACTCATTTTCATTAATTCTATAAAATCTCAAGAATGCTCTTATTTAAAATTAATTTCATAATAATTACTAATTATTTTGCACAGCTTCAGACATTCAAAGTATATAAAACAGACTATTTTTTTTTCCATGTTCAGCATAAGAATTTTGTTACAAATTCATGGTTTTGTCAAAATTTAAATGACAATAATATAATAAGGAATAAAAGAATTAAGATATACACAGAAGAGTCAAGAATATAAAAATATATAATAGTACCATCATCATGGGTGGTGGTGGTGGTGGTGGTGGTGGCGGTGGCAGTGGTGGTGGTGATAGGTTAGATTGCCTTTGTAAGTACATACCATAATTCAAACAACTACTACACATGTTATATTAATTTGTTGAGTTGGTTTTTAACACTATGTCACATTCTTATTATGAGGGACTAGTTTCGGAAGCCTATGCTTCCATTTTCAACCTCACGGTGAGTTGGACCCGTGAGGTTGAAAATGGAAGCATAGGCTTCCGAAACTAGTCCCTCATAATAAGAATGTAAGTGACATAGTGTTAAAAAACCAACTCAACAAATTAATATAACATTTAATTTGACCGTCACTGTTACTAAATTCCTCCAAACATCAATCAACTACTACACACTTACCAAGAGAGGCTGAGTGCACATTTCAATTTTTTCAGAGAAACTGATATAGCAGGATCTTAGTCTATTGCATCAAGAGAACTAGTTACAAATAACACAAGATAACATAGAAGAAGACTTTTCATAATATATCTTACATCATGTAAAGGATATGCAGCAGTGTATGCTCCTTCATTGATTAGTCGCTCAATTCCAAATGCAAAATCATCATCCATTTTTGTAGAAAATCTCTGTCTGTCTAAAATAAATTGAACTATTCGGGAACGTATTGATGGACTGAAGAAATCTTCTGCATGTATATCAAACCTGTTAAAATATGAAAAAAAAAAAAAAAAAAAAAAAAAAAAATGAAAGCATTTTATAGAAATCAGCTTCAGAGAGTTCTGAAAATTATGGTGAATTTGGCTCTTAAAGAAAATTCAATTTATTTTGCCCTATATTAAAGCAACATATTCAGAAATTAAATGAATTGCATATGTATTTCATAAGTGTTAATGCAGCCACATAATTGGAAGTTTTTATGGAAGAGTTCAGCTTCCAAGAAAATTATAGTTTTCAACCTTAAAAGAAACACATTATTAAGAGGAAAATGTCTCTTTCTTTTCTTAATCCAAAATAACATTACTATGCTGTAACATGTAAGACTGAATTTATTGCACAGAAACAGTTCTGTAGATCAAGGAGAATAATGTTTCTAAATCTCTTATAATTAGGTGTGTGCTTATTATCATTGTAATTGTACATTTGACTAAGAGAACATGAAGCAGTTGCAGAAATATTCTACCTCTTTTGGCAGTAGAACAAGTTGAGGTAGTCAGCATGGGGACCACTAAGTGGTGGCAGCAGTGTGAAGCACAATTACCTTTTATGAGATCATTGGAGCATTTAGTCACAGATGCTGAGCGATGCAAGTACTTGAGTAGTTCAATATTGTTAAAAATCATAGATTTTTACTTTAAATATGTTCTCTTTTACTGCCTTCTGTCAGAAGTTTATAGATGAATATCTTAACCTATTTAGTTGAAACTAACACAACTATATCTATTATAGTACATTTGAATTTTTGTAACATACAGATATTCTTTGTCACGACTGTAAACTGCTGTGAATCGATGACTTTTGGTGGGAAATACTTGAGGATCTACATAGATCTTGCTCATGATATGATGAAAACAGGAACTGATTCCACCCACTAAAGAATTGGTCTTGTGATGGATATCCTGTAGTGCTGGGACCTGAGGGTAAAAATTTATCATCATTTAAAGAGTTCACATTAATGGCTAAAAATGAAAACCTTGTATCTCTTTGAAACAAAAATTTAGAGAAGAAATAATTTATTATAAATTTCACTTTTATAACTATAAGTTTATGCTATGCCAATATGTTTATGTTATGCCAATAGAGTGCAATATTATTATATTTGCTAGTGATTTTGTAATTGAAAATTAAGAATTATGAGCATTTCAACCATTAGACAAAAAACAAAATGTCTCATATACTACAATTTTGCTTTTTTATTATGTTACAAAACTTTGATTCTAAGCCAATAACATGAAAGTATCAAGGAAAATAAATATTAATACTAGCTTTGTAAATTTGTATCATGCACAAAAAGGAGACAAAATAACAAAGAAAATATGCAATAACTTCATATTTTTAAAGCATTTGTTTATACGTATGAGTGTATTTATGGTGCATGTATAGTGGCTCAAAGGAGCTGTAAACAAAACCATGTGAGAGGGAAGTGCCTCATTGGCTGGTGAGTGAACTACATGATTGTCAGGTCAAACTACAACATAACAGGTCATTTCCTCTTCTACATAAAACAGTTATGTTCAGATCCTAACTTTTTGGTTATTTCTGAACAGAGAAATTTAAAAGATAGTATTGTAGCAGTCGAATTTATAAAACAATACATGTCCATTCAGATTCCCCTATAACTAGGCTGAACCATTATAGAAGGGCATTTACATATATGATGCTATGCATAGGCACTGCAGGTAGTTTTCAGTGTACAAATACACTGTTAGTGTATACTTTACCACATGGTGTATGTGCTGAGAAAATATTACTTTTGAGAGCGTCATGGCTTCCTTTGACATTGTGGAGAAACATAAATGTGAAAATGGGGAGAAAACAAATTGTATTAAATGTTTTAACAAATTCTGTTAAAAGTACTAACAATAAGTGTGGTTAGCTGTTGTTTAGCAATAATTGTGGTTAGCTATTGTTTAGCAATAATTGAAGTTCATTGTTAGTGGTGCAGAATTGTTTCTTGGTTTGTTTGCATTTTTCTAACCACTAGTGTTCATTGCAGATGATAGTACAGCTATACTTTGGAACAAATCAGACTCCGAATTGAGAGACTCTACCAGCGCTACAGCCAAACAGGTCTTTCAATAAACATTAATAAAACTGCTTTGTTCAAGTTTGAACTACAACACCAGCATAATATACAACAATTTCAATTAAACGTAAATCAGTAAAATTGTAGAGATAAATAAACATCCAATTTTGGGACATGTTTAGATAAACACCTAGATTGGAAACAACATATACATAATGTTTCAAAAAAGTAGCTAAAGGTATATACTTGATTAACCATCTGTCAAAATATGCAGGCAATGATATATTAATTACTGTTTATTATGGGGTTATCTTTCCACACATAGCATATGGTATAGAAGTATGGGGATCTAGTCCTGACTCGCACTTGAAGAGATTCTTCATATGACAGAAGAGATGTACTATAATAATAATGTATATATTAAAAAATCAAGAAAGTTGTAGGAACATGTTTAAAAACAAGAAGATTTTTACCATTTATTATATTTATTATATTATACTGCATGCATACTCAAGACTTGATAGATATATCAGGAATGAGGAAATGTACCATTACGATACAAGACATAAGTAAGATCTCTATAAGACTACACATACTAAATCAATAATGAAAGATTTGTATGTTACGGGGGCATATTATAACAAATTACCTGAACAAAGTGTACAAAGAAAATATATTTAAAAAGAAACTAAAAGAATATCTAATGATAAAAGCTATGTACCTGATTGAAGCATTGTAAATTTGCAATATTGTGTATTTTGTAAATATTTGTACTGTAATATTTACTTAGTCTACACCTATGTATATGGGTATATAGACTCAAATATTATTGTTATTATTACTACTTTCTTTTAACTTGTTGACTCATAAAAATTTAATGTAAAAATGGTATACTGATAATAACACTTGAAGGACTGTCTGGTCAATTTTACATTTCTTTAAAAAATGATAAATCATTGATGTAGAGACAGAGAGAGAGAGAGAGAGAGAGAGAGAGAGAGAGAGAGACAGACAGAGAGAGAGATAGGATGCCCAACCTAAGAGATTAATAGCACCCTAGAAAATCAAAGAGGAAAAAAAGCACAAAATAAAACACCGGGATAAAAGGTCATGCTAAAAACACACACTAAAACGAATACTAAAACATATGAGATTACTCTCTGTAAAATAAAATATAAAAAACCCCAAGGTAGGTTAAAAGAAATAAAACTATATAATGCCAAAGCTGTATAATGCAAATAAAACTATATACGGCCAATCGTGGGCACTGTCGAATAAAAGATAAAACACGTTCTACAGTAACCAGGTTGTCCGCCAAGATGGCAAGCAGGCCATGCCGCAAACTCAAGGACAGGCACACTGAAGCTAAAAATTGGCACTCGGTTAAAATGTGTCTCACCATCAAGATCGCACAGTAACAACAAACTGGTGCAGGCTCTCCATATAGTAAAACACTGCGGTTAAAATAACAGTGTCCGATATACAGGCGACATAAAATGACCTCTTCTCAGAGGGAGGCGTGACAAGAGATTTTCAAGGATTTAGGGAGTGGTTTAATTACCCACAATTTGCTATCACTAGTTCTGGACCATTCAGCCGCCTAATGAGAAAGAATGCTTCCTCGTAACGCTACCTAGATCATCTGCGGAAACGGCAGAAGAAAATATCCTGGAAGATGCAATGACTCTCCTGGTAGCAGAATCAGCTGTTTCGTTCCCCACTCTTCTCATGTGACCAGCCACCCACAGAAACATCACCCTGAGATCTGCTGCTGAAAGGGAGTGAAGGCAATCTTGGATCTGCTGCATGAGAGAGTGGTAAGTGTACTGAGCATAAAGACTTTAGAGAGCAATCAGAGAATTGGAACATATTGCAGAGAGTGGTATTACATGGCATCACACATAAAAAAAAAGCCTGGAGAAGACCAAATAGCTCAGCTGTGGAAATCGAACACTATCATGAAAGACGAAAAGTAAAACATTGAGTATCAACCACAAAGGCACATCCATCATCTTGATCACTCTTCAACCCATCAGTATATATAAAAGGTGATCCCAATGTTGATCTTTAAGAGATGAAAAGTTGGACCTAAAGATGCAATCAGGGGTAGTCAACTTCAAAATACAAAGGGACCCTTGATGGATAGAGGCGCTCAGGAGAAGCAAAGGAGGGAAATGGGTTTCTCGTTTTGGAAGCATGGTAGGCATGGCCATGCCCATATGCCCTAGAAGCTTCGTACCCCTGGTGGCAAGAGAGCAAGGGAACGAGAGTCATATAAAACATAAGAAACTGTCAAAAAAATATGCATGAGCCAGGTGTTGAGGCATGATGGACAAACAGCATGCATAGCTGCACAAGAGAAACTCATGGCAATAACACAGCGGTGGTTCTGCAGCCTCTGCACAAACACTATTGACAGGGCTAACGCGGAATGCATGAGTTGCTAGTTGTATGGCTTCATGATGAACAGTTTTTAAGTGACAAAGGACATAGGTTCGCACAGAAAAGTAGATGATATACCCGTAATCTAACTTGGAATGGACTAATGTTTGATACAGGCATAGAATGATGCTCCTATTGGCTCCCCAGGATATGCCACTTAAATTACGTAAAATATAAAGAGAATATAGACACCGTGCCTTCAAATAAGCTATACAGGCAGACCAACATAACTTTCTATGAAAGATTAAGCCAGAATTTCGCTTCGTCAAATGGTAGTACCTGTGCTAAGGAGGAGTAAACTCCCTCCGATGCCAGAAATTTACACACACTGTTTTGTCGGTGGAGAAGTGAAAGCTTTACTCTAGGAAGAAATAGAGTCCAGGCAACGCTGAAGAAGATGCTCAAGAAGACAGGACACTGAGCTGTAAGATACACTGCAAAATTTCAACAAAGAACGATAATGAAATCCCAGGCGAAAGGCAGTCAACAAAAGGGTTGATAGCTATAAGGAAAAGTGTGACACTGAGTACCGAACCCTGAGGTACTCTGTTCTCCTGAGTAAATAATCAGATAAAACTCAAACCACATACACAAGAAATACCCAATCTTTCATGAATTCGGCCACGGAAATCACATTGATGAATACTAAAAAAAAAATGCCAGTTCGCCAACACAAGTCGTAAGCCTTCTCTATGTCAAAAATACAGCCACAGTCTGTCTTTTTCTCAGGAACCCATTTATAACGTAAGCCGATAAGAGACACTAGGTGATTGATAGTGGAACGATGCTGACAAAAACCACACTGAACATTTGCTAGGAGCCCCAAGATTTGAGCCACCATGTTAACTGCCTATTTAACATATGTTCCATAGCCTTGCAAATGCAACTAGTTAGGAAAATTGGGCAGTAGCTGGAAGGCAGTTGGCGATCCTTGCCAGCTTTCATAATTGGAACAATGGATCCTCGCGCCATACAGCAGGAAATGTCCCTTCATGCCAGATACAGTTATAGAGCCGGAGGAGAAAGAGCTTGCCCTCTGAAGGCAAATACGTAGTAATGACACATGTATAGCATCAGGCCCAGGGGCTGACTGCCTAAAAAAAGAGAGGGCATGTTCCAGCTCATGCAAGCTAAAAGGGTGGTTGTAGCCCTCATGGTTATTGTCACCCTTCATTTTGGAGAATTGTTTTGAGATCTATCACATCCAAGAGTCAAATTCAATAATCAAAATTGGCAAGTCAATACTTCTAACATCATGCATGCAAAATTTCAGGGGAGCAATTATATCAGTTGATTTTACATGAACGTTTAACATTTACTATGCACTAGCACTGCTGTACAGAAATAAACATCAGATTTCTGAGATAGTCATGAGATGTTAATGGGTTAACACCTGAATTTTAAAATATCACACAACAGGCTGAACACAGTGGGGTGTAGGGGAAGAGTTTGATAGAGAAGAGGAGAGAAAATGAGACATTTCTGCTTGCATTTACATCAAGTTAATTTATTTAAGGCTTTCACTTACCTTTTGGGAGAGATAAAGTGTGGCATGCAGAAGAGGATTCAATTTATTACCCTTCACAACCCTGCATAACTCCTGCAAATTCAAAGCAGATGTAAAGAAGACATACAAACTGCCAACTATAATAAGCATTTAAAAAAAGCTTGTAAACTTGTGAGAATAAAGCTCAAATAAATATACTAAAAAGTTTAAAAAATTGTAAACATGTGAAAGTCAAGCTACATGCACAAAAATGCATATATGCACACATACACTCTAGTCTGCAACAATGAAAAAAAAGAAAACTATTAACATATTCAAATCATTGTTTGGAAGCTGATTTTCTGCATATTTTACATAATTAACTCCTTTATTTTGATATATAATATGTCCATTAATTCAGGTGAAACGATGAACACCAACAATCAGCTATGACCTACGAAGCAAGCCATTCACACATGCTCAGCGATTATGGTAACAAGGCATAGGCAGTATTGAATATAATCCTCAAAACACAATATTGTCTCTATTAATATATGTGATTATAGTTTGGATAGATGCTGTCAATACTAAGAAAATATAACTAGGTTACAGAAGGTGCAAAAATTAGTCAATATCAAAATGACAAAAGCCTATAGAACAACTTCTTATGAAGTCTGAATATGAGATCTAAAATCCTTCCTACACAAATTAAACTGACAGAGATTTCAAAATATCAAAACATCAGAAGAAGAAGAAGAAGAAGAAGAAGAAGAAGAAGAAGAAGAAGAAGAAGAAGAAGAAACAAGGGAGACAAAATTCACTTTGTGCCAAATTATAGGGAATGGCAGCATCCGGCAGACACTGTTAGGATACAAGAAAAGAAAGATGAGGAACATAAATTACAGATTTATATAGAAGGCAGCAAATGTGAAAATGGAGTAATTTCAGGAGTAACAATTTACATTGACAACCACCCAGTCCATCAACTCAAACTGCATACCAGATGTTCCAATAGCCAAGCTGAGCAGTTAACTATTCTGGAAAATATAAAGGAGGTTGATGACCAAATTGGAACCGATAAAACTGCAGCAATACATACTGACAGTAATATAATGTATTATGGACCTGCGATCTGACTATCTACAAAGAATTTTTTTTTTGCATTTTTTTTTTTTTATTGTTTCATTTATATAGTCCCCTTTAACATCTAAGGTCAAATCGGGGGTTTGCACTTGAAACAACTTTCTTTTACATTTGGTTTTAAATAATTTTATTTTCCTCAAGCACACTCACATTCACTCTCACATACATACTTCTAGACTCTGTGGGGGATAGGGAATAATTCTGGCTAAAGAAAAATTCCCCACTCCAGCCGGGGATCGAACACCCGGGACTTCCGGATGAGAAGTCGTCTCGCTGACCACCCGACCAAGGAGGCAGTCACAAAGATTATTCTTTTATCTACATCACGGTAATCAAGATAAACACTAGCACAAATAGTTGCATTAGTTCCTTCTAAGTAGAAGGGAAACAAGGTTAATACACTGGGCAAAAGTGATAATCAAATCTTTTAAAAAGCTGGTCACTATATGAAACAATTGAAAGTCGGTTTGCTTGCACAGCCTGGAGTAAAAAAAGAGAGATGAAACGAAAGTTGACCTCCTGTTTGAGAAAAGTTTAAGTAGCTTAGAACTGAAACCAAAACTGTATAACTCTACAAAAAAAAAATGATAAATTCCATTCACATGTCTTCCTCTACATCTCTGTAACAAATTATTGTTAAAAAGCTTATTCTTTTATTTACTTTAAGAAAAAAATCAGAAAGGGTCTTATCATTTGCTTCCTTGTAAGCAAAAGGGAAATTAGGGAGTACCATAGGCTAAATCAATAGTCAAATCTTTTAAAAGCTGGTAGCTATGTGATTGAAGTACCTTTGTTTGTATGGAGAGGAATGGACAAATTCCTGTTAGAGAAAAGTATAAGTATTTTAAAGCTAAAACTAATAACAAGGAATATCCCAAAAATGGTCAACACCACGAAAAAAATGTATATAACATGAATTGTGTGTTTTAACAATCTCCACATTCTTTGTGTGGTAACTTTTATCTATCTCTGATGGCTTACCAGTTATGCAAAATTTTGCAAAACTCATTCAGAATAAATATGTTTTCACAGACTATTTCCAGAAAATTGAATATATACATTTAATTTCTCATGTAAATATCCTAAATATAAGAGATTTTAATGAAAATCACTACAGTTTTTTCTGAGAAAATCAAAATTTTCAAAATTTTTTCCATGTAAAGGGTAGTTGAGGTTGGGAGGATTTTCTTGAAAATCTTTGTGTCGCATCTTTGGAAGATACCAAACTTAGATGTCCAGTTTGGTATTTAACAGATTTTTCGTCTCACTTGCCCGCACACACAGACTTTTTTCTAAAAATGTTTTTTTTTTATTCAGGGGGTCCTAAAATATGTATTTTTTATGAAATCCAGATATCAAATTTTTGGGTGCATTACAATATTTTCTCTATACACTATGCACATAGTACATGTAGGGAAAGTAAAAAATCTGAGGTGTTACACTCACATGACTTTCTCTAGCTGCTCTACAAACAAGCTTCTTACAAAAATTATTCTTCTTTCTATACAATACTAATCAAGATAAATATTAGCAGAATGTTCTTATTACTTAGTTCCTTACAATTGGAAGGGAACTAAGGGAATGCATTAAGCTAAAATGATAGTCAAAGGTTTTAAAAGCTGTCATTATGTGATTGTCATTGTAAATCGCTTCTTTGTTTGGCCAAGAGTAGAACAAAAGTAAAATGGACACTTCCTGTCTTAGAAAAGTATGAGCACTTTACAAGGAGACCAATAACAAGGACTATCTCGGAAACAGTTACCTTCACAACAGAAACGTAAAAGACATAAATTGTGTCTCTTCACGAGATCTACATTTTTTGTGCAGTAAGTTTCTGTCTATGTCTTCCGGTTTAGCAGTTAAGCAAAATTCATCCAGAATAAAGAGGTCTTTTGAGGCTATTCCCAGAAAATTCAAGGCACACATTTTATTTGGGACATATATATCTTTAACACACAGGATTTTAATCAAATTTTTGAGCAAATCAAAATATTCAAAATGTTTTCCATGAAAATCTTAGTGCTGCATCCTTGAATAATACTAAAATTAAATAACGAATTTGGTATTTAACAGTCCTATTGTTTACTGTCTCTCACACACACGTACGCGCACACACACACATTTTTCTAAACATGTTTGTTTTGGATTCAGGGGACCTCAAAACATATATTTCTGATAAAATCTTGACATCAAACAAATTTTGGGGTAGAATACAATATCTTTTCCAGCTACTATGTATATGCATAGTATGTGTAGAGAAGTAAAAAGATTTGCACTTAGAAAAGGAAAAGCAGCTATTTCAATTATTATAAAAGGATGCTTGTATAAAATGCTACAGCCAGAGCTAAAATGGTTAGAAAGAGTTTATAATACAATGATAGAAGCACATATGTCATATGGTATGAAAATAGTACGGAATATTGGAATGGGAAATTGTACATTCAATGCACAGAACACTCTACAGAAAAACTCTTGGCTTAGCCGTTCTACAGTGAAAGAGGTTACTCAGATAGAAACGGGTTGAGCAGCAAGAAAATATTTAGATATGGAGAAACTTCTGGAAAAAATAGGCATAGGGTTCTAACCTTAGATTAACATTATTTAGTAAAATAGTTAATTTCAAATTGAAAAAAGTTAGAAACAGTGAAGTTTATAATAACTTAGTATTTGAGTTGATTTTTTTTTTTGGTAGTGTTTAATGCCCGCTTTTATTACTCTGGCACCGCAGACGATGACACTGATGATACACAAAGATGGAGTCCCGGTGGAATGTGATGGTGGGGGAAACCGGAGGAAACATACTCCTGTGCCGCTTTGTCCACCACAAGTCTTGAGTTGATTTTGCCACACCAACCCACTTACACTTAAAACTTGGATAGGTTTCAAGAGCTAGCCACAGCTGAAGATTGTCTGGTGTTGGTAGTATCAGGACTGGATATGAAGTAGGTGTCATGATGGCACAATCTGTAGGGCTGCAGTCAGGAGTGTATGTGTTCAATCTGCAAATTTATGATGGGATTTCAAAATTCATAATAGATTTTTGTATTTGGTGGTGAAGATTTTCTCCCAAGCAACTAGTTCTAACGGACAATTGACATGTTTTTACCAGGATTGTATTTGCATCTATTTCATGACTGAAGTCCCATAAATGCAACTGCAGATTTATCTACCTGTTTATACCTTATATGGCAAAAGTGTTCATTGGTACAATTTATAAGGTTCCTTTTCACATGCATATATAAAACTCCATTTATATACATTATATGCACCTTATTGTAATCTTTGCAGTTGATTTTGTATATTCAAGATTTGCAACTTGTGGTATCTGTTCTTTTGGTGTAATTTCAAGAGGTGCTTCAGGTTGTGTTTGTTCTGAGGGGCTAGAATAATGTTATATGAGGGATGATCAAATTCTTGGTATTTTTTCCTTCACAGCAAGCTTAATAATGTGCAGCAATTCTAATATATGCAGTTGTCAACTGTGCAGAGTTTCAGCCATCTGCCACCTACAGCACTACTGCAAGATAAACATAAATGGTGACTTATTTGTGCTCGCAGAGAAATCCGCTGTTATTCGATTTCTGTGGGCGAAACATGTAACTGCAGCTGACATTCACCAACAGCTGGTAGAGATTTGTGAAGGGACTGTAATGTCTCATCAGCATGTCACAGAATGGTGTCGAAAGTTTGTGGCCTGTAGAGAAAATGTCACCGAGGATTGCAGTGGCCAACCCAGCTGAGTATCCACAGATTTCAACACAGATCGCTTGGAGGAGCTGATTCAGGACAACAGTAGGACCATGTTATGACATATAGCAGTAGAACAGGGACTGTGTTTTGGAAGCACTCATTACATTGTTCACGATATTTTGCAGTACCGGAAAATTTGTTTCCAATAGGTTCCACGAAATCTGTCCAACCAACACAAGGAAAAGCACATGGGGCAAGTCCGTAACTTTGCAACAGTTCTCTATGGAAGAGAACAGTTTTCTTCACTGCACTGTTACGAGTGACAAAACATGGTTCAATCACTATACCCTCAGCAGTAAGTGGTCGTCCATGGAATGGAAACACTCTAATCCAAAATTTAAGATGGTATCATCTGCCAGGAAGGTGATGGCCACAGCATTTTGGGAGAGTGTGGGTGTCATATTCAAGAGTTTTTGGAGAAAGGGCCCACAGCGACTGCTCATCGATACTGTGAGACCGTGACATGATTGCATGAAGCAATCAGGAGGAAACACCAGGATTCCTCATGGAGGGATTCCTCATGTCATCTTCCTTCACGACAATGTGCAACCTCTTACAGCACAGATCACCATGCTATTGAAGCAGTTTCACTAGAATATCATCGACCAACCTCCCTACAGCCCAGATTTCGCACCAAGCAACTTTCAACTTTTTCCTCACTTGAAGGAACACCTAGTAGACTAATGATTCGCTTCAGATGAGGCAACAATGTGGCTGAACATACGAGGACAGGATTTTTACCAGGAGGGAATATTTAAACTCATCCCATGTAGTGACAATTGCCTGAATCAACATGGAAACTATGTGGAAAAATAACCTGATGTATGTACTATTCAATGGCCGTATTAGTTGTACAAAATTAAATACACTTATTTCAATGTAGATTTTGTAACTTTAATTTGTGATCATCCTTCATACTTTGGAAAACATTTTTGGAAGCTGTTATACAGCCCATGACATCCAAAGCCTTTTTCAAAAATAATAATATTCTAACCATTACCCTAGTAAAACATGTCAGTCATCCATTAGAAGTAGCCAATTGTAAAAAAAAAAATCATCAAAATGAAACCTGATATTATGAATTTTGAAATCCTACCTAAAGATAGATTCAGCAGAATCATCATGTCTACTTCTGATTCCAGCTCTACATTCTGCCATCATGACACCTACCTCTGTAGCCAGTTCAATTGATGCTACTAACACCAGCCAATCTGCAGCTGTGGATGGGTGTGATAGCTTTCAAAACATGTCTGATTTTGTATAGATAAAGTTGTAACAAAGCAACTCAAATAACTTCTAAATGAAATATGTAGCAGTTTAATTTTCAAGAGCTGTCTCTAAGGTGTAGAGGATGGATAAGCAATATCATGAACTGAAACAGCTGAAATAATATTTTATGATCGGAGTAGGAGAGAAACAAACATTAAAGGGTTTTGGAAAGAGTTTAGACTAACCTTGAGGATATAGAGAAAACAATGTTATTTAGTGGCTTAAAAGGTACAGTATCTTATGTATTTTATGTTGAAATGTTCTCAGAAAAGATCAATATAGTGATACAACTAAAGTAAGCAACAAGGAAAGAGAGGGCATACCACAACTGGAATGTAGAAGCTGAAAGGTCAGAGATAGATATATAAGCTCTGATATATAGGGATTGACCATTATGTAGATAGAAGGGAAATTAAGAGCAAAAGATTCATATTGTAAAAGACTAAAATCTGGAGTGAAGAAGTTGTTAATCATAGCGACTTATAAAAGGAAGATGAGTTTTAAACAAAATATTTACAGAAGTAAGCACGTGCAAGGGTCAATATTTATACAGTATAAAAAAAGAAGTGGAAATAAACCTTGAATACAGAGATAGACAATTTGATTACAGGTAATAATATTTAGGTACTAAATTTGTTACAAATTGAAAAACTTTGTACCAAATTTTAGTACACAAACCAATTGTAATGTTTTCTTAGCACTTTACCAAATAAATAAAAATATAGCTGTCTAACAACTTCACTTCAACAAGCACTGTGTCAATTCCAATCTATAGACACACATGTTTTTCTTGTGAGTAAAATCATGAAATATTGCCTATTTTGCTAAAACCATGAAATAAACAAAAAATTGCAATTTTTAACTGTTTAATAACAAAAAGTGCAGGCTAAATTCTGTTTATCTGAACGAGGAGGCAACAGGGATATTATTGTTGTTGTTCCTGAGCAGACATGTGTTTACATTAACCAAATCAATAGCATGCGGGAGGCAGATCTTAGTACTGAATGCAGAGGAATATTTTACTTTCAACTAACAGTGAACTGATAATATAAAGAAATACTATATATTTGCAAGGAGTGTTACATAAAAGGTCCAGTAATTCACACTTAGTAATCAGTCTACCTATTTGAAGGTTGAATTTGTTTTACAGCACATGAATGCATTCTAAATTACCTCTTTAACAGCCATGCGCAGTTTAAGAATCTCACTGTATCTGCGTAAAACTTCTAGTGGAGCATGTATTTTGATGAAGTTTAAGCCATTTGGTTCTCTTTTTTCACATTCTAATTCCAACCCTGTAAATTAGATTTTGTGTATTACAAATAAATGCAGTAATATTTTAATGGAAAATATGAAAAGAAATTTATATTAGTTAATAAAATAGAGTTAACTGAAAGATGCATACATCATGTTAATAGTGTAACAAGAGGAATGAGGAGGAGGGGCAGAAGAAGTAGCTCAATTTTATACACACATCTCTCTCTTCCTGTTTACAGTGAATCATGTTCTCAGTTATGATTTTTCCTTGCTCTAAATCTTCAAGTCCTAATGTGGATTTACATTCACATCTAAGGATGTCCACTTTTAAATTTAACTAGTCTTGCAAATATGTGATGAGGCACCTTGTCTTCCAAGACATCTTCCTGCCACAGAAGACCTTTATGTTGTTCACAGACCAAAAACCCTGGTCTGCCAAATATTATGCAGAATATACCGGAGTAGTTGCTTTACTGAAAATGTGGTGCCTTGGACTGTATAGGTCATTCAAGGAAATAAAAACCTGGAACTCATATAATCTCCTAAAACCAGGGGTGATGACAAGATTTAGAAGGAAATTACATTAAGGCTCTTTGTAACACTTCATCTATGGCTGGAACTTAGCCTGATCTCTATTTGTCTTGTATCTGCTGCTTAGTGATGTGCACTTTGCATCTTCCTGTATATCTCAGGGAAGGATCAACTTTTGGATATCCTGCTTTTAACCCTGCCTAAATCTGTAACTATAGGATATGCTACGTTTAGCAGTTGAGAACTCAGTATCTCATATCAAGTATTCACAGTGGTTAGGAGCATATGCAGAGAAAGTATTTCGGGGGAGGGGGGGGGGAACTGAAGAGA